>CM029280.1:20331552-20638883 GCA_016920895.1 Vaccinium myrtillus | reverse complement strand
GCTAGAAATAACTTTATTTTCAGTCATAAGATTCCTGTGCCGGAGGAGGTTATTGAGCAAGCATCCTTGGCGAACAAAGATTATCTCTCTGTGGTGTATGCTGGTGTTATTAACAATCCCGTGAGATCAAACGGGGGGGTGAAGTGGGAACCTCCTCCCCCTTCTTGGATCAAAATTAATTCGGATGGAGCTTTTAAATCCTCCCGCAGCTTGGCTTCCTTTGGCATTGTTGCTAGGGACAGTGGTGGATCAGCTCAATGGTGGCATTGTGGTAAGGTTACAGTTGATTCTGCGCTTGCAATTGAAGCTTGGGCCTTGCACATCGCATGTGTGGTGGCAATGGAGAGTAATCTTGAGGGAGTTATTTTTGAATTTGATTGCAAAGAGCTAGTTCGGTATGTGGTGAATGATGGAGGTGACTGCCCATTGGGGTATTGCTACAATTGTGGAGGACATTAGAACTTGGGCTAAGAATAGGCAGTGGTCCTTTCGTTGGTGTAGAAGAGAATGTAATAAAGCGGCTCACTGATTAGCAAAAAATTGTATAGACAGGAATCTTGTTCTTTCTTCGGGATGTAGGTCTCCCGACTTTGAGTCTGTAATGTCCAAGGATTTGTCTTAGTGTTTCTCTAATATATCTTGACATGTTCAAAAAATATATATTTTAACGATGACATTGGAATATAGCTTAGAATGTAGTTGTTGGAATATAGCCATTGAGATAATGTTGCTTTGGAATATAGTCATTGAGATAATGTTGCTTTTGCTAATTGTACCAAATATTTTTTTGAATAAAGCCAAAAATACTTGGATTATTGGATTAATTTTGGCTTTATTCAAAAAATTGAGTTTTGACCATAATTTTATACTTGTAGATTCGTCTCGTCGAGATAAATCCAGAAACCACAGAATCTTGACGCAAAACTTACAAATGCAAATATAAAAAAAAAATTGAATAAGGATAAAACAAAAAAACCAAAAAACTGGTTTTTGATTTTTTTTTTTTTTTTTTTGCCAAATCACCCCCAAATGAAAACTAGGCCTTGATACCTCCTGGCATTTCCGTGGACGCGAGCTCGTCTGATCATTTCTCACATTTCGCGACAAGGCTTTCCACAGTTCCACTGTCTTTTTTCTTTGGTTTTTTTTTTTCCCTGAACTGGAAAATAAACACGTTTCCACCGTCTGCAACAAAATTCGGCGCCTCCGCGCCTCCATTTCCTCTACTCTGAGATTTTCATCCTCTCTCTCTCTCTCTCAGTTTATGTATCTTCATACTTCCCCTTTGATCGATATATCTGCACACTTCTACACGCCTTTCAGCTGGAGGCGATTTGTTACGCATTCGCGTTGTCAGCTTATCGAATCTCCACAGCAAACGAGTGAGCATGTAGAGGTATCTAGGGTTTGCTTGTTGATCTTCACGATGCTGTTATCATAATTATGTATGTACTATGTTTTGCTATCGATTTTGAGCAACTTTGAGTCCAGATCATTGTGTTAAAAGTAATTGTCCCCCACATTGCTTGGGTATGGATCGGGAGATAACATTTGAGACTTCTCCACTCATTGTTAATTGATTTTGAGTTAGATATAAAGTTTTCACACATTTCGTATGATAAAGCAATCAAGCTCGTTAGTTTCTAGCACTACGAATTACGCTTTCCATATCTCTGTATATAAAGTACCACATATTGAACTTCTCGTCCCTTTTCATTATGGAGTGTAGTTTACGAGATTAGATTTTGTTTCATGTAGTTTAGGAAGTTAAGTTAGTTTACATATGGGCGACGAGACCGTGGCTATTAGCACGCTCTTCTGGCAATGGAAACGGTTCTCACGAAACTTTAAAGGAAACTTGTTAGAAGTTATCTCCTAGATGTTTCGAAAACTCTAATACAATTTTCAATTGCCTGTTAGAAATTCATGTACAATGCTGTGGAAACCTCTAGAAACATTTATTTATCCTGCCATTGTATGAGGTTACTCCAAAGAGTTTCTATAAATATTTCTTAGTCTTAGTTATATTATTGGTAATGGGTGCACTATTCAATACGCTATCACATTAGTGTCTCAAGTTTCTATAAATATTTCTTGCAACTGTGGGGTAGTTTTCCTTTTAGTATATTCTGTGATTTACTAAGAAGTGGTGGATTACAAAAAGGCATGTGGTTTTAGAAGGGGGAGCATGGGGTGGGGGATGTTGGAATAGAAACCTTTTCTCTCTATGTTGCCCACCATTTGGATGATAACACGTGGTGAAGTGACTGTTCTTCTCACCTTGTTGGTTTACTTAACATTAAAGTTTATTAACTCGATAACGGAAAGCATTGACGATCCTCGCTTTAATTGCAACGCCTGCACACAGCTCATGATAGATTTTTTGTGCTATATTGCATTATTAACCACACACACACACACACACACACAGAGACTCTGCATCTTATTGCGTAATGATGTTATCAGAAGAAAACCCTAGTTTGAGACAACCCTAATTATGTAGTACTAAAAAGGCAATCTTAATAGTCGAAAACAAATTTAGAAATGTGCATTACGGATAAAATGTAATCTCAATCGGCATTTTGAGAATCTTTTGAACCTTGTGCATTCATTTTTGTTTGCTGGATTACAGGCGGTATTTCGATCTGCGGATGGCATAAAGTTTGTCTGGAATAAGGTACATAGTATCCTCTTATCTTTTATTGTCTAAATTTGCATTATATTTTTCTAATCCGACTGAAGGATATTCAGATATGCCTAATTGCCCAGAGTCAAATTAGAATTTGTAACTGTATGATGTAGTTTACTGCTGGTTTGAGCATAACTTACTTGAAAGCAAGAAGTGATGCTCTATCAAAGATAATTCATCGAGTTGAATTGGAGTTGAATATTAAGGATTCTGATTGTTTGCTGAATACTGTTTCCAACGGAGCTTAGATGTTCAGATTTATGTTTTTAGCGTATCAACTCTCATGGTAACAAGGTTGCGGCATAATTTGATGATAAGATAGTATGCTATTTATGACGGTGGCGTTGAGCAGAAAGAAACTAAGAAATTATAATTCCCCATCTAGTCAACGTCACATTTTTACCTTTCTGTAGTATCTTTCATGTCTAGAAACTAAAACACTTTGTTTATTGTTATAGACTGTTTGGATTTTCTAATTGAACAGAAAATAAAACGGTCTGCTCAAATCAACTTAACAAGTTTAGTCGCAATCACTTGAAGTCCACTACAGGAAAAATTGTAAAGCTGGTTCGATCAAAAGCAGCAGGTTTAGGTAGAGATTACGGAATGCCTTGACTGGCTATTGTATGACCATTATTTGTTAGGTGTGACATTAAGTGTTACACTGTTTACCTACCACAATAGTTGTTTCTCCAGATCTAAGAATACCTGCATAAAAGGTAATGAGACTAAGACTGAGTTTCTACTTCGGTATTTTTGGGCATAATGTTGTCAAATCAGTGAGTCATTCCCCTACTGATTTGATGACTTGTAGTCCAAGAATACTAAAAATAACTAAGCCTAAGTATAAGAGATACCACCTGCGAAAAAGACACAAAGGATTACTAATGTCCAACTTCTTTTCAAGAAATGCTAAAACTCAGTTCCTTTTGGTATGGCCTTTTCTTAATCATTGTTTGTGTTTGTAGAAGTTTACACTAACTTGTCTGTAGAACTAAACCTAGATTGAACAAAATGATTTCTAAAGCTTCAAGGGAATGGTAAAAATTGTGAATCAGTTTTGCTTTGACAATGTCCTTTTCTTCTCGTCTTTCCTCTTCTTTTTAAACAGTCTGCTTATTGTTCTTTTGGTTTACCAATTTCTTTATCAAATGACAGGATAAGATATCAAGCTTCTCATTTGTCTTTGAGGTTGATAGTGGGTACATTTCAAATCGTTTTATCCATTACGTGCTTTTACATTCATTTCTTAGAGCTAATTAAAAAATGTTGACTTGGAATTACTTATTAGATGACTAATTTTACAGCTTCAAGCTACTAATTGAACAGTGTTAGTTGAACTTTTTGGTATGGTTCTATTTGCACTCCTTTTGGTGTATACAAGGATATATATTTCATTGTTATGGACGTGTATATGTATCTTTATGTTGTTATGTATCCTTTCTTGTGTCCATCTGTTAGTGGAGTGTCTCCTTACGTGAGTGGATTTGTCATGTCTGAAATATTTAGTCACTCTTAACTGACTAAAAATGCCCATTCAGTAGGTGGTTGTGGTTTTCCGTATTTGCAAGAATACTATTGCATTGAACTCTGAGTAGTGTTAGCTGTACCTTTGTACAGCATTGAACTAAAGTTTTGCTTCCAACTGAGATGTTCAAGAGAAGGAGCTAGGGTATTGACGATGAATCTATTACATGAAGTAGTGAATGAAATGCTTGATGAGAATTGTCAGCTTGAGAGGTTAAAAGCTGCTCTAGGTGTCAGAGCTGGTACAGTTGCTTCAGTGGGAGCTATTGTCCGTGTCGGAAACATCCTTACTTCCTCGATTTCATAGCATTCTGAGGAATCAATCATTGCCCTAAGAAATTACTCTATTTGCCATTCCATTTTAGAGATCCCCACATCAATTGCAGCCCGATTATTATTTTAACTGTGAGATATGGGATTACTCCGGAAGGTCTTTTGATTCATAGCTGACGGGAAATGGACTTACTTACCTTGCTTGTAGACCAGCTATCGATATACTTGTATTTGTTTGGTGGTAGATATGGAGGTCAATTCCTTTTTTCTGCAAAATTTTACCTTCCTTATTACATAGTAGGCCATTTTTATTTTATTTTTTTGATAAGTATGGTAGGCCAATTCTCAACTTTTAATAGGTCATGGTGCGTATTTCTAATTATTTTCATGTATCTCTGAAAGTCCTTTGTCATCTTCATTGAGCTCCTCAAACACTCGTTGCGATTTTCTTACTTACAAATTGACACACTGATTAAAATGTTGTTTTATTTAGTTCATTAACCTTTTTTGGCAGCAAGAGATGGGTTAAATGTTCAGCATGCTTACATATGTATTTTGTTGAGGACCAGGTTTATGTGCAAATCAAACAGTTCCTGTTGCCTTCTAAGGATGCATGTTGGAGACTAGCATCATTATGGAAGTAGTAGAGTATTAATCGTTAACTGCCATTCCAATGTTTATTTCCTGAAATACGACCATTCTACAAGAAATATACAAGGAAATCTTTGTTTTGTTGACAATTTTAGTGTTGTCGTCTGTATGTGTGCGTTATCTTGCAGAATGAGTTTATTATTCAGTATTTACTGCCTTGCTGATTCTACCGATTATTTTGGGCGTGCCCCTCTGCAAATTCTCGCGCAAATGTAGGATTAGACATTTGGTATGTATCCTTCATTTTTTTTTTTTTTTTTGAATTGAGAAACCGGTATAGAATCAAAATCTCGTAGCTTTCTAGCCTATGTCACAATTTGCGCTGGGACTTCACAAGATTTCTTTAAGTCGCAACTTTTGTTGAGCTTTTGTATTTTCTGGATTGAGGCGATAAGATTAATGGTGATAGCATGAGATCAGATAAGTCTTAATCTTATTATGCTGATGTGCCTTGATAATAATATCCTGATCATGGAACTTTATATGAACTGAAAATTCTTGTTTCTGAACCCATTACTCTACCATTCAAACAGCTGGCTCAACTGTCTTTGTTTTTCTTTATTTTTTGTTTTGTTCATTTTGACCTTTTAGATTCAAAGGACCTTCATAGAATGTGGATCGAATCGGAGGGTGTGTGAAATTTTCCTATGTACACCTTTTCTATTTGGTTTAGTTATATACTCACCTTAAATAACAGGGATAGGTCTTGCTGGCGCAAATGATTTTCAGTCCATCTTGTTTGCCCGTACCACTAGTCTGCCATTCTCTGTGACTACCACCGATTCAGTTTTGCAGTATAAAATCTGCCATTCAGTATCACTAAGTCCGTGGCTCTGATCCCCATAGGCACTGTAGTGGGCCCAATATCAGATGAAGGTTGGACCCTATGGTTTGGGAAGCCCAAACCCTACTGGATCGTATTTGAGCGAACAAACGTGGGCTGTGCCGTCGGTCCACCCATTCCACGAGGCCCATCGCATGAGCCCAGTATGGTCCTAGAGGAGCAGTGATGGTGCCACGTTCTGACTGTTGAAGTTTGGCCACATGTCCACCAGACGTCACCGGCCATGTCATTAACCAAAACGCTTATGACACGACCTAACTTGGAGGGCAAGCACTTTCTTCCTATAAATACGTAAGGGATAAACCCTAGAGAGGTAAGCCCTTTCTAGCTATGAGAATTGTGCTTATCCACCTCCTTACCCTGCTTCTAACTTGAGCATTGGGGTACGCTCCAGCTGACTCCGGGTGGATGGCACTCACTGGTTGTTTCCTTTTGCAGACCTATAGGAAGAAGGTTTTCACGGGTCGGATCCATACCACAAAGGCCCAGATGAGTCACCACCCCCACAGGCACCATCGCTGAACCTCAATCAAAACATAAATGTAGAATTTGCGGTAGTGGGTTTAAAATTTGGCAGTTAGCACACAATGAAGAGAAATTGGGAAGTAAAAGCAGTTCTCTTCCTCCTTCCTCTTCTCAGTTCTTACTGTCCTCAGTCAAGTAGGATTAATGCAGGTCCATTGTTGGGTATCAGGGTGGTGCTTTTGGTCAAGGGAGTGCTCAGCCTCCTTCCTCTTCTCAGTTCTTACTGTCCTCAGTCAAGTAGGATTAATGCAGGTGCATTGGTAGGTATCAGGGTGGTGCTTTTGGTCAAGGGAGTGCTCAGCATTATCTCAAGACTCTTGGGGGGTGGTGCTTGAAAACCAAGAGGCAGGTGCTTAGGCCAGTGAGTTCTATGAGTTAGCTAGGTTTTGTAGAGGGGCTGGGCAGGAGTATTCAGACCAGCAGATTGATTGTTATTTTGTGGTTCAGAGAAAGAGGAATTGAATATGACTGAAGAGTCCTTAGGGGTAGAAGGTTGTAAAACACATTAGTTGGTTCGTGAAATTTTGCAGAGGATTCGATGAGAGATATTGCAATCCCAGTATAAAACGATAGCATGGGTCTGGGAAACTCCGAAGTACATCACGGTTCTCAATAGGTATTTGCGATCAAAAGGAGCTTATTGCTGAGGCCTCTCATATAAGGCAGATGTGAGGGAATGCTCAGTGGCAGCCTTTGCCGTCAATATTGGGAATCAGTTGATCCCTCTTTATGTAGCCGATCACAATTGATGGGGGCATAAGGATGGTTAAGTTTGGTTAGTTGGATCCATGTGTTCCATTGGTGGAAAACATGTCTCACAGCCCAAGGGATTCAAGGTTATAGAAGGATGTGGAGAAGTCTCTAGTTTGTCAGAAAGGTCGAGAATCTAAGACACCTAAACTTGGGAGGTTTGGAAACTTGAAAGTGCAACATTGAACCCTCGGCCCTAGTTAGAGTTACTGGACCACAAGACCCACATTCTAGTGGTGTTAAAGATAATAGTACCTTCCCTCCAAACTAGGTACCGACACCCGACCTCGCTTGATGCTAAATTGCCTATCAAATATACAAGTGTGTTATTTTCTCCTGTGAAGCACCGACACGCCTAAATGGCCACCTTATCTGTGCCGAACACTGCGGGATGTGCATGGGAGGTGTCTTGGTTAATTTCTTTTCTATTTTAATGTGGGACACGTGTTGGGGTCACTTATTATTGTCAAATTCATTTTGGTTGTTAAATTACGACAAACTTATCACTTGTTCTTCGTGGTTTTTCTTTTTGATGGCCCACCTGTCAATTATGTATAGTTTGTGCCACTTTTTAAAAAATTTCCAAGCTAGTGTTAGGTTCTATTCGTTTTGGTCATTTGCGGATAAGATAATTCTATTATGAAAAAATAAAAAATGTATAAAAGTGATTAAATATTTTAATTTTTGTTATCCGGGTTATGTTAGTGTCCCTATATATTAAGGGTTGGCATGTGTCGGTGTCCGTGATCTTCAGTTGCCTCTCTTTTTTATAGCCTTATGATCAAGACACGCAGCCGTATTTGGCGCTTGCCTCATATTGTGGTTTATTGGAGAAAAGGACAATCAAGGTCTTGTTGCCTCTCTTACTATGGACTTACAGCGATACAGACCCGCTGCTTTTGCAGTGTCCTCAGGTATGGTGGTTTCTCAGAAGAAAATGTGAAGCTTGACTCCTGTAGGCTGGTAGGTGTCCACTCGACAACAAATGGCTGAAGCTAGGCATGTCATCAGGATTTCAGGTAACTAAGCTCATCGGTTATTGCAGAGGCGTGTTGTGTGGCATTGGATTGGGTATTTTTACATGGAGGTGATGCATATCTAAGCTCTGAGGTTGATACGGAGTAGGTGAGAAAAGAAGAAAAGAGAGAGAGAGAGAGAGAGAGAGAGAGAGAGAGAGAGAGAGAGAGAGAGATCAAAAAGGCAAAACCGGAACTAATTCAAATAGACGGGGGAGCAAGAAGCTTAAACAAGTTATGGTTTCTCGATTTCTTTTTTTGATTCCCGTATAGGACAAGATTAGCATCAAGGTAAAATGCATGGAGGAGATGTACATAAACTCGTACACTGTACCAAGATACCCATTCTCCAGGTACCTATGTGCCAGAGTTAAAATTCTGTGCAAGTGAGAAACAATATACGCATGTTCCATGAATCCGAGTAGCCCTCATCTCGTGGGCAGATCATTTGCTGGGGGCTCAAGAAGTGGACTATTCGGCTCAAAGCCTCAAACACACAAGTATCAGATATTTGTATGATGGAAAAGAATAATAAGCAGCACCAGTACACCTTCATTTCAGTACAGTGAGATCAACAGAAGCCATTGCTACAACTATGGTCCGTGGAAACACCGTTCAGGTACAAGATTTTTCCTCGTCTCCGTTCGTTTTCTCTTCATCTCATGTTTTTATCTGAATGGTTCTCCAATTTTTAGACTTTCCATCGTCTCTTTATCACAAGAACTGGTTTATACGGCCTGCATAGTACCTCTTCGCACGGCAACAAGAAAAATATTCAACAGAAATAAGGAGCAATCATCAAACGGCAAGAAATAATGTCAATTATAAAACTGCAGTTTTGTATCCATAATAAATCTCGACTACCTAAAACCCTACTTGGTGAACTAAGCTAACAACCTCATTTGTTACCAAAAGGAGAAAACAACGATCAAACTACCAATAGCGTTCCCGTTTAGTGATTTCCACAGCGACTTGTATGTGTCCTTCAGCGACGATCCCAAGCCCTTTGGACCTCACCAACCCCAAACGGCCACCCTTTTTTTTATTGGCTACAGTCGGAAGAAGTACCCGAGTTCTCCCAACGGACACACGGCGTTTGGATGTTCCCTCGAACTTCGACCCAGTCCTGAACACCTCCAGATAGAGATACCTTGTGTCCCTTCTGAGCCTCATGCTGAATATCCTTCGCCATTGCGGGTCGGGGAGGCCCTCAACTACTCGGGTGGCAAACTCTGCACCGGTTGGGAGGCCCTCAACTACTGGGGTGGCAAACTCTGCACCGGTTTCTGTCCACCCAATGACCTGATACGTCCTAATTTCGGCATTAGGACCCATGTTGTCGGGGTCAAGGCCGTCAGCGTACTTGATGTCAACGTTGAGAATGACATCCTCTTGGTAATTGTCTCCTTCTGTTCTCTGCCGCTTTATGAGATCCGAAATGAAAGAAGGAGCCATTGATCTGCAGGTTCAAGAATATAGGGTTAGATAGCGAAAGATAAAGAGGAGCTAGTTAGGAAGACGAAGAGAACTGAACGAACCGAAGCATTGCGTTTACTAAAGACGTAAGAGGTTTAGAACTCTTGAAAGTATGGAGTGAATGTATTTAAGAAGGAAAGTACTTCTTAAGAGGGTAAACGAAAATCCTTTGCCTTTTGGGTGTCTATCCATAGAGAAGTTCTTCTGTGCCGGGTGGGTATTGCCCACGTGGTACTTACTTGGTAATCTCAGCCGTCCAAAACGCGATCCAACAGTTCGGAAGACGAGAGAGAGTAACTATATGCAGTTATTGTATGGTTTATATTGAGTCACATCATGATAGACTCGTAACTTTTTTTAGTATCTTATAAGTTTTATATTAAGAACTCATCACTTTTCAAAGATATGAGTAATAACATTCTCTTTGTGATTCATAATATTTTGGCGTCTCGTAAAATTTATAAAAAAAAAAAAAATCTTAACTTTTTATTCAAAAGAGGTAATCGATTCGTAATATTTTTAGAGGTGTGTATTGTAGCATTTAAACTTTTCAAAAAAGAAAAATGTAGTATATGCCCAAGAAATCACGTTTTCAGAAATTAAAAGAAAATGAATACGCAAAACAATGTTGTATGACTCGTATCGTATTATTCAAGAGAAAATGGCTACAATACACACCCCTTTATTTGGGTGTGCCATATGCACATATTGTATGGTCTAGATTGTGTCACCTTATCAGCAATCGTAATATTTTTTAGTTTTTCGCAACTTTTTAGCAATATGATTCGTAACATTTTCTATGATTCTTAATATTTTGGTGTGTCTCGTAATTTTTATAAAAAAAATTCTTAACTTTTATAGGGGTGTGTTGTAGCCTTCTCCTATTCCAGATATCATATTTCTAGAATAGGAGTGTTGTAGGGTGCCCCTGTAGTGCGGTGCGGCGCGGCATCCGAGCCGTGGATCTTGGCAATCAAAGGCTCGGATTTTATCTTTTGGCATTGGACGACTCAGATCTATAAAAGTGCCGAGATAAAATTAGGGCCGTTGAAAATACATTCGACATTTCATACTATGGGGGCGTCCTATAGCACTCGGATCCTTTATCTAACAAAATAAAATATAGTAAAATCTTTTTCGTTTAATATGCCAATCAGATATGTGTTCTGCTGATATTGTTGTTTGCTATGTGGGCCTCACAAAGCCTAACCCATGACTACTAAACGACGCATCAGGTCGCATTGGGCTTAGATCAAGGTTATTTTGTAGGCCCTGGCTAAATGTGCTACCAAATTCAAGACTCCAGTGCCCACCAATTTATGTATGAATCAACACTAAATCAAGACAAATCAATTATGAACAAGATCTAAATCTACGTTTAAGCAATCGAACAGAATAGCAAGAAACGAATTCACTTTGACTGGAGAGAGAGAGAGAGAGAGTGTTACCCCTTTCCCTTGGTTCTCATAGTACAGACTTGCGACGACTCGGGTATGATGGTTCGGCTTTGTAGAGTAATAACGTGCCCTTTCTGAATTGTAATCTGTGATTTTAGGATTGGAGCGGTCGCTTTTTATATTAATAACCTATGGTGTTAGGGTTTTCGGATTGAAGAAAAGAGGGCCACTTGATATCACGGAGTAATTTACCGTCTTGTCTCTTCACTTCTTACGTGTCGTTTCTTTGATTGGATATGGTACGTTATGTGTATAACTAAAAATCACGGAGCAATTTACCGTCTGTCTCTTCAGTTCTTTTGTGTCTTTGCTCGATTGTATGTTTGAATATGGTAAATTAAGATACATCTCAAGGTAAGTTCCAATAATTTCCTAATGTGAAATAGGGGGGTGGATTGCGCCCTTTTATTTGTTTAAGGATCACATATGGGCCTAAAATTGGTGTGAATTGTATAGCCTCTTCTTCTTTTCTTTTTTTCTCGTTATTGGGGATTTATATTCATTATATTAGAATTTATTGAGGGCTATAACTTGAGCATCAACTTGACTTTGGGTCAGAATAGTGTACCCATGGATATTGGGATCTCCTTCGGAGTCCCACACAAATGAACTTGTTCATTAGTTTTAAATAATTTTTGAAATTTTAAATAAAAATAAAAATAAAATATTTAAAAAAATCAATGAAAAGATTGATTTATTTATGAAACATTAGAATGCGCCAAAAAGTCGAGGTACACAACCAAAAAAACCTTAACTCAATTACTATTAACGTCTCACACAAGTGTGGTGCATATGTAGTCATTTACCCACGTGGTTTTTTTATTGTATTTACCGTGTATGGATTTGTGGTTTTTTATTGTAGTCATTTCTCAGAATGCGCTCCAGACAGTACCAATAATTTTTCTTTGGGCATGACTCTGCTCCTAAAAAAGCTGGGGGTCCACCGTCCACAGACTCCAGCATTGATGGAATAAATCGAAGAAAAATAGGAAAGTGACGGATGAAAATACTGGGCAGTTTGGAGGCTTTGACCGTACAATTGCATTGCGTGCCACTTGGTCTTTTACAAGTTGACACTAGAAAGTTTACCGTGCTGTTCTTCAATCATTTCGTTTTTGGATAGGCCACACCCAGTGGCGGACGCAGGATTTGAGTTAAGTAGGGGCCGAAGTACGTGTATTTTCATATTCATAAAAGGAATTTTTTTTGTAAGTATTTATTGCTACTTGCAAGGTCCAAATAAGAGACGATTTTTTGTGCATGTGCGTAGTCACCGTTAAATTTTATAGAAGCAACCTAAAAAATTATTAATAACTTGAAATTTTAGGAGTTTTTACCCTACACAAATAGAAATTTTAAGATTTTTTTTTCACTCAAGGGACTTGCAGGGACCAACCCCATAGAATTTTTCTTAATTAACCTTAAAAACTAGTATGACACGTGAGAATACTTGAAGTTGTGCAGGGGCCGGGCACCCCCCTAGCACCCCCTTGGTACCGCCCCTGGCCACACCCACACAGGATTCCAGAGCTGGCTCATAGATTTTAGAGGCCTAAATCGAACTTATTAAACAAGGTTCATTCTATATTTTGCATACAAAAATTGGTCAATAAAGAGTCTTTATAAAAATCTTGGGCTTTATGTATGAGCCGGCTCTGCAGGACTCTCTATTCACTGCGCAAGTGGTGGCTAACTCATGCGGTAGAGCTCTTGGATGCCCCACATTGCGTAATGGGATCGAGTCTCATTTTCCTCTCCTCATGTAATAGTTAAGGATTAACGAATGACAGGGAAAAAAAAATGATTCGGACGGTGAAGATGACATAACTTAAAAGTTAGAAAGATTTCGAGAAAACGAGCGGAAATAAGATTGTACAAATTTTGTTGTTATCAACTTATCATGGCTTTTCCAAAATAAATATGGAGTCTGTTGACGTAATCGCAATCGTAATCTACTTACTATTACTATAAGTATTTTTACATGGCTTTCTAAATTTTTCCCTTTTTTTGTAGCGTATGTGAAGAAATTTGGTAACTACCATACAAATAAAGCGGACAAAAGGATCATTTGTTTTTACACATTAATCTTGTATTATAGGAGTATAAGACTGCAAATTCTAGCTCAGTTGGTTGTGTACTAGTACTTAGGAGCCAAGAGATTTTGTGTTCGAGCTTATGGAAAACCATTAGTATCCCCTTATAGTAATCTTACCTTAACTAAAAAATCAAAATCCTACCGTCTAACAAAAATTATATCAGCTGGCAAAACGAAAACCTTATATGAAAGTGGGTAAATTTTCAACAACTTTGTATTGTGTATGTACCTCTGTATTATTATTTATTAGTTTCTCAAAATACTACACTTTGTGTGGATTGTATTCTCTGGCACAATAAAATTATATTAATACAAAATCTAGACGACTACAGGCAAATAGGTTCACCATAAAAGGTCTTATTTATTAGTTTCTCAAAATAGACACTTTGTGTGGATTGTATTATCTGGCACAATAAAATTATATTAATACGAAATCTGGACGACATGCAAATGGATTCGCCATAATGACCTTTAATTATTTATCATAATAAGATGATATTAATTCGAAATCTACACGACTATAGGCAAAAAGATTTTTCATAACGATGTAAATAAGATACCGGATTTGTCATAGACTCAGAGATTTTTTTCCCTCATATTATCTCTTTATATTGAAGTATTTTCCAAAATTATGTGAACAAACTTTTTAATGATTACTAACAATTCAATTAGTAATTTTTTAAAAACCTCTTGAAGTTCTTTTTTGCAGTGTAGGAGAATAAAGTTGGTAACAACCAAGTAGGTAAGGTTGGTGAAAGTTATTAAAATTCCTATTTGGTGAAGCACAAATTTATCTAGTGTGAAGAACTTTTTGATAACCTAGTGTGAAGAACTTGGTGAACTTTTCAATGCATTACCTTCTCATTATTTACCCTTTTTTTCCCTCTAAAAGCCTATATTTACTTCATCTTTTATTTATGGGAGGATACCATGTAATAGCATATACTCATACTAGAAAGCTCTTTATTATATATATAAAAAAAAATTACTGAAAAGCTCTTGGGCCTACCATATAAGATGAATTTGTTTTAACATTATTTTCTTCTTTACTTTGGGCATCACATTTGACATTTCGTAACCATTAAACAAAAGAAATCAAATTTTTAGGGTTGACTAAATTTGATGCCATTAGATGAGCCAGGATTCCTTGCAAAAATAAAAAAAAAATGGATTTTTTTTTTTGCAAAAATAATCTAATGGATTATTTTTTTGTCTTTATTCAAAAAAAAAATTGCATTTGTTAGTTTTGCGTCGATTTTTTGTAGATTATTGGTTCGTAACGACGAAAGGAATCTAAAAGTAAAAATTTATTATAAATATTAAAAAGTTCACTAAAGACAAAAATAATATAAATTTTAGTTTAGTTAATAATTTTTTACTCTTTAAATTCCTTTCATCGAGACGAACCCATAATTTTGAAAAATCTTATGACAAATCCGGTATCTTATTTACATCATTATGAAAAATCTTTTTGCCTATAGTCGTGTAGATTTAGAATTAATATCATCTTATTATGATAAATAATTAATGGTCATTATGGCGAATCCATTTGCCTGTCGTCCAGATTTCGTATTAATATAATTTTATTGTGCCATCTATTTTGAGAAACTAATAAATAAGACCTTTTATGGCGAACCTATTTGCCTGTAGTCGTCTAGATTTCGTATTAATATAATTTTATTGTGCCAGATAATACAATCCACACAAAGTGTAGTATTTTAAGAAACTAATAAATAATAGTACAGAGGTACATACACAATGCAAAGTTGTTGAAAATTTACCCAGTACTTTCATATAAGGTTTTCGTTTTGCCAGCCGATCGATATAATTTTTGTTAGACGGTAGGATTATTTTTTCAAATCTATTACATGGGGGAGGGGGGAATGAGACTCAATCCTGGAATACAGTTTAGGGCATCAAGGAGCTCTACCGCATGAGCTAGCCACTAAGGCCGGCCCAGGCCCTAGGTCCAAGAGACCTGGGCCTAGGGCACTCCAAAAGGGCTAATTTTGGGGCACTTCACATTTTTTGAAAATGGGCTAGACTGTGACTCTTTTTTTACCCAAATAAAATAAAATAAAAAAGACTCAATATTAGTTACAAAAGGGCCTAAACCATTGTGGTCCAATTTTTTTAAAAAGGTCCAATATTAGTTACAAAAGGGCCTAAACCTAATCCAATATGTGTGTGTGTATCGAAATCTGATCTTTATTCGTTAAAATTGGAACGATACTCTCACAGAGGCAGTCAAGGCGAGAGAGAGAAGAGGAAGAAGGGAATCTAAATTGTCGTCCCGTCCATCGACCGCTCATCCCATCACCGTTAGGTTTCCTCTTTCTCCTTCCTTAATTCTTCGTCCGTTCTTCGGTTCTTGTTCTTCCCGCAGTCGGCCCTCCTTCCCTCATTGTAGAAATCTAGTTTCGATGATGATGTGGTGATCATATTAAATTAATTCCTATTAAATAACACGAGAAGTCTATAATAGAACCAACTGACCCACTAGGGCAAATAGAATAATTAGAACTTTATAGTGTTTTGGCTTTCTCGTATTGTGATTGTTACTGAATTTTTTTTTAAGTATTTTATGTTTAGGGCACAATTTTTAGTCTACGCCTAAGGCACTCCAAACCCTTGGCCTGACCTTGCTAGCCACCACTTGCTAATAAAACAGTTTACATAGGAATATGAGTACATACAAAGCTACATTGAAAAAAGGAAATCCTGCATTAGCTTTACTCAAAAGGTGCTGATCAAGAAGGCTTAAATGACGTTAGAGCCCTCCAAGCAAGACAATGGATATGATTGAAAATTCTTGCGGTCACCCTTTTTAATCCTAAAAAAGATAGTTTTGAAAGCTCCTATGAGGTTGCAAAATAAAAAAATCTATCAGCAAAATGGCACTCATTCTTTACTCCTACCTGCATAACATCATTTAAACAATAAGAAAAAATATATTGTAATATTTATCTTTTAGTCACGACTTATTAGTTTTAATACCCTAGATTACCTAACATCTCACTTAGAACCCTAATCTAATTTTTCCAAGAACATATACATACACTCTTACATATACCAACCGCCCCACTCCTCATACATCCACCACCTACCATCACCTTATCTCCTCCCACCAATCTCACATCCACCTCATCAAGCCATACCTTCCCACCTAGGTTTAGCCAATCCTAAACACCATCCCTATTCCCTCGCCCTTATCCACAATCTTCATACCTCCTATGTAAACTCCATTTTCGTCCCTGTCTCACACCACACATGTACACACTTGCAAACACAAGAAGAAAAGAGGGAAATGAAGCTTGGGAGCCATGGAAGTCTAGAGAGAGTGAACACTTAAAAATTGGGTCTACACCCCACACACAACCACAACCCAAATTGTTGATCAAGAACATCCTTTGAGATGTCTATTCAAATCCACCACCAATTGCATCCAAGATTAACCGGAAGCCACCCTTCCGCTTCATTTTCTCCAAAGTCCATTTCTTCACCGAACTTTCAAATTTGAGGTAGATTGCTCTAGACCCAGGGTCGGCCCAGGCCCAAGGCCCAAGGCCCACAAGGCCTGGGCCTAGAGCACTCCAAAAAGGGCTGATTTTTGGGGCACTCCAATATTTTTGACAAATGGGCTAGACTATGACTCTTTTTTTACCCAAATAAAGGGGAAAAAAACTCATTATTAGTTACAAAATAACCCAAACCATTGTGGTCCAATCTGGAAAAAAAAAAAAAAAAGAAGCCCAAAGATAAGTTAAAAATAAATAAAGGCCCAAAATGGATTTTGTTTGTAAAATCCATGTTGAATGTATTCCGAAATCAAAATCTGTATTATATCCTGGCAAAGGTTTTTTTTTTAATTGAAAAATGATTAGTTAATTGAAGGATGATTATGTGATTAATTAGTTAAAGAAAAATTAGAATGCTTCAATTTCTCTCAAAATCCGGAAACAGGAAAAAAATCCTTCTTCATAGTTGTAGGTTTACTGTTTCTTACTAATTTGACTTATGGATTTGTCATATGTCGAAGAGTTTTATACTCTTTGAACTTGTCTCAATGGATTCCATTTTTTTAGTGTAATAGTTTCATTTTTTGATGTCATAATAATAGAATTTTCTTTGCCGATGAATTCATTTTTCGATGCCATGATAAAATGATTTGGTAGAAGTGGTGAATTACACAAGTGTAATTGATACTTTTGCTTTTAAAAACGCAACACGAGTAATATTTAAGTGATAATCGTGCGTTATATATGTATTTGAAGACTTTGTGTTTTGATTTTTTTTGTTATTATATAATGATTATTAGAACTTTATAGTGTCTTGGCTTTGTCGCATTGTGATTGTTATTGAAAAAAAAAATTAAGTGTTATACTCTTAGGGCACATTTTTTAGGTCAGGCCTAGGGCACTCTAAACCCTTTGACCGGCCCTGTCTAGACCTTTTGATGCTAGGGGCTTGTTCTCCTATAGATTTTAGGTGCATTTTATGGAGAGGTGATAAAATGGAGTTGTTTTCCCAAATGATAAGTGGTTTTCCTATGGATTTTATGAAAATCTCATAAAATCACTTTTACATTTTATGTGTTGAGATTGGAGTGTGATAAAATATGAGATTTTATTGGAAAAAATGTGTAGGAGATGTACTCTATTGCAGCCTAAAAGTAGCTTAGGGGATTAAGGATTAGCCCCCATGCGATGGGATTCAAGAACTCGAACCAAAAATTGAAAATGCTCTGTTTCGGCCAAACCCGTCTGGATGGAAAATCTAGATTCTCACCAGATTTTGAAATTTGCTTTGAAATTGCAATTTGGCCCTTCTACTTGTAACCCCTTAATGTTTTGACCCTAGAACATACTTTTACTTGGTTATTTAACCCCACTATTTGTAAGATTACTTCTTAACATGTTAAACGTAGTTTAGAATTATAATACCCTCAAAAGGAAAGGAAATGACTATAATGCCCTTAAACTTAAACACAAAAGTACTATAGTGTCCGTGGATATTTTATTAAGTAGGATTAGTATTATGTTTAATTATCATTAAAACATATTAAACTTTATTATTCCATTTAATGGCTCAGTCTAGGACATAACTATTTTCCTCTAGGAAATGTTAAAATTTCCGTTTTGCCCTTAATAACTAATTAATTTATAGAACCCACCCTCTACTTGTTAGAATTACCAAACTACTCTTGTTTTAAATAAGATTACAAGATTACCCTTAACACGCCAACATTTTACCAAATTACATTTACTTTGGGTGACATTACCAATTTACCCTTTCACTTAGTCATTTTACTAAAATACCTTATACTTGTTCTAATTACTACTAAATTACCCTAATCAAATTTGTTCTCCGCCACTACACTACACGAGACCACATAATTACCCGTACATTTAATTACACATTCACCCCCTCAAATTTTACTAAATTACACATGAGCCCTATTTTGCTGAACTATTATCTACTTATAATTTACGAGATTGCAAGCAAATCATGAAGAGTAGTTAAATGTGAAATGAACTATTAAGGTATGTTGATATGAACCTTAAAAGTTACAATAAACAACCTATATGATTTATGTGTAGTCCAGTCAAGGATCCCGGATTGAAGGTTTTTGGGTGTTTTGAAGGTTTTAAAAGATGTTTTTGCATGATCCAAGCCGTCCAATGTGTTCAAAAGGTGTTTTCCAAGGTTCACACGGGAAATCTGTAAAAAAAAAAATACCGGGAAGGGTTTGATCCAAGCAGTTTTTCGCAAAAATTGTATATTTACAGTTTGCGAAAAACTGCTTGAATCAAACCATTCCCGGTTGTTTTTTTTATGATTTCCCGCTAGAAGCCTTGAAAACACCTTTTGAACACATTGGACGGTTCGGATCATGAAAATTTGATCCGGAACTATGAGTTCCAGACTTAGGGATCCCGGACTAGATCGGGACTCATGTAACTATAATCTATATAAATTGTTTGCCTATGGAATACATAATACATGTTCATTTATGGTTTCTTGATAATACATATGGAATCAGAAAAAGACTTTTTGGTTTCTGTGCTTCCAAACAGCCTAGAGAATGGCTAGAAAGTTGTAGAAACTCTCTTTGGTAGAAGTAAAGTTACCTCTTTTTTCTTCAAATCAGTTAACAACAATAGAAATAGGAGCAAAATCGCTAGCATTGTCCTTGATGGCTCAACTGTTACTCATGATATGGTTGCCATCAAGGATTCATTTGTTACATACTATAATAACTTACTTGGCAAGGCCCATGACTCCCATTATCATGGCTTTGAGAGAATCAGTCATCTGATCAATAGGAGGCTGAATGATGACCAAAGCTTGGCCATGATCCAAGAGATTACTGACTCTGAAATCATGAGTACAGTATTAGAGCTCAACCCCGAGAAGGCTCCTGGCCCTGATGGTTTTAATGCGAAATTTTTCCAGAAGGCCTGGCCTATCATTGGTCATGACATTATTGCTGCTGTGAGGAACTTTTTTAGGTCTGGTCAGTTACTCTCTAAGGCCAATGCCACTATTGTTGCTCTTGTTCCTAAGATCCCTAACCCGTCAAAGGTTAGTGATTATAGGCCAATATCATGTTGTAACACCATCTACAAGTGCATTGCCAGAATCTTAGCTAAGAGATTGCAAGCTGCCTTTCCCAGTCTCATTGATTGTGTTCAATCTGGCTTTGTTAAGGGCAGGAGAATTGCTGATAACATATTCCTTACTCAGGAACTCATGAGAGGGTATCACAAATCATCTCCCACACCTAGGTGTGCTATGAAGGTTGACATCATGAAAGCTTATGATAACGTCAGATGGGATTTTTTGTGGGACGTTCTTAAAAGTATGAACTTTCATCCCAAAATGATCAAATGGCTTCATGCATGTGT
This sequence comes from Vaccinium myrtillus, assembly GCA_016920895.1. NCBI lineage: Eukaryota > Viridiplantae > Streptophyta > Magnoliopsida > Ericales > Ericaceae > Vaccinium > Vaccinium myrtillus. The sequence continues at coordinate 20,618,672 of CM029280.1, read as the reverse complement.
TACCACAGTCAATTATTCCCTAAACATTAATGGGAATCCCACAGGTTATATCAAGGGCAGGAGGGGGCTTAGACAAGGGGACCCGCTTTCCTCCTACTTATTTGTAATTGTCATGGAAGTCCTAACTTGCATCCTTAAGGAGAAAGCTCTGCTTCCTGATTTCCAATTCCATTGGAGATGTAGTAATACTAGAACCATCAATTTATGCTTTGCGGATGATCTTATGATCTTCTGCAAAGGTGAATTGAAGTCTGTCACTCATATCAAAGCAGCACTCCAAGAATTTGAGGCTTTATCTGGCCTCTCTCCTAGTCCTGGGAAAAGTAGTGTGTTTTTCTCAGGTGTCCATTACCCCACTAGGAATGACATCCTTCAAGTACTTGGATTTAATGAGGGATCCTTACCTGTAAGGTACCTTGGTGTCCCATTGTTGTCCACGAAGCTTAAGCATGGTGATTGTAAAGCCATGATCGATAGGATCACAGCAAAGACTAAAAATTGGGCTAATAGAGACTTAACATATGCTGGGAGATTGCAACTGGTTAAGAATGTCCTATTTTCCATGCAGACCTACTGGTCCTCACTGTTCATTCTCCCTAAAAAAGTCATCACTGAGGTGGAGGCCATCCTCAGAGCCTTTCTATGGTCTGGGCCTGACCTAAAGAAGTCTGGTGCTAAGGTCTCTTGGGAGCATCTCTGCTCTCCTAAGCAAGAAGGCGGTCTTGGCCTTAAGTCCATTCAAGTATGGAACAAAGCTGCTGTTGCTAAACATATTTGGTTCCTCATCTCTGGTGGGGAACAATCTATGTGGTGTCAATGGGTGAAATCATACTTGTTAAAAAAGAAAAAATTTTGGGAAGTCAAAATGCCTAATGATCCATCCTGGGTTTGGAGAAAGCTTCTTAATCTCAGGCCTATAATTCAGCCTCTTATCAAAATTGTCATTGGTAATGGCAAGTCCACATCCCTGTGGTTTGATAACTGGCACCCCATTGGGCCTCTGGCTAACAGGTTTGGCTCTAGGATCTTTTATGATTCTGGGCTTCCCTGTGACTCCAAGGTTTCAGCTGTCATTAAGGACTCTCAATGGGCTTTTCCCATCACCCAAACATTGGAGCTTATTGAGATCAGATCTCATCTGTCCCTCATCCCCTCTCCAATGAGTAATAAGGTTGATCAACCTAAATGGTCCCTTGCCACTAATGGGGATTTTACTATCTCCTCCCTGTGGAATCACCTTAGGAAACCTTTCCCCAAAGTCCTCTGGCATAATAGTATTTGGTTCCCTGGGCATATTCCTAAGTGTAGCCTAATCACTTGGGTTGCCGTCCAGAACAGACTTTACACTGAGGATAGATTGGTCCTATTTGGCACCAAAACCATTTCTTGTTGTAGTTTTTGCAATGGGAGTGAAAGTCACAATCATCTCTTCTTTAATTGTCCATACACTTCCCAGGTATGGGATCAGGTTCTTGGTCTTATCAATGTCTCTTGGAATGCTAGATCGTGGTCTAGCTGGATTGACCATATGGGTACCTTCAAGGGCAAATCATTCAGGTCTCTCATAACTAAACTTGTGCTCACAGCCTCAGTCTATCACATTTGGATTGAGAGGAATATACGCAAATTCCAAAATACTGCTTGTCCTATTCCAGTTGTGGTAGGTAAAATCTAGTCAATGGTTAGGCTCAAACTTCTGTCCATGGGAGACCTCCCTCATGGCCCACTATATCACAGCCTGCTTATTAAATGGAACCTAATCTAACCTAATATCTTCATGGCAGTAATTTATTTGATCACAGTGCTTCAACCTAATCTATTTGCATGCAGGGTTGGTATCCATCAAAGCACCATAGTCCAGCAAAGGTTCTCAGTACATTGGAGAACACTACAGATACAGCTGGCAGGTTATGTACTTCTACTTACATGGTACGGTATCTTTAATCTCTATCAAATCTATCAACTCCAAGTGCCTTAAGTGGCCTGCTACCCCTATCCCCATTATTGAGTTGTGTGACCTACTATAATGTGTGTACCCCAGTGAGTTAAGTGCTAGTGCCTCAACATTCCTTTGAGAGAGGAGGTAATATGTAGCGGGGGTATCTTGTGAGGTTTAGACGAGGGAGTTTGGCACTTTAGTGAGAGGATTGAAGATGTGAGTTTCCGAGGAAGATGAAGGTGAGCCACTTAAACTAGGTTATGCTTCATGTACTATGCTCGTTTGCTAGTTTGGTTGATCTATTGTGTCACGGTTTGCTATGATTGAGCAGAATGTCAATCCGCTGTTTCTGCAGTAGATTACACGCCAAAACCTCTGGTTGTATGTTTTTTCAAGGCTTTGATGCATTTATCCACTGCTACTATGTCTACCTACTGTGCAATGTCATGCTGATACGTTTATGTTGCCAAGTATAGATGTGATTATGGGTTCCTTTCGATCCTAATCATGCCCAGATTTGTTTTACTACTGATATGCCTGCTACGGGTTTACTGCACCTCGGGGGTTGCCATTTTTCAAAGGTGATGCTGTCCAAAATTCCAAAAATCCAGAGGGCTTGCTGTCCAAAGCACTGGTTTTGCAGTAGTTTACACGAGATTCTGCAGTAGTCTACTGCTGCTATGATTACCTTCTACATTGTTCTGCTGTTGCGATTGTCATGCCCAGCTTTGTGACTGTTCTACTGTTGCTGTTATGGGTTTACTGCACCTCGGGGGTGCCACTTTTGAAAGGAGATGCTGCCCAAAATTCCAGAAATCCGGTGGGCTTGCTGTCCAAATCCCAGAATTACAAATTAGTGTGTAGAATGGCCTACTCCAAGGGGGCTGTCCTTGGAGGAACCAAGTGTGGCTTCAATGGCCCAGTCCAATCACAATCACTGTCATCAGATGGTGTCGTGAAAAGTACCAATGGTCCAGCCTAGGGCTGCTTTCATACTTTTGTGGTGTTTCTTTTCTTCTATTTTAGAAGAGTAAGAAACTCCTAAATTCTCCCATTTCACTTACAGTTTGGTTAGGTCGATTGTTGCAATCATTTTGTAGCCTTTTGGCCCATAGTTTTCTTTCTTTTCTTCTTTTTCTTCTTTTTCTTTGTCCTCCTGGGGTATGCCCAGTAAGCTGTATATTCTTTTGCCTCTCTTTTATTTTCATGCTAAATTACCCAAAAAAAAAAAAAAAAAAATGGGAAACCATTGGCATCTCAGACGTACTCTTGTCAAATGGCATTTACAGAAGAGGTATCAATAGACTCATCCTCTTTATTGCTAAGTGGGCAGAGAGGAGAGATGATATAATCGAGATGCAAAATATAAATTTCTGGAATGGGATCCTCTCTAGGTCGTTTCTGGGTCTTCCCGATCGAGTCTTTTTTATGATCGGGACCGTTGATATTATAGACCTCATGATCATTGAAAACATTAGGCATGTCAAATACATGTGAATTGGGTATCATTTAATATATTTTCGAAACACATTTATCTCGAGAAAAAAAGGTTTAAAAATGTTTCAACGCTAGATAAAAATCCATAATTCTGGAGATAAATATATTTCGAGGACACATCAAATGATATCTGATTAGCATGATTTTTTGGTTGCCCTAATTTTCTCAACGAGATCTAATATAACAATGGTTCCAATCATCAAACGGACTTGAGAAAGACCCAAAAACAAGTCGGAGAGGACTGTCCAGTGCCGGAGATGATCTCGTTGCTAAATTTTTGGTCCAATTAGAAATTTTTGTTGTCTAACTTACGAATTTTGTGGTCCAAAAAATTGATGCAAAAGTTATGAAATTTTGTGCTATAACTTTTTTTGGGTCCAATTTACTAATTTTATAGTATTTGATTACAAATGTTTATGGTGAGATATGAATTTTTATAACTTCTCTATAAAAGTGCATACATTAAATTATAAATCTTTTAAGAAGAGATGTGTACGATAATCATGTCCAAGTTCTTATGCTCAACTTCTCCTAATAATTGATTTCCTCGATGTTATGTTATTTTTCTTGTTTGAGATTCTCCCTCAATGCCGGTTGGATAACGTTCAACTAGCCTCAATAGATTTTTTTGGGTATTTGATCGACCTGAATCTCCACACTCTTGCACCAAAACTCTCGGTGGAGAATACTCATTTTTGAAAAGCCAATGAACCAATTTTTGAAACGAAAGAATCATTGATGCATGGGTTGGCTAAGGGTTTATCGGATTTCTTTTGCTAGTGCTTTTTTGGATTATTATACATAATGAGTTGATTGTGATTTGAAAAAAAAAGAAAAAAAGAGTTGATTGTGAATCAAAATCACAATTCATCCAAGTATTGTTTTTATTTTTATTTTCCGTGTGTGCTTCAGATACTTCTATCTATATATTTTCTGTTTGTATATAAATTGAGAACAATATTAGAACGGTGGTGAATTTGTTTGGGTAGGATTATGTTGAAAACTTGAAATGGGTTCTGGTTTGTATAACATGATGAGTACCTTGTGTTGTGGGGGGAGAGAGAGAATCAAAATCTTAGAATTTTTTTAATATAGTTTTTAATTTTGGGTTTCAATTGTTAAATTATTTCGAAAAGAAATTGGTTTGAACCAATGAAAGAGCTTAGGAAATTAGTTTTCAATTCTTGGATTATTTGCTTAAAATGGGTGATTGGGCTTAATATACACAAATACAAAACCAGTTTATTACACAAACAAAAATATATAGTTGCAGGCATAGAGATGAGGAAAAGAGAGCACTTTGAGTGAGCGTTGAAGAATAGACAAGGGTAATTTTGATGTTTTAACAAATAAACTGTGTAAAATTAGGGGGGTATTTGTACATTGTAAAAAGGGTCCGTTTTTTGCAAGGACATAGTAAAAGGGTCTTTACTTCAATAAGGACATCAACTTTTTTCTTAATGCCAAAAGGACAAATTACATACACATTTCAAAAATGCCCCCACTAGCCAATGAAAGTGCCTAAACCCCCAAACCTAACGAAAGTGCCTAAACCCTCAAACCTAACGAAAGTGCCTAAACCTAAACTCCAGGGTACCCTATGAAAATGCCTAAGACCCTAGAGTACCCTATGAAAGTGCCTAAAACCCTAGGGTATCCTATGAAAATGCATAAACCACTAAAACCCTATAATTGGAAAGTGCACCATAAACCTAAACCCTAGGGTACCCTATGATAATGCCTAAAATACTAGGGTACCCTATGAAAATGCCTAAAATACTAGGGTACCCTATCCCTATGAAAGTGCCTAAACAGCTAAAACCATATAATTAGAAAGTACACCCTAAGTGCCTAAACCCAAAATGCCTAAACCCACTATACCCTACCCCAAAGAGCCTAAACCCCCTAAAATTGAACCCACCCCCAAAATTGAAGAGAGAGAAATTAATTTTGTCCCACCCATTCACCCATCCACGCATGAGAGAGAGAGAGAGAGAGAGAGAGAGAGAGAGAGAGAGAGAGAGTAAACCCACGTACTTAATTATTGGGCTTGTTGAACCCACGCATGGACTTGTCCCTTTCAAGGGTTAAGTCGGTCAGCACTGGCAGCGGGAAAAGTGACGGCTTGCCTTTTGCCTTTTTTTATTTTATTTTATTTTATTGCAATGCATAAAGGAGGCGCGGAAACACTTCTCATTAAGGGTATATTTGTCTAATGTTGTCCTTGAGCCCTCAAAAATTTCACATCAATGTATTGGAAGCATTAAAATAAGTTAATGCTGGACTAAACACCATTTAAAGCCTCAAACTTAGTCTTTAGACCAATTTTCTGTTGTAAAAAAGCTCAGGGGAAGTCGGTGGAATTTTCCCAATTTTAAGTGTACACGTCACGGTGAATGATCTTAATCATAGAGGACTAGGTTTCGTGTGAGTGTGGAGAGAACATTTGGAGCGGTATTTAGCAGTGCCCGACTCCTACCAACGTCATTTGTTTTCTCGAACGGAACACCCGACGATGACTTTTAATGATGATAGCGAACGCCGAACGGAATGCAAATCAACATTTTCAGTACTTTTACAAAATTAGTTCAATACGGACAAACTGAGAGATAGTTCTCTCTCTCTCTCTCTCTCTCTAAAAGCATGTACCTCTCTCTCTAAAACTAGAATTAGATCTCGTTTACCCGGGGGAAAAAAAAATATGTCGGACGCTTTGATCAACGGCCTCGCCGGCGCCGGTGGAGGAATCATCGCTCAGCTCATCACTTATCCCCTCCAAACTGTACAATCTCTCCCTCTCTATAATTTATATAGTTTGTGTGTGGGAGTCTATGATGTAATTTGTATATATGTATTTTCATGTACGCATATTTTGGTGATCTAGGTAAATACGAGGCAACAAACGGAAAGAGATTTGAAGAAAGAGAGGAGGAAACTAGGGACTGTTGAACAAATGTTTCAGGTTATTTTTGTTCTGATCGCAACTGATACTAAAATCTTGTTTATTTTTTTGATCAAATTTTATAATTTCTATTTATTTTTTTCTGAATTAGTGGATGATTAAATTGATGATCAACAGGTTGTTAAGCAAGAGGGATGGACTCGGTTATACGGAGGCTTAAAGCCGTCGCTGGTCGGTACGGCTGCGTCTCAGGTGAGCTCATTTTAGCTCTGCTTCGCGATCTCTGCTATTGTGCGCCCTGGGCACCCTGCATTATTGTTCTTTTTCAACTGTTTATAGTGTTCAATTATTTCTAGGTAATGATCAAGAAAACTGTTTCTAGTTTACTATGCTGTTTGGCATTCCATTCTCTTGAAAATAAAGGAAAAAGAAAGTCCCGTGTTGATCTAATTAGAACAGGTTATGCTCTGGTGAGTTGGCAATACACCGACAACAAAAACTAATAATAATTGAGGGAATTTTGCTTCAAATTGACTGTGATAAAGTTGTAAAAGTTTTTAGTTAAATTGGTAAAATCTTTTTGTTGTGATGCTGGTTTCCTGGGTTGAGAGGATTATGAGAAGGGGGCGTTGTGAAAAAAAAAAAAAAGAGGTTGTAATAAGGAAGGTAGCTGGGTAGGTGAAGTTAAATATTAGTGTTATTTATTTGTTCGCATTGCAATCAAAAGTTAATGCAACACTTTTGGATGGGTAGGTGGAGGGTGCTGAACGAGCTAATGACTAAACTCTCTCTAAGTGTGAGTAGCATGCGGTCCCATGGTGGTGAAAGGTGTGCCACTGTTGCACACATTGCATGACGGGTTATCTCCCGTATATATTTAGTAGAACTATATTTCTTATGATCTTGTTTATTTGTTTTAGCAAAAAGGGCGAGTGACATTTGTGAGTATGATGTCACTTGCCCTTGAATTTGGTTCTCTCTAGGTTTGAGACATATGAAATGTACAAGTGTAACATCACCTTCTCCATTCGAAAACAATAGTTAGTCTATTGATACTTTGATGTCTGTCAAATTTAAGAACGGATTACTGGTTTCCTGGGTTGAGACTTGAGAGGATCATGGGAAGGGGGCGTTGTTTTGTGATTAAAAAAAAAAGAAAAAAAAATGGTTGTAATAGAGGAAGGTAGTATTATTGTAATTTATTTGTTCATGTTGCGATGAAAAGTTAATTATTCAAAACTTAATGCAACACTTTTGGATGGGTAGGTGAAAGGCAGTGGCAGAACCAGGTTTTGAGGTTGCGGGTTCCACAAAAAAGATCAATATACTAAATACCAGAAAAAAGATTCAAATTGTCCTAACATTAACCATAACATGATATTCTAAATAATACATATTTGCATAGGTTAATCATCCATTAACATATAACGAAAATAGTTTAAACTTTTATCAAAATAGAACCCAGCGTTCTTTTAAATCTCAGAAATCGTTCAAGATTGATTCTAAAATACTTCCAAAAACCAATATAAAAAATATTGAAATCGTGGAGTGTGGACAATATTGAAATCGTGGAGTGTGGACATGCGGGCATGGGTCAAATAAACAAAAAATTGGGCAAAGTAATAAACAATTTTCTTGGACTTCGAGCAAAGTTATCAATCTCATACTGGCCAATGTACCATACTGGTATCGGAGTGTTCTGGTGTACCATTTCGAATTTATCGATTTTTACTTGTATTTTTATCAAAAAATCACAATATATATGTAATAAAAGCATAGCCGGTATAAAAATATGTATTACATATATACATATTTGTGACATTTACATTTCGATCTTTGGAGATAAGCTACTACTATTCCTATTAGTTAAAACTGAACTAGAAAATCATAAAATGGGACACCTAGCCCATGTTCTACCCAAGTAAAAGTCACCTTTTTTACACTCTCGGAAAAAAACATGTTTTCCAGAGTTATATCCTGAACACCCATGTGGTCATACAACAACCTTAGGATTAGATCTGGAGTAAACACACAAGAAATGACTGTTGGGTGAGGTGAAGAGACAGAAAGAGAGAATAGTCTTTGCTGCACTTCTCCAGCGAGTTTAATCACAATGCTGCTACTCCGGTGACTCATTCTGCTCACTTTTTTTACGCATAGATGAGTAACCCACCTCATTTCTCTTGCTTTCCTCTCGTTTTCTGCAATTCAAAAAAACTGGTGGTGTCACCAGGAAGAGGGTTTGGTTTTATTTCTTTGCTCGAGAACTACTGATATTTTTTTTTGAACTTGGGGTGGCCTGTGCAACCTTAACCATCTAAAAACTAGTTATGTTTGTTTCGCCCCTGGTGGAGGGTGCAACCTTAACTATCTAAAAACTAAACTCTCCCGTAGTGTGAGTAGCATGTGGTACCATGGTGGTGGAAGGTGTACCGTTGTTGTGGCATACTTGCACTCATTGCATGATGGGTTATCTCCAGTATATATTTAATTATTTAGTATTGTATTACTTGTGATCATGTTTTATTTGTTTTAACAAAATGTGTGACTGTAGAATCACATTTGTGAGTATAATGTCATTTACCCTTGAATTTGGTTCACTCTAGGGTCTAGACATATGAAATGTACAAGTGTAACATCGCCTTCTCCATTCGAAAACAATAGTTAGTCTATTGATACTTTGATGTCATCAAATTGAAGGACGGAATGGTTGGAACTCTCTCATACTTTTCATGTATTTCCTTATCTCAAGCTTCTTTATCTTCTGTTTAAGCTTCTTGCTTTGGGCCTTTCTTTATGTGCTTGCTTTGTGCAAGTATTGCTCACAGACTCGCAATCGTAAATACTGGTGGGCATTGGTATTTGGCTGAGATAATGGGATGTGCAAAAGCAGTGGGTCTAGAAAAGTTTTTTGAACTGATCAAAGCACAAGGATACACATAAGCAAAAATAAAATGGCTCATTCTGCTGTCTTTGTTTGAGACAGGTCCAAGCAACAATAAGAATCAACAAAATGGAGCAATGTTTAGATGTAAAATTTATTTGATTGAAGGCTGTCTACTAAAATGTTCGAGAAGTTGAGAGATTTATATATATTCTCACAAGTACCACATAAGAACAAAAAATCATCTTGCATAACTTAATTCGCTACATTTTTTCCAGACGGATTAAAAACCTGAGGAGTTCGCTCGATTTTTTCAGATTACAGAAGCAAATCTCTTTTATGTATGCAGTGTGAATATTATTTGCTTACTTACATTCCGATTTCTTATACCATCGCAATTTTTATGTGACAGGGTGTTTACTATTATTTCTATCAAATATTCAGGAACAAGGCTGAATTTGCTGCACTTGAACATAAAAAGCAAGGGGTCGGTGATGGATCAGTGGGGATGTTCTCATCACTCATGGTTGCTGCTTTATCTGGGTGATTAACTTAGTTTTTTTGTGGAATCCTGAGTTTGTTATCTGTTTTTGAACATCTGAGACTAGGCACAGCTCATTTAGTTCTCTGCTTCAATTTACATTCATGGGTCTATTTTATTCTTAGTAGGTAGCTATATTATGTACTTAATTGAGGTTAATCGGCTAGCTCAACTCAGGCCAGCTTCAGCATTAATGTGGTTTTCTGGTTCATTACATTCATTTTGTTGTTTTTAACTTTTTATGTGCTACCTCATTCTCTTTTGGAGTCTTCTATTGAAAAGTGTTTCGTGTTTTGACTGTGCCAAGTACGTACCTATCAATTATGAAGATATCTTCCATCATTTTTGGTTGTTACCAAGGCATCTATTAGGTTTTTATCCCCATACATTTTCATTCACTGGTAGTTATTGATCTGGTTCATTTACAATGCATTCCATTTTCAATGATTTCTTAAATGGATACATGTGATGTTATTTGTTTTTTAATTCACTGCATATATTGTTTGATTGAAAAATGTTGCACTTAACAGTATTTATTGTTCCATTTCACCCCAAAGAAAACTTGACATTGATGAATAGGCATGATTTATTTTTTACTCCCTTTATCTTTTCTCGTATGGGTTATTTCTATTCAGCGCACCTCCCATTTCAGATTTTGATGTCCCCTGCCTGCACCTTTGCAATCTGCCTGTAAGAGTTTAGTCAACCAAGAATAAAATACTGTATTTTGTAGCTTTATAGTTTTCATGGAACCTGATTCAATACTTTCTGCTCATAGAAGGAAGTAAGGTAATGAGCAGAAAAATTGAATAGTCTCTAAGCATGTCCACTCGGATGCCTTCCAGCTTTGATTTGGGGGCATGACATAATGTCCCTTGAGTTCCTCGATTTTTCGAGGTATAGCAGGGCCTCTATTTCAGCAGTAAAACTTTCAGAGAACAGCATTTTTGTGCATATATTGGGAAAGGTTAGGTCTGTCTCCAGTCCTCCCTTGCCTATTCCCATGGATTGGGGATTACTTATTACTGTTATTGTTTGTATGTATGCCTGTGAGTCTATTTTCAGTAATTGTTTGACCTTTTTCCTTTCTGTAGGTGCATAAATGTACTGCTGACGAATCCGATATGGTTAGTTGTTACACGCATGCAGGTAAACAGCAGGTTATCCTTTGCCAAGAGTCTTTGATGCTAAAAAAACAAGAAAGTGGCACTTGTCATAATCCTATTCTAGTTTGTGTTAAACTTTATGATTTTAATGGCATCAATGTAGGTTAGAGAAACGCGGGCCAGTGGTTTATTTTGAATGCCTGGTTTAGATCCTCTTCTATCTCCGTTGCCCATTTTTGTTATCAACAAAGATTGTATTTTGTTGTTTGGGTGGATATTCTGATTCTTTTGCTGGTATCAAGCCCAATTACGGAGGGCTCAAAATAGTCAATTAGAATTTCTGAAAAATCCTCATGTATTCATTTTGATGTTGTCCTGTGGGTATATGTCACGAATTGTCCTTTCAAAAGATGTTTCTTCATAGACTGGAGTTTGTTATTGATTTTTAATGTTGGTTGTGAACTTGTGATAAAGCTTGGTCACTTGATGAGTGCCTTTTGCAAGAATATTGCAGTTTTGTCTAACTTGTGGCCTTTGAATAGGTCTTCAGCTAGACTGTAGTTTGAATCCTGATTCATTTAGGCCCTCTCTCACCTTACCAATCAGAGAAAAATAAATGCCCCAGTTTAAGAGTTGGATAATTATGATTCCTGGGAAAGCCGCTAACAAAAAGAGACTAAACCCTCAGTCGGCTTAGTTCATGAACTTATTATCTGGTTTTCATGAAGTCCTGTGATTGTAATGTTATTGAGGAAAGATGGTTGATAAAAACAAATGGATTAATTTACATATGGGTTTCTTTATATGTTATTATTATAGTTTTCACTGGCGAAAATGCAAGGCGAGGGGGTTGGCCTCTTGTGGGGCGAGGAATTGAGGCAAAAGCCTTTGGATTTTTATTTTTATTCATAAGAGATTACAGTAAATTATAAGCACAATAACAAGAGCTGAGCGTGTTTTCGCCATACAAGGACGTCTTACTAAAAAAAGATAAAAGTAAGTAGAATTCACAAGAAAAATATTTCAGGGCATAAAACATATTGAATTAATAGATACAACTTAAAAAGCACTCTAAGTCGTCTCTCAAAGACGCAGAAACTCTTCGTCTTTGACCCCAAAACTTAAAATGAATTGACTCTTTATATGGAAAAATAAAAGGAACCTACCTTCCGAAGCATTCACCTCGGCCGGATGGGCAAACACTTTGAGAGAGAGGGAGAGAGAGAGAGCCCAATTATTGCACTATTGTTCGGATTATCACCTCTCACTATTCAAAACCAACTTGTAGCTTAGCAGGTTCTAAAACCCTTGATATCTATGTTGGTTTAAAATTTTAATCTGGCATCTCTTTACCTGAGTTCAAACTTCCAAGTTCTCACTGATGCAACCACACTAACTCTTTGAAATCCATCTTTGTCATTCAGACTCATTCAAAGAAATCCCAAGCTAGTAAGACTCAATCTATTGGCTCAGATGAAGCAGTTCTTGCTGCACTGGAGCTGCCTCCATATGGAACTATTGATGTGGTATGGAATGTGGTCCTTTGTCTTCTTCTGATACAACATGGTTATTTCAATGAAGCGTTTAAGGGATACCCTGTATTAGCTGTGCTTGGAAAATTGAGTTTGTTTATACGTAAGCACTTGGTGCTCACTCCATGTACTGCTAGATGTGAGCTATCTTTAGTAACTACTAACTAGTAATGACTTGAGCAAGTCATCTAACGTCTAAATCCTTATTAGTCGAAGATGTTTGTTAGGGACTTCCATAACTATGACTGGCTGAACAATAGAATATTTGCCATTTTATCTTGTATATTGTTGATTGTTATCATCCCGTATACCTTGTCTTTAACTTGGAACATGTACCATCTGCAGATTCAAGAAGTTTATGGTGAAGCTGGAGTATTGGGATTTTGGAAAGGTGTTCTGCCGACATTGATAATGGTATGAGAAAACTTAAAAAGTGACTCCAAGATGTGCCAATGGATGCTCACTGATTGTTCTCACTGTCCTTTACAGGTGAGCAATCCCTCCATCCAGTTCATGCTGTATGAAACCCTGTTAAAGAAGCTGAAGCAAAGACGTGCTTCGATTACGAAGGATAAAAATGGTGTCACTGCTCTGGAGGTAAGTTCATGCTTTGGATTCTGCATGTTCAACCATTATCGTTTTACTGTTCCTAGAGAATTCCATTATTTGTTCGACATGTGGCCTACCATTAGGGTCTTGCTTCCTTCACCCATTGTCTATTACAGGCTTACAGCTACACGTACTGAACAGTTTACTTATTACTTTGCTAGATTTTTCTGCTTGGAGCTTTGGCAAAACTTGGAGCCACCGTTGTAACATATCCCCTTCTGGTTGTGAAGGTAAGTTATAAGTGACGCATGCAGGTGAAAAACTGGTTTGGAAGCTTGTATTTCGAATGATTTTGCTTTGTTTCATGGCAAGAAAACTCTCAGGAAACTTGATTTTGGTGGGCGTTCCATGTTCGGAGTAGAATTGATTGAAGTCTTCTGTTCTGATTAAGTTATAAGTGTGCCCGGCGTTGCTTCTTTTTTATTCACCTCTGACCTGACCTTTTTTTGTATCATTTGTTTGAGTGTGTGGTTTGTATATTCAACGAGTATTGTTTTTTATTTCTGCTGCATGTACGTCATATGATAGAGAATGACCTTTGGATCTACTGATCTGATTCTACCTGAAACAAACCAAGTGCTGTCAGCAGCTGGTTTAATGTTATGGCACCTACCTGTAGTAGCTCCACCTACGAGATTCAAGTTCAACGATTAGATTCCGAAGGAGCATCAGCTAAGATAAACTGGCTTAATAAATACATGCAACTTTAGAAGCTGCTGAGGACGTTCAGTTATTTGGTTTTCCTAATAGTGAATTAGCTGAGATATGAGATATCACCGGCAGAGGGGACTTTGGGGGTCGGCATTATTAGCACATATGCAACTTGAAGCCATGTCAACCTTTGAAGGATTAATGTGAATTTTATTTGATTTCATATTTCTTGACAGTTTTATTTCCTGATATTTTTATGTGTATTTGAAAATAATGCCTGCTGGGAAGTACAAATATTTTCTGTTTTAGGTTTTACGTAGAATAAGGGTAACATATTGCCGAGGGAGGCTAATAGAAAGGAGAAGAGTTAACAGGTACAGGGATGACATCTAGCTGATTTGTTTTCTTTGTCTGCAGGCAAGACTTCAAGCAAAGCAAGTTACTGGTGGAGACAAGAGGCATCATTATAAAGGTTTGTATTATTGCTTTTATCTCCCACAATAGCAGGGCATTTCAAAAGCCTCGATCTCGACCATATCTTTGGTGGGACTTGGTGGTCTGTGGTCCATAAGTTTCTATGGAAAGACTATTTTGCCTTGCATCTCTCTCTTTCTCCTTGTGTGTGGATGCATAACGTCAATGTAGCATGCTTTTGAAACTTATCATTTCTGGACTTTAATGCGAATTAGCTAAAACTGAGTTTTGATACAGCTAAATTAAAAGTACCTAACTTTGCCCCTCATTTTTTCCCTTAAATTTGTGAAAATTTTATCAGTGCTGTAATGTAAATTCCTGCATTACAGGCACTTTAGATGCTATCACAAAGATGATACGCTACGAAGGGTTCAACGGATTTTACAAAGGGATGAGTACGAAAATTGTACAAAGTGTTCTCGCAGCTGCTGTCTTGTTCATGGTGAAGGAAGAACTCGTCAGAGGCGCGCGGTGGTTATTAACTAAGAATTCCGTCAATACCACAAGATCAAAACTATCATAATTGAAACTCTCTCTCTCCTCTTTCCGTGTTTTCTTGTTTGGCAATCATAGCGGTTGACGTTCTGTCTGAAGGGCATTTAGGATGAAGTAGCTGCTCAAGAAGGATTTGTAACGTGTGCTAAATCGCATGCTATTGGACGATATTAGGGGAAATAAAATTATTGGGGCAAAATGTTGTAATGCTAACATCATCTGTTTCACGCCGAGCCCAGTAACTTGGGCTTACAAACAATTGGGGTATTAAATTGATTGAATGTTGATCAATGATTACTAGTATGACATTGAATTGATCATGGATTAATTACCAATATATACATTTCATATCAAGGAAATATGTTTCTGCAATACACAAGCTGTTCCCAAAAAAAAAAAAAATCAATACACACTTTTTTCTTTTTGCCAAGGAAAGGGACGGTGACATGTTGGATATGATCATAGAGCCTCCAAACCCGTAGTAGGTTTCCTATAATAAACCGAAACCACACACTACCTCACTTGGAGCCAAAGCAATCCGGCATGGGGAATTTGAGGGGTGTAAAGACCCGAATCGTGAGACCACCTCCCTAGAGTTCTACCTCACTTGGAGCCAAAGCGATCCGCCATGGGGAATTTGAGGGGTGTAAAGACCTGAATCGTGAGATCACCTCCCTAGAGTTTAAGGGGGCATCGACGGTCAGATATGCCTTGAACCTGCGGCCTCTAATCCCACCAGCCCATCACCCCTTACTCTGGAGTTATCATTCTTCCCTCTCTGTCCTGACAGGATAGTATACAACCTGAACAAATTCTATAAAGTGGACCTCTTCAAAGCCCAATTAATCACGATTGCAATTTTGTTCGCCCTCTTTGCAATACACTTTTTGGTAAGAATAACGTTACTTTTTGATGGAATGACATTATTTTTTGGTGGGAGCAATACCCTTTTATAATTATTGAAAAAAGAGGGTTTTGTTCATTTTCTTTTAGGGAGGGTGAATAAAATTAAATTCACTAATAACGGGCCACAGTTTATTCCTCATTCATTAAAAAGGGCCCACATAAAGCCCGTATTGCTGCAACGAGATTTGATACTATAAGCCCACACATAGATTCGGGTGTTCGACGCTTCACTCATACTTGACTCGTCGTCATCTCTGCATTCGATCGCAATCGATCGCCCAACGGTTTCAGACAAACACTAGAAATTACTCCCGAGATGCAAGAGAAGAAGGCAGACATGGCTACTAAAAACCCTAAAAAGGCGAACCTGTTGGATCATCACTCCATCAAACACCTCCTCGACGAATCTGTCACTGAGGTAAAAACCATGCACTTGCGTATCAGATTGTGCAGTGATTCGTTAATTTATGAGGAGGTTTTTGATACTGACGTGTGTTTTTGTTCGTAGATCGTTAAAGGGCGTGGATACGTCGAAGATGTGAGGATTAGTAACATCAGGTTGTTTTTGGGAACGACCATCATCATCATTGCTCTCGTCGCTCAGTTTTACCCGAAGAAGTTTCCTGAGAGCCGGAATTTTCTGATCGGCTGCATCTTATTATATCCTTTTTCCTGGTTGGATGTTGTGAATAAGGGTAGAAAAATGTAGAAAATGAAAAATTCTGAATTGAGCAGTTTTTGTCTTCTTTGTGTTACCAGAAATGTTTTTGGTAAAGCTCAACTGAAAATTCACGCTGTTGAGCCAATTAATCTTTAGGCTCCAATGAGCAGGTTTTTGGCTTTCCAAGATTAGGGAACTAAAAATTTCAAAACTTATGGCTTGAGCATCCTAATTGGGTATGCATGAGATGTTTTGTTTCAAAATGATAGTATTGTTTCACAATGTGTTGGATCTTTGACTCTGGCAAGTATATTGTATTCAGTGGAATATTGCAGCTGATCATATACAAAAAGGAAAAGAACGCGATCTTGTTCACCTATCCTCCACCTGTAAGTTTTATTTGGCTTTCGGATGATAATTTCGTTAGACCACCTGTGGAGAGATTCTGTTTAAAGCTTCTCTCTACGTGTCCAACAAATTGCATTAGAATTTGGTATCAAAAATCATTAGAACTTACTTGGCTGCTCAAACAAGTTGCATTAGGAAATTGGGATCAGAACCCATGAGAGAACTTATTGGTTGTTTAAAATTGTAGTATCTTAAGAAACTAGATGGGCAAGTCTAAACCTTGTGTTTTTTATATGTAATTTACATCTTTTTAGGAAAGTTTTCACGTCACTGTGCATCACTTTCTTCTTTCCGTCTTTCACTTCCGTGACATCAGTGATGCTAAAATGCACAGTTCTTGCAAGTTGTTGCTAGATTTTCTGGATAGAATAGTTGCATTCATGAGTGTGGAGGAAAAAGCATCTCAAGTTCTCTACTTCAGAAATGGGGTTGTGATAATAAATTTTTGCAGCCATGGTTTTACCACTTCCACAACTAGTAGTTAATATTCTTAGTGGCTGATTACAAAGTTGCTAACATGACAGTGCTGTTCTAGGAACCCCCAATCTTGATGAATGTGTGAGGATGCACTTTGTGTAGAAGAAATGGCATGGCTAATAAAAAGGATGGAAATTTCATATTCGATTTTTACCAAGCTTATCTTTGGCTAAAGCAATTGATAAGAGATTTAATGACTCGGTTGTAGCCTGTACGGTACCTCCTGGTCAGTCGCTATAGAAGGCAACATTGGCTGGTGCCAAACGACCTACCGTAGGAGTGCTAATAGGATTTTTGTCCCTTCATTTTAAGTTCCGAACTTCCATTAACGCAGTGGAAAGTAGAACACCTAACATCCGCATTCTAGAATGCATCCAGTTGACTGGAGTAAATCCCATTGACCTTAGATTAACTGCTCCATCTTGAATTATCTTGTCACTCTTGTAGACAATATTTAAACTAGTGTACCAGTATTTTCATTGACCTTAGATCTTAGGGTTTGTTTGTGAGATTCTATTCTCCATTTCTCAGGGATCATTTAACAGCACTGGGTTGGTGGTCTCCTCCAAGCTGCCAAGGTTCTCTGATAAGTACAATCTTATCATAGCAAGTGCAGATCCTGAATCCATTTCTGCAAAGCCACCTGTGGAATTTACCAAGAGTGTCACCCAATGGTCTCTCTCTCAGACTCTCTCTTTCTCTCTCTCAGCACTGGGTTGGTGGTCTCTCTCTTCTCTGATAAGTACTCTTATCTCTCTGAATCCATTTCTCAAAGCCACCTCTCTCTCTCTCTCTCTCTCTCTCTCTCTCTCTCTCTCTCTCTCTCTCTCTCTCTCTCTCTCTCATGAACTGCATTGCTTGTCTAGATTCATATTGATATCCTTTGCCACTATCTCTAAAACAACATGTTGGTGCAGGTTTACCAAGGATGGTGTTTTGATGGAGGGCCTTTTCTTGAAAGATGTAGAGGGGCTAATAAGTGATCATACAAAAGAATCTAAAAAGAGCAAGTGAACTCGAGCTTCAGACCTCCTTTGGTATGAGCTTTAGTATCTTACTGAACATAGATGGTGTTTAGAATTCTCGTGGTGTTGCTGGGTATGATTTTGAACTTCAACTGTGGAATCGACAATTGATCTACCAATATGCAAAGGGACTTTACATCTTGAATGAAGCTTTGGAGTTTGGAGCGGTAATGGGAGTGGTATCAACTTCTATGCTATTGATTTATGCGGACGTCTTTTTGAACTGGGTTAGAATTGTTGGAACTTGGACGTGATAGTCTAATCTCCTCCCGGATCTGTCGCGGGTTTGGAGTTCCTATGATCACACAAGGAGGTTAGCTACGTTTGTCGCCCCTCCACCTTTTTGTTAGCCCAAATAGAACTATGATGGAATGGAACGGAACAACTAACTAGACAGAATCCGCAAGACATGATCTAAATAATTTGTGTGGTATTACGGTTCCCATGTATTTGTGACAATTTGCTTGATGAATGTGTCGAGCTTGGTGGGCAATCCTTCTTTTATGTCAAAGGTCCTTCTATTGTCAGCCCAGTTTGTGTCAAGCTTGGTGGGCAATACGTTGAAAATAAGGCAAGAAGAAGGAAAAACACACACACACACACACACACTATAGTGTACTTTTTTCACTTTTCTATACACTTTTTACAATTTTTATTCACTTTTCACACATTTCGATGCACTTTTTAAACCTTAACGTCGTGCCAGTGGGTCTAATTTTTGAATTTTTCTTTTAAGTCTTGGTATGTCTTTCCATTATTTGCATTAGAGCAATCCTTTGCCGGCTAGAAGGTGTAGAAGATCTAAGGGCTTGTTTGATTATCATTGCTCATTGCTTATTTTATGTCTGAATTTATATTTGATTCAGCCACAAAGGAGTTTATGTGAAGTTCTTGCTAACAACAGTCTACTCTTTTTTCTTTTTTCTTTTTTTGAATGACCGTTATAGGTGGTGGATAATAAATATAGTACAAATGAATTATTATTTTAAAACACATTTCACTAGATATTAGTACACTTCCACTAGGGCTGCACACGGGTTGGGTTTTGTCGGGTTCAGGTCTAGTTCAACCCGGCCGAACTCTAACAAACCCAGAACACCACCCAACTCCGATCGATTATGGTGTCATGTTCCGACCAATTATGAGTTCGGGTCAGATGACGAGTTGGTTGGGTTCACCAAACCCTAGGGAGAGAAGGGAGTGAGAACGTAGAAATGGCCAAATGTGTAAAATTATTGGATCTCATCTAGCAAATGAAATGACTCCGGGTATAGACTATAGATCGTGCAGAGAGAGAGACCTTGGTATAGAACTATAGATCTAGAAATCTTAAAAATCTGTCACTGTTAGTGTGTTCGAAGCGCAAGAGAGGGAGTCAGAGACTCTAAATGAGAGAATTGCAACTAGAAGGGCCTCTAAGAGAGCCCACCGTTCAGCCGTCAACGGTGGCGCCGGTGAGCCCACCTTCCAGTGACGACTCCGCGGCCCAGCCCACCATTTTATGCATAGAGAGAGAGAGAGAGAGAGAGAGAGAGAGAGAGAGATGACTTTTGATTCGAGAGTGAGATGGGATATGGTGGTTGTCGGTTGGCGATTTGGGGACAGGAGAGGAGGATTTTACAGAGAATAGCGATAGTAGCAATGTTGCATATTTTGAATTTTTTTAGGGTTCTACTTATATTCAATCGGGCCAGCTCACCTCGGGTGAAACATTTAAGATCTGACACTCGACCGGTTAGTTTAAAATTTGAGTTTTTTGGACCCGATTCCGACCAAATGCACCTATGTGAACCGTCTGTTACCCTCCTTTTTGGTTCGGGGCGGGTCGTCGGGCGGGTCTAACCAGTGAACAACCCTAACTTCCATGGATATTATAGTAATATGTTTCTCAGATATCAATACAATTTTACACCTCATCCACTGTTCCTAAAGGTCGTGGTTAACATTTTTTCATAAAAACACGTTAGCAATGAAGAATAACGGGTCCTAAATGAATGGGTTTTTTTAAAATTTATTTATAAATATTTCGATCTGCTAAATGAATGAGTTTAATGACATGAATGTGTATGGTTGTTTTTTTAGTCGCAAAATCCTCCAAAATGTACTCTCAATTCTCGTACTCGCAATTCACGATCAAACAAGCACATTATGTGATTTAGAATGTAACACACGTGTAACGCGCCTTAAGGGGTAGATTAGGTGCTAATCATTCGATTAAATCCCTAAGCTCCTAATTTATCTTAATTATTCCCACAAAG
Organism: Vaccinium myrtillus; assembly: GCA_016920895.1. Classification (NCBI taxonomy): domain Eukaryota; kingdom Viridiplantae; phylum Streptophyta; class Magnoliopsida; order Ericales; family Ericaceae; genus Vaccinium; species Vaccinium myrtillus. The sequence goes on along the minus strand of CM029280.1, from coordinate 20,598,307 downwards.
CACATTATGTGACTTAGAATGTAACACGTGTCACGCGCCTTAAGAAGGCTGACTAATTCCTCGATAGGTTACGTGCTAGTCCTTCAACTAAATCCCTAAGCTCCTAACTTATCTTAATCATTCTCCAAGCACCTTGCAATTACTATTTTCGGCCAATTCTAGAAACCGAAAAAAATTCTATAGAGAGAGAGAGAGAGAGACATACTTGGGTATAGAACTATAGATCTAGAATTCTTAAAAATCTGTCACTGTCAGTGTTCGAAGCGCAAAAGAGAGAGTCAGAGACTCTAAACTGAATTGAAACTAGAAGGGTCTCTGAGGGAGAGCCCACCGTCCAACCGTCAATGGTGGTGCAGGTGAGCCCACCTTCCAGTGACGATCCGGCAGCCCAACCCACCATTTTAGAGAGAGAGAGAGAGAGAGAGAGAAATGACTTTTGATTCTGAGAATGAAATGGGATATGGTGGGTGGTGATTTGGGGATGAGAGAGGAGGATTTTACAGAGAAAGGCAATAGTAGCAATGTCGCATATTTTGATTTTTTAGGGTTCTATATTCGACCGGGTCAGGTCACCTTGGGTGAAACATCTAAGATCCAACACTCGACCGATTAGTTTAAAATTTGAGTTTTATGGAGATGATTCCGACCCAATGTACCTATGTGACCGTCCATTTCCCTTCTTTTTGGTTTAGGGCGGGTCATTGAGCATGTCTGACCAGTGAACAGCCCTAACTTCCACGGATGTTATGATATTTTTCTCAAAAATTAGTACATTTTTACACATCATCCACTGTTCCTAAAGGCCGTGGTTAACAATTTTTCATAAAACATGTTAGCAATGAAGAATAAACGGGTCCCAAATGAATGGTTTTTTTTTTAATATTTCAATCTGCTAAATGAATGAGTTTAATGACATGAATGTGTAATTTAGGGTTGTTTCTTTAGTCGCAAAATCCATCAAAATGTACTCTCAATTCTCGTACCTGCAGTTCACAATTAAGCAAGCACATTATGTGATTTAGAATGTAACACGTGTGATGCGCCTTAAGCGATAGGTTAGGCGTTAGTCCTTCAATTAAATCCCTAAGCTCCTAACTATTTTAATCATTCCCACAAGCACGTTATGTGACTTTGAATGTAACACGTGTGTAATGCGCCGTAACACGTGTGTAATGCGCCCTTAGAAGGCTGACTAATTCCTCGCTAGGTTAGGTGCGAGTTCGCTAGGTTAGGTGCGAGTCCTTCGATTAAATTCATAAGCTCCTAAATTATCTTAAACATTTCCCCAGTGCAATTATTTTTCGACTAATACTAGACACCTTTAAAAAAAATCGTAATTAGCGAGGATAGCGACATCAATTGGTCAATTTACAAATTTCCCCCAACAAATTAAATTTTTTTTTTTGAAAATGTCAGCATATCATTCGAAACGCCATACGGCATCGATTACAACGAAAGACAGGAAAGAGACCAAAACCACTAACAAGTGACATGAGTACGGCAAAAGACACGAGGCCACCGACTCTCAGACATGTTGGGATTCCACCCCGTGTGGGCCAGTTTGGCTTAGGCCCAGAGGGAGTGGATTAGGGTTTGTCTGTGTAACTCTATAAATACTCTGTGATGCCTTGTGTATTTTGTGTGGTAGCACAATGTAGAGAGAGAGGGAGAGTGTGAGAGGGGGGCCGGTTGTGGCTCCCGGAGAGAGAGATACACGAGAGACTTGGTGAGGTTTCATTATTGTGAGATGAGAGTGTGAGTGTGTAACACAAGATCATGGATTTCCTCCGGATTATAGTGAAACCCCCCTCCCCGTGGATGTAGGTCCGATTTGGCCGAACCACGTATATTTGTGTGTTGTGTTTCTTTTGATTTTACACTCATTTGTGGTGCGTTTTGGAATCCTAACAAACCGGTATTTGAGTTTTATGAAATCACTCGAGGCCATTGGAGCAATTGAAGCTTTGGTCGGACAAAACAGTGACGAAACTTGTTTTTGATCGTAGGGAAATGTGCAACTCTCGACGAGTCCAACGGAGTGCTCGGAGTCGATTTTGGTCACCGGAGTGGGTCGGAATAGCGGGTTGGAAAGTGGCGGGCGGAGGCGGCGTCGGTTTTGGATATCGAACCTATCAGGAGTGGTCGGATTACGGATTTAAGTACAGGGTTTTGTGGCCCATGAAAAGACGATCACGAGATGGTCGAAGGTCGCGGAAAGATCCCCACGCCCTCGGATCTCGCGTCGGCGTGAGAGTCACGCTATTCCACGTCGGAAGGTCAACGCCACGGATGTCATGATTTTTTCACGCAAAAATTCGGGGTTCGGGTCAAAGAGGTCAAAGGGTCAAAGAGATCGGAGAGGTCGTCAAAGGGGGTCAAACACAAATGGGTCAAACCGGTTAGACCCGGTTCATAGGAAAGGCGGATTTCGGCCGGACTTGGATAACGGTCCTTTAGACATGTTGATTTGACCGGTTCAAAATTTTGAACTCATGGCACTTGACCCACTTTACGATTTTTCCAACCACGCGCTCTTTTTTCATGAAGAGGCTCGGAAGTGTATTGCTGGATTGAGCCGATTTGGACGCTTCGGAGGCGTTTTGGGTTGTGAGGAGGTCTTCCTAGCTAATTGGGCTTCCATTCATTGGTGGGCTTGGATTTGAGTGATTCGAGTCGATTTTTGCGGTCCTAGACACATCCGGAGAGATTGAGAAGGATCCGACGCGGTCGATCAATCGATGGGATGTTGTTGAGTCGGAGGCAAACCATGGGAGATCCGATGGGAGTCCATTAAAGCAACATGGATGAACTTTTGATGAGACCGGGAGAGCCGACGGAGAGTGGCGAGAGACCAATAGTGGCGGGAGTGGCGGATAGGTGACCAAACTAAAGAGGCGAGCGGAGTTGGATAGCTACACACCGGGAGTATTGGACAGACTTTGCAGAGATCGGAGGTCCGGGTTGGCAGCAATCAAATTACGGATTCGCGGCGTTTGAGCCGTTGATCATCGGAGAAGCTAGTGAGCAAGGATACATTCTTTCGAGTGTTGCATCTCTCGTTTGGTGGGTGCGGATACACTTGATTAGTTAAATGGCATAGGCGCTACTAGAGTGACAGTCGGAGTTGGTCAAATCGGAGGTAGTCCTGGTTCAATCGGATTTAAAGACCTATTATCAATTTGCGGTTTGATTCGAGCCGCATTGGATTGGATGATGGGCCACCATACAAGGCTTGTGGGAGTGCAAATTGTGATTGAGTTGTCGCATGGTCAGCAAATGGGTGTTGTGACGGTGAGCGGGGATGACGACTATTGGGATGCACACAGGATAAGCGCGAGATTGTAAGGTGTCGCGACCGGATGGTACTAGATGCGCCGGGAGTCGAATCGAGTGTGCAAATGAATGATGTGATAGGTCGTTCAGATATGTTCACGGGAGCTCGGACAGGGGGGATTGAGATGGAGATTGCATACCGGTATTCTCTTTCTTCGTGTTTTGTGTGGCGGATTATCTTTCCAGCTCTCATGTTGGTGTGGAGAGATGGAGTGAGTTTATGTCCCGATTGGGCATGAGCATGTGGGTTTTAGATGCCCTGGATGCGGGCACTCCGGTTAAGTGCAAATGATTATGATCAACCGCGGAAGATCCGGCTTGCGGGATACATTCATTCGAGTAGTGTGCCCGGTTGGGGTGCGGATATGCTTGTTTAAATGACACGGCGCCCGTCGAGCGGTAGATCAGTTTGAGCCACGGAGATCTAGCATGTAATTTGTTCACATCTCGGATTCACGAGAGGAGTATCCCGATTTTGGGGGTGCGGAGGTACTCGGTGGGGATGCAATCGAGAAGGAGTCACCTCATCGCACATGGTGTGTGAGATCATTTGGAGGAGTGAGCCTCAGTATGGGCAGAGGTTGCTTTGCATTCTCTTGATAGGACAGATGCTAGAGTTGGCGGAGCGCGGTGATGAAGCTGCGCGCTTATTGGTGAGCGCATATATCTCGGGTTTGAGGTGTGCGAGTGGAGGCATCCTAGTTGAGGGGGTGTAGTACTCACAATGCATTCCAATTGAGGGTGCGGTGCTCGGATTTTCGGATTTTCCGATTGGTTGCAGTCCACATACACTCTTTCGGGTTATGTGTACTAAATGGATGCTCGACTGTTAGTGACACGGCGCTTGCGAGTTAGGCATTGGAGGAGGCGACATGGGGGTGTTGCAACGACTTTGCCCACTCGGTGTGGAGGGGGTGATTGTTGGGATTCCACCCCGTGGGCCAAGTGGATTAGGGTTTGTCTTTTCTATAAATACTCTGCCTTGTGTATTTTGTGTGGTAAATTTTAGAGCAGAGAGTGTGAGAGGGGGCCGGTTGTGGCTTCCCTTGGTGAGGTTTCATTATTGTGAGATGAGTGTGAGTGTGTTATGTCATGGATTTCCTCCGGACTAGTGAAACCCCCTTGGATGTAGGTCCGATTTGGCCGAACCACGTATATTTGTGTGTTGTGTTTCTTTTGATTTTACTAATGCGTGGTGCGTTGTTGGAATCCTAACAAGACACACTGCCGGCAGGCAGAACGTCCTATTCACAAATTCAATCCCAACGGTTCCTCAATCCATTAAACAAAACAAATAAGTAAAATCGAGAAGACTAACTAAACAAACCATAAAAACATTGTAGCGCGCAACCAGAACCAACAACTATCAAACAAACAAAGCAACAAAAAGAAAAAAACTAATCAAACTCCTACCGATTACCTTAAACATTCTCCGAATAAAACCCAAGCTCCAAAGCCACCCGCCTCGTCTGGAGCTTTATTTTTCGACCAAAACCAATTCAACCCACCGTAATCCGAAAACGATGGAGATGGAGGATGGAGAGGTTGTTGGAAGGAGAGGTGGAGATGTTGGAAAAAAAGAGGAGGGCGGCGAGAACGATGGGGTAAAAGAGGAAAATGGTGAAGGGGGTGGCGGTTGGTGGAGAAAAAAATGTGGGGGTTGAGAACCCCTGGTCAATTTCAAAAGGAAACCAAGCGGGGGTGGGGCGCGAGGCGGCCCCAAAAACAAATCAAATCTGAACCCTAAAGCAGATCTCAACTGCGCTGGTGGTGGGGAAGAAAGGGCGGCGGCTGACCCCTAGTGAGAAAAAGGAGACCCTCCTAACCCCGCTCCTAGTATGCCAATATCAATCTTTCCCAACAAATTAAATCTGAACCCTAGCAATCAACTGCGCCGACTTACCAAACAAAAATGCTAACACAAAAAATAATTGCTCATGTGGCACCGTAACACCCAATCAACACTCCCCGCCGTTGTATCGTAACCCCACATGGGACCCACAAAATACGCAAGCTGACGTATCCCAATCGGATATCAAACCGACTACAAAACCGCAATTCACAACTGATTTCAGGCCCGCAAAGCTATTCTTCTCCCGTATATAAAAACCCCACGATCTTTTCGCGATGCCCTTTTCTATCTCCATTCGCATCCACTCTTTCCCCTCTCTCTCTCTCATCTCCATTCGGATTCATCGATTTGTTGTCGTTTAAGACGCACGAACAATTTAGGGTTTCGAATCTTGTTCCGATTCGACGTAATTTGCGGAGATTTAAACATGGTTAACCCTGAGAAACAACGATCGTCTGTCGATGACCACGAGGCCGAGGGTATGGACTCGGGTGATGGAACAAACGATGATGGTTTTGGTGATTCGAGTACGGTTGAAGGGGATGGAGATCTGTTGGTTGGACAGAGCGATGGGGTTGATAGGGTTATACAGTTTCTCCAGGCTCTTGATTTGCAAGTTATGGGGGCGTGTCGTGCCGATGAGAGGTTAAAGCCCTTGCTTAAGCTGAATAACTCCGCTGGTGCTGCCGAAGATCGCTTGTTAGCGCATCTGAGTCAGGTATATATTTACAACAATCGAGATAATATGCTATTAGTTATTGGATAAACATTTAGGCACTGTTCTTCCCAAATTATCATGTTGGTATTTTTCCTCGCCTTTTCTGAATTTTTGTCTTTTAGTGTAAAATTTAAGCCTAGTAGTATCAAGAAACCAGTGGTTCAATAGACCTTGGTATGATAAAAAAAAAATAGATGGACCTTGATGGATTGGCCGAGATGATAGTAATAGAAAGAAAAAAAAAAAAAAGGTAAGACCAAAAAGAAAAGAAAAAAACAGTGAAGATGAAAAAAGTTTGATAGTACTTTTTTTTTTGTCTTAACGTACTATCTAGATTTTTTTCAAATTCAAGTAAATTTTTATAGTTTTCTGGTTCCTTTGGTTGAGCCGAATGATTGCTCCTGAAAGTTTTTATGATAAGGAGAAAATTATGAAAAGTTGATAATACCGGAGAAGAAAAACAAGACAATAATTTAGGATGTACACAGCCTTAGTACGTGTATAGTTGTACAAGCTTTTATAATACAACTATTCGTGTAGGTTGTGATGTATTGAACAAGTTGCTTACCTTTTTTGCATTCGATATACAGCACTTTGAGCCGTCAGAAGTAGGTATGCTAGCGAGGTGCTTGTGCATTCCCCTTGTTTCCATTCGAGTTGGAAAGATCAACAAGCAAGGAACTCTGTTATGCCCTACAGCTTCAAGGTAATTGCGATGGATAATATTTGTAGTTAAATTCCATTTGGGCTATTTTTCACTTGGAGTCTGATAAGTTAGTGTTGTTGATGTTATTTAGAGGTGTTTGACACATTGATAAGTACCGTAGTGGAAATATTTTTTTTTTTTAGAGTAGTTTTTGAGTAGTCAAATTTCCACGTCTGATTTTTCTTTCGGGAGAAAATAGGAGACTGTGTTACCAGCAGAGCATAGGATCAATACCATCATGCTATCACTCGGGGGCTGTGACATAGGAGTCACGGGTTTCCTCACCTCCTGTGCCCTCGTAAATGAATAGTTGTCTTTGCCTATAAAAAATGTCATCAAGGTGGTCATGGAGTTGGAAACTTTTATTTTCCAGAGGTTGGCCTCCTTTGATTCCATAAATCTGATATCATGCTTTAAATGTTTGATGAAGACAATGGAGTGTTTGGATGGCGCTCTGACTTTGTAGCTTTAAAAAAAGTATTTGATTCAACCATCTCTTTCTCAATTTGCCTACTTAGAATGGTTTCTCCTCTTCGATGTAGTCCCTTTGTAATTTACTGATTGTCGTTTTTGTGAGGGAATTCTCATATAGCTAGAATATATCTCGCAAGTTGTGTATTCTATCTTGGTTTTTGTCTGTAGTAATTGGATGAAAGTTCATCTCTAGAGTAAAGTTCTCCGTATCTGGATCACTAGAGAAGTTAGGGGAGAAAAGAGTGATCTATTAGAAACCAACTTCTAAATCTATGCTAAGTGTAGAGTTTTGGATATGACGACGAGTCGGTAGTTCACCATTTTGTTCTTACTTTTTGAGAAGTGATTTTTGTTCTTTCCCCTCTTAAGCATATTATATGTTTTTTTTTGTTCCCATCTTTTATCATCTTTAACTTTCAGAAATTGGGGGCTCTCCTTGGTTTGCAAATAAGAAGGGAGGATAAAACTATCTATTTTTTCCTCTTGTTTCATATTCCTTCAAGTTGGCTGAACGGGACTGTTAATTATATGGCTTTTTCTATTTGTAAGATTGGTCTGATTGATTCCTCAACGCCCTATATGCTTTAGCTTATGTGTTGGACTCCTTCCAGGTTTACATATGAAGCTTCATTTAGTCAGTGTGTTTATTTCCGTCTTCTGGTTTTGTAGTGTATAACTATTTTCTTCTCTTAAGTTTGTGTGATTGTGAATGAGTTTGTAGCTGTTCTTAAGAGGTTGATCTGGTATCTATTCTGTATGTTTTGACAGCAGGGGATGGGGTTCTATTGTTTGTGTGGTACTAGCATTTCCGCGTGTCATAATCCTTGGCATATTATGATCTTATTCTTGGTGCTTTGCTTCCTTTTAGAACTTCCTTCCTGGATTAGTATCATCAGAAAGAATTTGATTCTGTATGAATTATTCAAGTGTTCATTTTGATAATCCCTTCAGTTTAGAATGATTTTATAGTGCTAGGGAGCCATTCACATTTGTCCCTAACTTTGTCAAGGGTGCATATTTGAGTGTCTTGTAATGAATTGCAGACTTAATTTGTTGGCCATAACGATGTCATGCCCGGGTCTGAATGCTGGATTCTATTTGGTCAGTTCTTAACTACTACCTCTTGTGACTGTCATAGCTAGGACGTGCATTTATCGTCAGGAGACACCATGAAGGTTGGTGTAATGAATATAATCTTTTCGTATTGGTTATGAAGTTGATCAGCATACTGAAATTATATGTAACAGAGGTTTCCTGTTGCAGGTCATATATTCGGATAATATTTGTTTACTCATTTAGAAGTTCTTGTATTTTGGTTCATTATTTTTCTTTTTGAGTACTGAATCATGAGAACATTGTACACTATCTTTTATTGTTAATTTTTGGCATCTGCTTTGTGTAGAAAGTGGTTTGGTTTATTCTTTGGATACTTGCATTGTGGTTAATAATTCATTTCTGTAAACTTGATGGAAAGTATAAATGGCACGTTTTTTAATTGAAATATATTGATGGTCGCAATGTTCATCCTTCCGAATAAATGCATCTTTTTACTTGTAGGTAAAGTGGGAGTATTCTATTATGATCTCTGAATTAAGAAGAAGTAAAGGTAGTTTCATGCTCCTATTGTTAGACCATGATGTTTTATTGTTTGTTTGTTGTTTCTGCTGCTTGTTATTGCCTTTTGAAATATATATTTCCTATAGGGAACTTCGTAGCATCGTTTTGAGTTCAGGTCTTTCTTTGTCACAGATATCGAATCTTCTTTTATGGGTTTTGTAATTTTGTTATGATCGTTCTCTCTTACACTAACGTCCATTGAGATTCAGCCTGTCTGGTTTGACAGAAGTTGTTATGTGCTCTGCTGTCTAAATAACTATTCAGTCAGGTGGTGGTGGTGTAACTTATGCATTTTAGAGTGTTAAAAGTTAATGTTACTTTTCCAGAAGGAAAAAACTATTGAATTAAATAATTTTAACTGTATATCTCTTTCTTGATTTAATCACCAGTGAATGTAGCCTTGGTTTGCATGGTCAGGTTGGCTTTACTATACTATTTTATGACTCAATTAAATTTATCATCTTACAAAGCGTGTGAGAATCATGATACACACTGAAGCTGGCAAAATCCTTTTCTATCCTAATATGCTGCAAAATTCTGAATAGATTACATTACATCACGGTGTTGGTTTTTCTGAGCAAAAGCAGTTTGGAGTTTGTTATGTAGCAGAGGGAATTAGAGAACTATTCAGGATGCTAATTCACTTCCATAAATTCATCGTGTCAGGGTAGTTGAGATAAGATGGTATCTTATGTTGCATTTGTATTAGAGTAAGATTTTAACAGTTAACTTGAATTCCAAAGGAGCAATATGGTGGCCGCAACAAGTAAATGGATCACTAAGGGCAAATGGAAGATTTAGTTTTAACAGGACCCTCTGAAGGTGTAAAATTATAACCAAACCAAACCAAACCGAGCCTTATGTCCCAAACAATTGGGGTCTGCTACATGAATCTTTCTCCTCCATTGAGCTCTGTCAAGAGCTGTTTGCTCACCCGGGCGCCGGTGCGGCACCCCTTGGCCATTTTTGAAGCACCCGAAGGCAGGCACAATGCGTCACTTAAAGGGGACGCCCTAGCATGTCTCGTAGTCGGATTAAGATTCATGTCATACAGTTCTGACGGGTCTTTTTACGTGCTGGTGGTCAGCTACCTAAAGCACAACCCTCCTCCTTTATCCGGGCTTGGGACCGGCTGGGTCTAAAGATAAGGCTCTAAAAAAAACGTTCCAGGCGGAGTTGAAGGTGTAAAATTATAATGCATCAAATAGATGAGTATTAGGTGGTGTAAGCTCAACCATGTGGAACTATATCAAATGGACTGGATGTGGCTATCCTGGTTAATATCGTTGAACGAGTATTATTGGTAGACCTTGTGTTCTTTGTGCTTTTCAGTTCACACAGTACTATTGCTGCTGTTGGTTTTAGATGTTTGCTCCGGTCCAAGTCCCATTTTTCTTTCTGTTGGATGTTGATTTGCCTTGATTTTGCCTTTATATTGTTTTCTGTTGCTTCTCAACTTTTTCTTTGGCTTTTCTTCCTTGTAACAGGGGGAATCTGAATCTAACGCTCTTGCCAACATCTGATCTGCGCTTCTCATTCATTGGGGACGACGGTTGTACGGATAGACTGCTAACCCTTAGCAGCAATTCTCAGTGCTCTGCTGTGATAGTCGAAGATATCCCAGCAGACATGTCTGGGCGGTCTTTCGTAATAAAGATACCAGATGGCGAGGTTTTCTATTTTTGGTGCTCAGAGAAGTCAAAACTTCTAGGTGATGAATTGCTTACAAAGGTATATCTGAGAACTTCATTGTTTAGCATGAGGTTTATATACTTCCTCTGTCTCCATTTGTTTGTCTATTTTTAGTATTATGTACATATCACAACCTTGTATAAAAATCAACTAGAAGTATTTTACAAAAAATTACCTTATTCATTGAACTGGCATGGCACGACTGTTAGAAACAAGGACACAACAGATTGGGACAGAGAGATTATGAAGTATGAGCATGATCTATTAGTTGGTCATTAACGTTTTTTTTCCTTTTTTGCTGGTGTAGATGAAGGATCTACTTTATAGGAAGCCCTCTCTTGCTGAACTAACTGGAATCAGTGAGTCACGCCTTGACTGTTTCGCAACTCATCTTCGAACTTACTTTCTGGGGTCTACTGTGACCAACACTCGATCAAGTACGACTCCTCCCTCCAACACCTCATCAGATTCATCTGAAAATTTCCAAGCTGCTCAATTAGGTTCCGCGTCAGGAAAGCCTTCAAGGCCCAGACACCTCGGAAATCAGTCAGTAAAGAGTAATTCTATCTACCAGGGCAGCCTCAGTCCGCGATCAAGTTCCTTTAAAGAAGGCCCGGCCAGAAATTTCTCATCCTTTAGAAGTGCAGCCCGAGAAAAGGTAAGGCGTCGCGAGATCCAATTTTCAGTGGTTGACGACCTGTCTGTTGCTTTGCCAGTTACCACAGATGTGTCTGCCTCAAATCATTCTGGAAACAAAATACAAGAGGCTAACGGAATATTCTCACCATCTTCAAATATATTGGAATCACTTGAGAAATCTGCTGCTCTACCCTTTTTAAGCCCTATTAAATCTCAAGGACCTTCAGTAGGTTTATCATCACTTTTTTCTCCCTACTATTGCTGGTGCCCTCCTATTGCATCAACCATGCAATACACACTACCTATCCCATCATCGACCGAATCACTATCTTTACCTCCGGTTTCTTCTTTTCTACCAGCTACTCGGTCGTCTAGTGGGCTTAGTGTCACTGATTTCCCACCTATAGATTTTCCCCCGCTGCTGCCGGACCCACTTGTCAGGTTTCCGCTACCCAGGTCAAGTTCACAGCAGATCCCAACGTTCACGCCTTTAATGTGCGACTCTATTGTCCACATCCCATTTATTGATGTTTGCTCCTCCGGCCAAGGGTACCTTGTGAGTGCAGGTCCTGCTATTTCAACCACCATTACCCCGCTGCACTCGACACTTGTGAACCCTTTGGTCCAAGAAAATGATTCTGTTGTTGAAAAGGGTGCCAGAGAAACTCTGCGTCTGCTATTAAGTAGTTCAAGCCAGACCAACCAACAGCTGATGAATGTATTTCCATCTGTTCTTTCCAGTAGAGATGTGAAACAGAGCATTCCTTTTGGTGGGAGCAGAGGCTTTTACACTGGAGCAGGGGATGTCGGTGCTATTGCAAACATCTCCACCATTGGATTGGTTTCTATCTCGGAGAAATCTATGGGAGAGGTGGAGAGATGTACCAGCCATGGTAATTTGGTGGATGATCAGTTAGAGAAATCAGGAGGTCTTGGTGTAGATGATGAGTGTTCCCTCTCAAAGGACTGATTGATGAAGATGCCTTTTGATATTTTTTGGTGGCCTGCTTTTGTAAATTCAATCTGTTTGTTGTTCCTGAAAGTGTAGATATGTGGCTGTAGTTTTGCTGTTCTGAGGTGGTAATTCAGCCATTTGTGGGCAGTATTGTAATTCAATTCCATGACTGGAACATGTGAGTTTTTGCATCTTTTGGTTCAAATATGAGCATGTGGGTTTTTTAATCTTTTGGTTCAAATAGGAGTATCTGGTTTCCCTTTGCTGTGTGTTTTGCTGTTGCAAGTTTCATGTGGTGTTAGCCGAAACCCCTCAATTCTGTACCAAAATAAATTGGGAATGTAAGATTTTTTTCTGTCTTTGGGATTCTAAGAGATCTTAAGGAAGTTTTACTTGATAACAAGTCTCGTTCTTCTGATGTTTCTGCAGGTCCGATGGAACTGCAAACTTGTAAACGCCCTTCTCTTTTGGCTTTTTGAAAACTAAACGCCCTTCTTCAAAGGTAAAAGAGTGTAAAATCTCCTTTTTTTTTCTTTCTGGAGAGGCCAGAAAACTGGGTATGGCTGCAGAAGAATTTCGGTATATTGGAAAATTCGACTTCGTATTGTATGCGTAATGACCTCTACTTTGAGAGCACCGGGCAGAAATGAATGACAATTATTTTTCCAAATGTTTTTCTTTCATCCAAGAGATGACTTATTAATGGCGACTCTATTAACATCACAAGCCTCATAGCTTAATATTTCCGACGTACCAAAAAAACAAGCCTCGTAGCTTTGATTTTTTTGCAAGTGTTGTGTTGGTGCTCTGATAGCCACAATCCACTAAGCCACAACCACACTGAAAAAGTAATATCCTGTCTTAATCAAAATGCCCCAAAACTTTACAAAAATAGAGTAAAGCCACTGAAAAACCACAAGTGAAGCCTTTTACATGAACCCTCAACCACACACTGCACTATCTCCAACTTAATTAAACAGACACCCAACAATTAGTACAATTAAAAAAGACACCAGCTGTCCTGTCCAACAAACAACAGTCATGGACCCCACCACCTGTTGTGGATGATGTTTTTTTTGGAGTTTTCCCTTTGTGGACAGAGAAAACAATCTAGTAAAAGTTACCACAAGTTGAATTCTAAATGTAAAACTTTTTGGGAAGGAAACGAATCATCTTTGAGTAATAAGTACTGTCGTTGGAGTTGTCTCGCAAGTATGGGTCGGACAAAAATATCTTACGTATTAAAATGCTCTTGCATTGTGTGAAAACTTGGATTGTCGTCGCCAATCCAATTACAGGAGAGGAGCCCAACCCTTTTCAGAAAACCTCTTTTGAGCTTGCTAGAAATCAGTTCACTACATACGGAAAGTAAATGCAGACAAATTGGCGAACATGGGAGCAGACCAAAATGACAAAATGGTGTCGCACATAGTCCCGCCTAATGTTAATCAGTCTCCTCCTTCAGGCAGATATGAGAGGCGTGGCCTTCAAGAAAATTTAGGATTTTTTATACCAAAAAAAAAAAAAATAAAGTAAATTTGAGGATCGCTAGCTTTCTTTTTTAGTTATGTCAGGCGAATAATTTTGACCCGATAAGCTCGTGCACTCTTTGACCTGTACAAAATAAGAAAGCTACTCTAATTTCGCACATGATATGTTCAGTTAAAACGAATTTGAAATCTGCTCCACAAATTGATCAAGTTAAAACTCGGCTGTGTTTTCTTGAACCCAAACCATTAGATTTTTGAACCGCGCAAAGGAGAAAACAAGCAACAACAATGCTTTTCATGATCGTCCATCACAGAAATTAATAATCCGGATTTTAAAATGAATTTTTACTCAAATCCGGAATGTTGAAATATGTTTTTGGACACTTGAGATGTTGATGTGCATTTAGAGTACGCATGGTGCTTTACCTATATCATTTTCGAAAAACAAGGGGCATTTTTCCCACTTTGATAGAAGAGCAAGAGATCAGGAGATATTACCTTGTTCGTTTTAGGTTTTGAGACCGGTTTTCTCTACCAGTCTCAATCATTACTCAAATTTCTCTTTAATCATTACCCTTATTTTTAATTTTTATTTTATTTTTCTCTCTATCTCTCTCCAATTATTACCCCATATTTCTAATTATTACCCCCCATTTATCCCTTCAATCATTACTCAAAACCAAACCCTAAACACAAACCAAACAAGATCCAATTCGTGATCTCTCTTTTCTTTCCATTAATGCAGCTTTGGACAAAACACATTGGGTCCTACGTAATAAATGTGTGCAGAATCTATCTGTATGTGAAGGATTGTGCTTGTTGTTGTGTCCGAATCGGGCGGTCAGTGTTTCTACTTCCTCTGTCCCAATTTCTTGGTCCTTCTTTCCATTTTGGAATGTCCCAAAATATTTGTCCCACTTCTAAAAACATCCATCAAAACTGGGTCACTTACCAATTTTACCCTTAAAAAGTACTTTTCCCATCTTAATTGGCTAGTCTATTATCTTTTATTTTATAACGGTTTTTATGATTTTGAAAATTTTGTATAATAAAACTAATTGATATCTATCAAACAAGATCCATGTTGAATATGTTTTGACTTTCATATAATAAATTAGCCTCACAAATTTGGCCACAGTAATATTGACTGGATTTAGGGGCAAAATAGAAAAGTCAATACAAAGTTTTCACACCCCTTAAAACCTCATTTCCCCAAAAGGGGCCAAGAAATTGAGACGGAGGGAGTATCATTTTTGAAAGAGATGGGATGGGAGCATGATCCAACTAAGACGGGTGTGTCCATAAATATAACCTTCAGGTAGGGCCCGCTATTCAATTTGTCTAAGATGCTGCCACTGCATTAAACAAAATTGGCAAATACGTAGCAATAAACAATACTCCATAGTAGAAGGTACAAAAATCTCCAAATGTCAGATTCAGAAATTTGAAGACAGGATGGAGAGTCACTTGTTAATCATAACTGTTTGTCCCAACTTGCATCTGTCCCTGATTATGATAGACAAAATCCATTTTATACGACTCATTTCCACATTATATTCGCAACGAATTTTGAAATTCCTTTGAAAGAACATCACAATGTGATATTTCAAAACAATAGTTAAAAAAACAAAAATTACAAGAGACAAAATAAGGACACTATTGTAATTTAGGAAAATATGTAGAGGCAAATCGGGTTTTCCAAACTCGGGTTTTCCTCATTTTTTAGTCTAATTTTAGTCCAAAACTTAATGACTCGATCCCTTCCCTAAAAATCAATCAAATCAATCAAATCAAACACCTTGGCCGCTTAAAAAGATTTTATGTATTTCTTAAAAATGATTAAATCAAAAAATGAAGTGGTTAGTGTATCGTTTTTTTCGATTTTTTCGCACCAAATTAAAGAACTCCTCAAGTACTTTAATTTGGTGCGAAAAAAATTGAAAAACGATACATGAAACCACTTCATTTTTTGATTTGAAATATAGTGATTTTAGCAACTGGGTACTAAAATCTTTTGAAAAACTTAATTCTAATACTGCTACTTAAATTACAATGGCTTCTCATATCCTTATCATACCATACTCGTCTTCTATTTTTCACAAACTTTCCCGCAATGTTGTAGCCGTATTGCATCGTATCGTGTTCGTATCTTGTATTTGTAGCTGTTCTTTATAGATTTTCACTCCATATAGAGGGATATAACAATAATTATAAACTCATGGGTACGTAACCAACAAATACCTTCTTTTTTTTTAGCAGAACCAACAAGTACCTTAATTCAAATCTATTGCCTTTTATGCCATGGTGTTGGTGCAGAGAATGCCAGCTTAAAAAATTTACAAAACAAAAAGCAATCTAAAGAGCTTGTGGTTCAGAGCTTAACAGCGTAAACAAATGCTACTAATAAGAAGAAGAGGACTCAAAAAAACCCATCTGGGGGACAACCAAAAAAAAAACCAAGTATATAATTAGCTTGAAAATGGACCCCCTGCCATTATATGCAAGGCTCCAATTCAACAAAAGTATTGATGAAATCCATTAATTTAAGGCATCACACTTATGTTAGATTGCATCAGACTTACGTTAGATGTCAAAATGTGGACCTTTTATCACATGATATGTAAAGGTCTCGACTTCCAGGAGATATGTCTGGTATTCGAGTCTATGCAAAGATATCGAATCTTTGGTTTTTAACTCACCAATTCAGCAATTCCCCTTGAATCCATTGTATTCCATAGTGGCACACAAAAATAAATAAAAATAATAAATAAATAGTAGTATGGAGCTCTTTCTCTTTTCTTTTTTTTTCTTTTTTATTTTTTATCATGGTATGGAGCTCCTTCGCGACTAATAATTTGGACTGCAATTACTAATATCAGCTCCTCGCGATTCTCACCTTGATGAAATTTAAGGATCTCGTCGAGAAGATTATTAAAAAAAAAAAATCGATGGCTCAAACCCCATATATGTGTACCCGCCCGTTTTTGCTATTACCCCTACATATATTTAGAACCCCATATATATGTTCACTAGTGTAATGAGATTTCTGGTTGAACTTTTAATTTTCAGCACCTCCTATTATAAATTTCTGGTTTTATCTCCACTAGATTTGCATGAAGGAGTGGAGTGAATTTTAAGGATTTTTTCTTCTTCTCTTACATCCTGTTTCTTGGAAGACCAAATCCAAACAAAATCTTCATTGTCTTCCTGTATGAAAATAGAGTTCTTCTAGAAGCACAGAATCAGAGCAATGATTAGGAGAAATTATATTTGAAAAAAGGGGATAATTAAATTAATTATTAATATATCTGTTAAATAACTAGTAGTTGGGATGTCTTTATCCCTTGAAAAATCTAAGGTATAGTAAACTTAAAGCTACATGCATGAGGGACCCTGATACTGATATCACCTATTCAAATATGCTGTGGAACATTTTGGTGCCTAAATCAGTGGATTTTGTTACATGAAAAGCAGGAATACATCTCATTTTGTTATATTTGTTTTATTATAGTTTGTGTCTGTGGTTTTTTTTTTTTATTGGATTATTTCTGGACAGAAGCTGCTGGACAAAAAAATATATATATATATATTTGGAATTCTATCAAAATTTGTAGTTTGGAGAATTAAATCCCGGAAAATGAGGATAGAAATATTTGGTAATAAAAGTGGAGAAAATTCCTCCAACTATTTAGTTTGAATAGGAATCACTGACTTCTATCAAAATTTGAGTTTGGAGAATTAAATCCCGGAAAATGAGGGATAGAGAATATTTGGAGTAATAAGGTAATAGCAATTCCCTCCATATATATAAGTCAAGTGAGATTATGAAGGAGTATATTTTCTTCACTATTACTCCTAGCAAACCAAACAACATATTTTTTATTTTTTTGGATGGTGAACGACATATCAATATTTCAGCATCATTTCGTATGTGCTTAGCTCAGGAGTACTTAAATAAGAAAATGATTTTCGCACTCCTGTAAATTGAGTGATTTTTGCACTTCCCAGACTGTCAATTTTAGGGGATGCGAAAATCATTTCCCTTAAAATAATAAAAATAATAGCAAAACAAAGTCAAAGGTTAAGGCTAAGGTGAGTCATTGGCCATGATTACTTTAACTAGGTGCTCTCATTACCTAGTAAATTAGTACTATTTAATTCAATTCTCAATTGCTTTGATTGGTTTTGATTTTCTTAAGTCAGATTTTCCAACTACTTTTTTTTTGTCAATCGATAGATGTATTATTGATAATAGAAATTACGAAATATCCAAAATCGCAATTCTACACACCCAATCCGGGAAATCCCTTTCCCAAGTGGTAGAATGCTCAACAGATAGGGCATACTTGGCTATTTCATGCGCCACCCTATTAAAATTACGACGAACAAAAGAAAACGAAATAGAATGAAATAGACGAGCTAAATTAAGAACATCTGCAATGACTACGCCCATACTGGAACTGGGACACGTCACTCCTTGAAGCATCTGAATGATCCCTTGTGCATCCCCTTCCATCACAAAATTGTCCCCCACACGATCATGCACCACTTCTAAGGCACTCCGAAAACCCAGAGCTTCCACCATTTCTGCCACCCAAACATTAGAAAGAGGGATAGCTGCCAGCTTCACAATCTGTCCCATCTCATCTCGCACGACAATACCGACACCACCCTTCCCGCGACTCTTATCCAGAGCTCCATCCACATTAATCTTAAAAGCACCCCTCGAAGGTGGTTTCCATCTATCGACCTCATGCGCTTGCACCACTATGTTGCCAGGCTTCTGAGTCTTCAATGCGCAAAAATCTGAAAATTCACTGAGAGCATTGCCGATTATTTGTGTTTCCTCAACCCATTCTCTCTTAAACACCCAAGCGTTCCGCGCCTTCCAAATGTACCATCCCACAATAGCAAACAAGCCTAGTCGATCCTTCATATCAGCCCCATCATTCAGGTTTGCTAGCAAAGTCCAAATCTGGCCCAAATTTGCCGAGGTTGTTAATTCTGGTCTGAGCCGCAGGGGGGACAAAAGCCAAGTTCTACTCGCACGTTCACAATGGAATAGCATATGTGAAACAGATTCGTCCGACAACCCGCATACCGGACAAAGTTCATCAACTGGAACTTTCCTTTTAGCCAAGGCTTTATTAACAGCAAGAATATCATGAAGTCCACGCCAAAGAAAAGCCTTAACCTTCGCTGGGGCGCTGCACCGCCACACTCGTTTCCACTTCGCTTCATCTGTTACACTCCCACTAGATTGACCCAATCTGTTCATCCGCTCATGCCTGAGCTGCAGCACCTCTTTAGCAATAACATAAGCAGTTTTAACGGAAAACTTACCGTTGGTTGTACCCCTCCACACTCGCTCGTCTCTTTGATTTGTCTTGCTAAGTGGTAATCGCAAAATCTGCTCGCAATCACAATGATTAAAAACAGATCTCACCAGTGGCTCATTCCATGTTGCACATCCATCCTCAACAAGATCCCGCACCATTATACATTGCCCATTGCTAGGTTCGGCTGTTAGAACTTTAGGATAAAGTAGGTCGTCCAACCATGGGTCCCTCCAGTTGTGAATTTGTGTACCTGTGGCTACTTGCCTTCTCCAACTACTTGCAGTACTTGAATTCTCACACACAAGAGAGAGATCTACAATGTGAATGGTTTCGATTAAATTACAGCTATTATAAAAGTAGAGTAATTATTGTTGGGTAGGTTTAAACATCTACTTAACTAAATTAATCTATTTAGCTCCCTATATAGCTACTACTCACATCCAAGTCTACTAATTACTATAAAGAAATAGCAAATAATTGAAGATTATGGGTTGTAATATGTAATTAATTTAAAGTAAAAGGTCCCCTCTTGCTTTAATAAACAGATTCAAGCCCTATTGTTATTTTTCATTAATTTTTCAATCAAAGCTACGCACTAGACTGCAAACAATTAATTATCAAAGCTAGCTAGAAAGTTGAAGAGAATAACATGATGGAGTATATTTTTACTGAATTTCAAGTACTACTAATTATCTTAATTAATGTTTATTTTTCTACAACTTCTACTCAATAACAAATTAAAAGAAACTAAATTTTGTGTGATTTTTTAGTCACTGAGCGTATCTATTTTCTTCTCTCTCATATGCATCTTTTTTTCGGAAAAAAAATAAAATAGAATCAGCTAATCGTGTCGTGAAATAGTCATTGTCATCAATTTTGTAACTATATTTTCATGTCCAATGGGCCTTGATTTGGCACAATCACTTATAATAGTATTACCAGCATACTTTTTACTAGTACCAATGACAGCTAGTTACCTAATCGGGCTTGTACCTATATACTATGGTGTTGGAATAAAGGCATATTGCACCCCTTTGCTTATTAAAAGCTCATCTTTTGATTACGTGGAACACTTTCTGGAAATGCTTCAACTGCAAGGACAAGAATACAAATAATTTCAGGAAATAAGATATATGAAAAAAAAAAAAAAAAAAATTTATATTGCGCCCTAAGAGCATCAGGAAAGGTTAGTACTCAAAAGTGGCAAAAGAAATGGCAAATTAAGTCTCACATCTATGCATGACGTCAAAATTCTCTCAAATTCGGCAAATGTCAATTCCTTTGTCATATATGGCAAAGTTGTTTTTTGAGATTGAGAGAGACAAAAATGATAATGACAGTAGCAGAATGACATACATGAGTGTGGCATCCTTACCATTTTCTCGTCAAAATGGCAAATATCCATTGCCAAAAAATGAGAATGGCAATGAAAAAATGGTATCATGGGTGTGGAAGCTACAACATTCAAAATCTAATGGAGTTGGATAACATCTGGAATAAATCTAAATATTGTGCTTGACCAAAATTCAAATTAATTGTAGTGTGACCACATCTAAAATGAATCTATGTAATACATGGATTTTTTTGTATACATGCACGTGGTACCTCAACCTCTTTATTCACCGCATATTTGGCTTGGTGCCCAGGACACTGAATAATCTTTCGGTGGACCTCAGCCAACTAACTACAGTAACTGAAAGAACCGATCACAACTACAAAGTCTACTAGAAGAGCCTTTATTTTAATGTGCATTATTAGATATAAAGTGAAATTTCACTAACGTCCTAAAGTGAGGGTGAGATGCGTTTGGATTGCCATTTGACAAAATGTATTAAAATATACATAAATTTATGATGCTTGGGGGTTTGATTGGCAGACAAGACATTAATAAAGATATTCTGGTACTGAATATCGATGATAGTGTGTCCTTTTGATTATCGGTGGGGCTACAATGCTTCTTATGTCAAGACTTATATATATATATATATGAGACGATTCCGTTAATACAACGAATAACACAATATTTGACATAAAAAATTTTTTGTGAACCCCACGCGAATGATCGGAGTCATTCAATTTATTTAAAATACTATATTTTTAAGATTACCTGGAAAAAATCAACTAATTTGAATATCGGTAAGGACTTGATCAGTTCATTTAGTTGATTCCTGTCATATTTTACAGGATAAATTTGAATGAACCGATTAAGCATTTACTGACATCCAAATGAGTTGATTTTTTACAAGTTATCTTAAAAACATATTTTAAACAACTTGAACGGATCCGATTGTAAGCGTGAGGCTTCGATTATTGTTGTGTCAAATGTTGTGTTATTCGTTGTGTACATAGAACCGCTCCCATAATATATATAACTCAGTGGCAGAGTCAGGATTTCGGTTCGAAGGGGGCTAAAGTAATAGACATGTTTTTGTCTACAAGTAAACATATAATGCAGTAGGAGTAAGTTTTCTAATATAATGCATTTGTACATTGAAATTATTGTAGCCTAATGTGATAAAAGTATATGAATCATTTCGTTCTATTTCTTTATGTTGCGACAACACTCAGATGCTTATTTGTTTGTTTATGATCGAATTTGGGAAATTAGAACATGTTTTTACTAAATCAAACCTATTTTGGAGTCTAAACTCACTGTTCACTTGCAGAAAATAATAATTAAAGTTAGAGCAAAACTTCGTATGAACTGATCCTAAAGAAATTGATAGCACTTAAAAAATTCCAACTCAAAAACCTTAAGAAGTAGCAAATTCATAAATCTCAGGTCTTGACAACCCATTGAGGCTGATCATGTCAAGACTTGATCCCTGTTGTAGCAATTTCATTTGTCAAATTAAGAAATAATTACATCCAAGTAATCATTTTTTTAATATTATTTATATTATCTTGGGCGGTGTATAATGAATACATAGAATCCAATTATGAAGCCAGCTAAATATTACTTGCAACCTATGACAAAGAAATATGTAGTATATGAAGCCACTTTTGTAATATATTTGTTTAGCTAAATAGTTATCGAAAATACGTATTGTAAGATTCGGTTCGATTCGATGCCTCAACATGATTGGTTCGATTCGATGTCCAACATATTTATAATCAATTCATCCCAAATGGTAAGTCAAGGAAAAGAAATTTGAATCCAAGAAAAAGAAAATCAGGCAATCATTCAGATAACACAAGTTAGTAATTTGTAATATAATTCGACTTAAAGCTTGCATCCACAGAAAATAACGATCGAGTCAATGGACTCAAAAATGGATTTAATTTACTGAATGAAAAATAATACGGGTCAGCTTCTGTCGTAGCTCGTTAAACCAAAAAAAGTTAGAAATCCCCAGATCTTTTTTTTTTTGACACGGAAATGAGAAGATTATATTAATGAACGCCCAACGACACTTACAAAAACGGAATTCATTACAAAGATCTTGGACAAAGCCAAACTAATAATCTTAATAGAGAATAAGAAACGCACAAGGTAATTGATGTGTTTCACCCTAACCCAGACATGGCCTGACGCAAACAGCGGCACTTACAAGATTCATACTTAGAATCAGCATCTCTGAAGGGACTTAGTGCTAGTTAAAGATAAAAGACAAAGAATACCCAGACGATCGAATGGACTCCAACCAAACATGCTCGCACCAATGAACTCCCAAAACTACAGATCTTCAAAGTCACCACGAGTTGTCTTGCCAGCGATATCATGTCGGGTAAGAACACTGTTGGCACAGATACCATTGTAAAGCAACCATGCCTGAAAGTACCCGATCTGTAGACGACAATTCGTCCGAAGACGAAACTAACAACTCTCACAAAACGAGAGACATAACCCTCTCAGATCATACGACAAGTCGTTGATCTGAAGAGACAAAAGAAAAATAAAGAACGAACGAAGAAAATAAATATTACCATGGCCCTCCCCTCCCACCACCATGGGTATTGAAACCCTAGGGGGGAGGGGAAGGAGGAAGAGTAATATTAGTGGTGGCTAGGGTTTTCAGAGAGAGAGAGAGAGAGAGAGAGAGAGAGAGAGAGAGAGAGAGAGGAGGCTAGGGTTTTTAGAGAAGAGTTGTCTGGGAATAGAAATCCCCAGATCTAACAGATAAGAAATTGTAAAGAGATGTCAGACAATTAAATACATATAATTTGCTATAATTTTAAGACAACTACAAGCAGTTTAATTATCTAAATAAAGGCCAGGTTTCATTTGCCGCGAGCAGGGACGGAGCCAGGATTTTACCTTTGTGGTGGCGAAAATATGTACTTAAAAAATAAAAAGACAAACTGTATTACAAAAATTCATCCACTCTATGAAAAACTATAATAACATAAAAAATCTAGCGGTGGCGGGTCTATATAATTTGGAGATAAAAATCTATTTTCTATGTAATAATTGCATTTTTTGAAAACCTTGTGATGGCGGCCGCCACCACTTGTCTCCCTCTGGCTCCATCCTTGGCCGCGATCCTAATATAGTGAGGCTAAAGTTTCCTTTAAATGTCTAAACGGATAAAACGGAATTACAATCAACAAAAATATGAATTCGAGACAAGTTATTTTCTTTACATGTATTAAATAAAAGTTTAAATAGCAGAAATAACTTGTTTAAAGTCTATAAACTTTGACGGGTTTTTATGCGCGTGAAGCAACTACGTACATATACCACATTCTCCATTTATTTAAATACTCCCTCAATTACTTAGTGAGGTAATGATTAACGATAAGGTTACACTTATCCTGGCTCCGTCTTGTTCTTGGGTTCTCATATATATATATATTGGTGGCATCAAAGACCCAAATTTCAATCCCAATTTAATATATCCTCTAATCCGTGGATGAAACACAGCCAGGTTTGAGTACATAGATTCTGTACAGGGGAAAAAAAATACTTAGCTACCTAAAGGAAGTAGATCCAGGGGGGGGAAAAAAAAAAGGAAGTAAAGGTTCTAACAAAATTTGGGTATTTTTTGTTTTGTTATTTTGTTCGTCTTTCTTAATTTTTTTTAGATTCACTTCTTCTTTTTTTTTGGATTAATCATCGTCTCCACGAGAGTAGTCTAAAAAGTAAAAAATATGATAAAAGAAAAAAAGTTCATTAAAGACGAAAAGATACCAAACAATTGGTATTTTATCTCTGTAGTATCATCTTATATGAAAAATATTCAGCGGTCTACATTTTCATACATTTCTGATTCCTCTTCTTGAGACAAATTATTAATCCCAAAAATTACAGCAAAAAAAAAAAAGCTAAACAAAATATTACAAAAAGTAAAAAAATACAGAAAAATTAAGCAGGAGAAACTCACCAACCATTCTAATATGAACAAACGAAACGAAAAACTGTAATAACTCTAATTTTTATTTAATAAAATTTTATTTGTAAATTCAATTTCTTTAAATTTTTAATTGTTTCTTTGGTAAATAATTACTTACCTCAATAAATATACATGCTTGTACTAGTATATATGTATATGTACTAGTATATCTACTTTCCTAGTGCTGAGACCCTACCAAGGTACCCTAAAATCTCCCTAAATAGTGTATTAAAAATCTCCTCCTCCTAACCTAGTCCATGAAGCAGGGGCCTTACTCACTACACCCTTGTACTGAACAATTACGGTCGTCCGTTTGGTAATCAACGGTCTTGATTAAATGCAATTATCGTACATGTGATTGCTCACTATGAGGGTTTAGTGAGTAAGCTCACTACAGGGTACCCTGAATCCCTCTCCCACACTATTCTCATCATTTGGCCACATTTAATGGAGAGAGTGTAACGACACGCCCCAACTGACCTGCTAACTCTTAGCCTAACCACGTGGCTCAAAAGGTTAACCTCAAGTTATACAGTAGCTTGGTTGGAATCGCTTATATGCTATATTATAACTTTTCATAACCCACCGATGTGGGACACTTTTACTAGTCCAAAGTGGGCTGTCACAATCTCCCCACCTTAGGATGCAACGTCCTCGTTGCATTAGCCCAGCAACCTTCCCCCGGTGGCCATGGTGTGGCACTTAGTTCCGCATAGCACTTTGCTCCAACTCTGGGACTCAAGAGGTGGCTCGTACAGATTCTAGAGGTGGTCCCCGCCATGTAGACTGGGGTTGTGCTCTGATACCACCTGTAACGATCCGCCCCAACTAACCTTCTAATTCTTAGCCTAACCACGTGTTTCAAAAGGTTAATCTCAAATTATACAGTAGCTTAGTTGGAATCGAATATATACTATTATAACTTTTCATAAAGTAGCTTAGTTGGAATCGCATATATACTATTATAACTTTTCATAAACCACTGATGTAGGACACTTTTACTAGCCCAAAGTGAATTGTCACAGAGAGAGAGAGGGGGGTAGGGTGGTAGTTTTTTGGTCATAACTTGTCTTCCAAGAACAAGTACTAAACCACCTTGGCCATGTTCGGTTGCAAGTTTTGGTTTAGTTTTGGTTTTGGCCATGTTCGGTTGCAAGTTTTGGTTTAGTTTTGGTTTTGATGACATCATCATTTCCCTCATTTCTCTCTCTATCTCTCTCCACTTATTACACCTGCTTACATCATCAAAACAAAACAAAACTCCAAACCGAACAAGGCCCTTGTATCTACATGTATGTACATGAGTTTTGTACACAAAAATCCCATGAAGCTAGACTTGCCATGCAAACCTAGGATTTTCTATGATCTTCTCCATTAAAACCCAAAGATATTAAGTACCGAAGTTTTCAACTAAATAATGTGAATAGTTTCAATCATTTCAAAATTCCAAATTGGAGAAGACCGGAGAGGATTGCTATTAGAGGTTGTTTCAACGAAACGAAAATTGTCAGGGAGATTTTCACTGTGTTCACTTCACATTTCAAAAAAAAAAATTCCAAAAGATTCTTTCTTCATCTCTCATCTTTCCAATCATTAATCACATTTCTCTATCTACTAATACCTCTCTTTCCAATCATTATTTTCATTTCTCTCTCCAATTATTACACCGCTCTCTAATTATTACTTTTTCCAAAAACCCATCCAAACACTATCTCAAAAATATTTCTCAAAATATTCTTCTCAAAATTCTCAACCAAACAAAGCCTTTGTTTTTCAGTGCCCAAAATGGACAACGGTGTCGTTTTCTGTGTGTACTAGGGTGCCACGGTGCAGCTTCCTCCACTCCACAAGCAGCAACGGACCAAAATTTTTACGGCGAGGATTAAATACAAAGTTAATTCGAATTTAGAGTGATTATTATGATAAAAAATTGTTTCTTGAAGGAAATAATTTAAAATTTTAAATGGCGAATTTTTTTTCTAGAGCTACTATACTAGAGTTGCGGAGCCGTGGCAACCATCAAATAATCTCTCTCTTCTTTTTGCGGGGAGGCTCTCTTTGGAACTTGAGGAAAGAGGTAAAAAAGGCGGGAAAATTTTAAATCTATTTCACCTTTTTTCTTTACTGATTTTTCACCCTTTGTTTGCTTTTTAAAAGATATAAAAAAAATAAAAAATCAATTTTAACTTTCCTCACTTCTTCTCTCTCTTTTTTCCCTAAAGTTCCAAACAGAACCTAAAGTTGGCAAATAACAAATCCCATCAATCTCTTAACGATCTCTCGGCAAAAATATAAGTAAATTTTAGGCCTATTTTGGGAAAAAAAACTTAAACCAGATTATTGGTTTTTTGGTTTTTTCTCAAATAATCCAAAAAACCGGTTTGGTTTTTTCTTGTAGGGGGTATATTTCCCACGTTAGCCTATATCACGTGCAGGCTTTGGCTTGACCCTAAATATGCAAAACAAAGAAAGGGTTAGAGCACCCTTGCCTCTCGTTGGCAAAGGCCCTCCGATGCTTAAGTTAGTATTGGGTTACTAATTAAGCCAAGAACACAATGCGTATAACTGGGAGTTACAACGTACCTTTCTTCATGGGCATAGTGCTGTATTTATAGGTGTTAACGTTCATCCTAGGCATCTCGTGCCCCCTGTTTCCTATTCTCTTTAGGAATCCTTCTTTTAACAGGACTTTCCCTATTAGAAGATAACTTCCATATCCTGCTCGATCTCGTCTAGCAGATGTCCTTCTTTCCATATAGGCTTCTTCCCTATATGGGGCATACTCCTAATTTCATTAGGACTTCCCATATCAATCCCTTATTTTACGGGATTGCTCCTTATCCCATAAGGAGCCGCTGTAGAATATTCTGGAATGCCTCACCGCCCTTTTCGTGGCGGTGCCGTGCTTCCACGTAGCTCGGATTAACCCGTACATAACTTAACTCATCTCGCCGAGCTAAATTATGTATTCCAGAATGCTGTTTAAGCTATATACGTAGCTCACATAGCTCGACCATACCAGGGGTATCCCTTTATGTCTTAAGCCGAGCTAACGCATCCTGACTTATTAATTTACTTAGTCACTCTGACCTTATTCATGGCCAAACCAGCTCGGCACAGGGCTCACGGATTCCCTATGTGGTGCCGAGCCATTCACCCTCTCGTGGTGATTGATTGGGGCACGTGCTATGCCTACTACTAGGGTAATCATATTTTACCCACTCCATTTCTTAAACTTAATCCAGATTATTCCCTCCTTTGGCTAATAATCCAGATTATGGATTATTGGATTATTCGTTTGTCCTTATTCAAATTTTTTTTGCATTCGTTAGTTTTGCATCAAGATTTTGTACTTGTTAGATTCGTCTTGTCGAGAGGAATCCAGAAACCACAAAATCTTGATGCAAAACTAACGAATGCAAAAAAAAATTGAATAAAAACAAACAAATAATCTGGATTATTGGATTATTGGATTATTACCCAAAGCACTCTGGTTTTTTGGATTAAGTTTTTTACCCAAAGCACCCTGGTTTTTTGTATCCCAAAAAACCAATAATCTGGTTTAAGTTTTTTTGCCAAAGGAGGCCAATAAGTTTGGGGAAGATTGGAATCATTCATTTCATAAATCTCCTCGACAGTGAAAAACTATTAGTACTGTAATGTCAAAATAGTGGGTACCGGGAAAGTAATCTCCTATCGTGGCAAACAATCATTTTCCGAAAAACGTAGAGGGTGTTTTTTTTATTTTTTTTGAAAGGTACGTAGAAGGTGTTTGGGAGCCATTTTTTCCGCTTTTAATTTTCACATTTTTTAGTTTTGGATGTTTGGGAGACTTAGGCCAAAATAACTTCTCCTAAAATGAGTTTTTAATTTTAGACTTTAGAGAGGAGAAGTGAAAAAGAGGTGGTGAATAGCTTTTCCACTTCTCATTTTTCACTTTTCTCATTTTCATTAACAAAAATACCCACAAAATGTATTTTGGACATATCTACCAAACACTACTCTTGTTACAAAATGCATTCTGTACATTTCTTCAAACACTTCTACCAAATTCAAAATAAATTCTGACCATAATCTAAAAAGTCAAAAGCAAAAAAGTTAAAAATAAAAAGTTGAAAATGAGACTCTCAAACACCACCATACATTATTAGTATTGAAAATTAAAATGGCACCACCTCAAGAAGCATGCACGAAGGACATTAATCCACCTCATATACTCCATATAATATCTGTGCTGATCATGACTACTGGGTACAGCTGTCTCCTTTCGCTTTCATGGAGTTGAAGAAATTAGAGCCCCACCACTGATCTCACTGATGGCATGCATCTAATGCTGCCATGTCATACCACTTCCATTTACTGTATTTATTATTTATAGAGTAGTACTATGGTATGTATGGACTATATATGAAGTGGAGTACTATTTTGTGCTATAGACATCCCCATATCCACGCCATATAAAAGCCAGAGATTTTGTTAAATTATTACAGGAATAAATAAAGAATCTACGCCCGCTAACAAAAAGTGTGTAATAGCATCTTTCACTTTTTGTTTTCTACATTTTGAATTTTTTGTAGTATTATGGTTAAAATGTGTTTTCTATACCTTATCGACAATTTCAAAAAAATAGAGATAAGAAGAAAAGGTTACAAAATTGAATAGCTTTTTATTAATACCACGAAACAATATTCATTGTTGTGGATTGAAAAGGTAAGAACATCTCTAACGCCTGATTTTAAGCAAAATCCTGGGTGGATTTGACATTGCAAACTCACTACAAACTTTAACGTACAACTAAAGTCTAATGACGAACCTGGTTGATATATTATTAAGTTAAGGTTGAAAATGACAAATTAATTACTACTATATTGGCCTTCAAAGAAATTTGACATTTCAGACTAGTTAAGCAACTCCAACACAACTAGCTACTCCAAATTTTCGGGTAGAAGTGACACATTGGGGGGAAATTTTGTAATTTTTGTCCTCTTTTCCTCATAAAATATAGTAATATTTCGTGGGACCCATCCACCTTTTTGTCACATCCACTCTCTACTCTTATTTTTGGCTCTCTACTACAAAATTTCCCCCCAATGTGTCACTTCCACTCCCGAAATTTAGAGTAGCTAGTTGTGTTGGAGTTGCTTGGTTAAGGTTGGAGAGGTTGAAACCGCGATTTCCTCTATAAATAATGATCCCCTCTTTAAGTTTGTAAGTAACCATTCTAGATTTGAAGTGTTCCTATAACAAATGAAACAAAATAGTAAGTTCCTTATTTCTAGTGAAAACAAGGAACGATTGAATTTTTCTAACCGTCCATTATTTTCAAGACAAAATCAAATACTTACCGATATTTGATTAGCTTGACACCTCCAATGAGAGAGAGGGTGGAGAGTGAGTCGAGAGAGACGAGGGAGCTCAAGAATATACTACTACTGGTTCTGTCTGATTTATTTAGTCACATGAACCGGGAACCGAACCGGTTTTAATTTTGGAGAAATGCTCATATTGGAACCTAACCAGTTAATGAAAAAAAAAAATATCGGTCTAGTTTTCTGATTCGGTCCGATTTTTTGTTTTTTGTTTTTATTTTTCACCCTAGAAGAAACTACTAAAAGGCATATCATTTTTATCATTTGCACTCTTTTTGAGATGAATGTGCACTCGCAACGAATTTTTGATTGTAAAAATGGGTGTTTGAAAATCCCTCCTTGCTGATTACTGTAAGTAAAAGGGCACCATATATGGCCAATTTTAAACCTTTGCAAGTAGGGGCGTAAACGCCGAGCTTTGTAGAGCTCTAGCTTGGCTCATTAAGTAAATGATCCAAAAATCGAGTTCGAGTTCAGCTCGTTAGTAAACAAGCCAAACGCTAAATGAGCCGAACCAAGATAATTTGCTTAATGAGACGAGCTAATATAAACGAGTTAAGTTTTTGCAAGTCAAGCTGAATTTTACCGAGGTCGTTTCCTTGCCTTAACAAGCTGAGAACCGAGTTGCTCATGGTTGGTTTACAGCCCTTACAAATGAGGGTTTACAAGGGGAATTTTTGGGTAATTCACCTTGGTTTTGTCCTATTCCAAGGATGACCTTGCATATGGTTTTTGTCGTCTCTCTCTCTGTCTCTCTACATAGTGTAGTATTAATCTCGTCCAGGAGCCGCAAGAAGCAGCAGTAGAAAGAAGGGTAAAGATGGAGACCCCTTTCCCTTCCCTTCCTTACTCAGGGTCAGGGGGGGCCTTTTTATCCCCAATACAAAAACACTTGCAACTGTCGCCGTCTGATCTTTCACTCCCACTCATCTCCACCCTCCATCCTCTGCGGTGCTTACAGTGCCCAGTGTTGGGATTCAACTAGCTGATAACGCACCTTCTCTCTCTCTCTCACACACACACTCATCAGTCTCTCTCTCTCTCTCTCTCTCTCTCTCTCTCTCTCCTGAATGATGTATTTCGCGAAGATAAAGATTCGATGCTCCGTCAGTCTCCAATTGGTCGATCTATTGTTTCCTCGCAGCTTTTGATTACCTATCTGGATGTCTCCTCTTGCCCTATCCGATTCAGTCGTGTTTCATGCCGGATTCTTGGAGGTTTCGCCGTAGATCGATCGCATCGTGACTGACCTTCGATTATTCCACTGTTTTATTCTGCAAAAACCTTCGATTTTTCAGAATAATAATTCATCACAGGTAAGCCTTTCCACTTTGAAT
Source organism: Vaccinium myrtillus (assembly GCA_016920895.1). Classification (NCBI taxonomy): domain Eukaryota; kingdom Viridiplantae; phylum Streptophyta; class Magnoliopsida; order Ericales; family Ericaceae; genus Vaccinium; species Vaccinium myrtillus. Next base: position 20,567,453 of record CM029280.1, on the reverse strand, counting down.
TTCGCCAGTCCAAATCTGTCATGTTTCTTTCTTTCTTTTTTTAATTTGTTACGATTCGGAGATTCGTATTCTTGAAATCTCAGTGAAACTGCAACTTACGATACGAGTCTGCCGTATTTGTCTTCCAATTGTTTTTCTCTTGAACCAGTATCGTTTTGTTTTACAGATCTATTTTTTCGATTTCGTGCTGTTAGATCTTTTTGAGAATTATTGAATTGAATTCACAAGTCTGCTTCAAGCTCACATGGAAGACGGAAGAGCGAACAGGATGACTGGAGGAATGCCAGACACAGTATTCGAGTGCGTAGTCAACTACATACAAGACGCGCGTGACCGTGACGCTGTCTCGCTTGTGTGCCGGCGTTGGTACGAGATCGACATGTCCACGCGTAAGCACGTGACCATCGCCCTGTGCTACACAACGACGCCGCTGCAGCTGTGGCGGAGGTTTCAGAACCTAGAGTCTCTAAAACTGAAGGGAAAACCGAGGGCGGCGATGTTCAATCTTATACCAGAGGATTGGGGAGGTTACGTGACGCCGTGGGTGGAGAAGATTGCGTGGTCTTTTCGTAGCTTGAAGTGTCTTCACTTTCGACGGATGATTGTGAGGGACTTGGATCTTGAGCTCCTTTCGAGTGAGCGTGGCCGGGTTTTACTGTCACTTAAGCTTGATAAATGCTCTGGGTTTTCCACTGATGGGCTCTTGCATATTGGCCGCTCTTGCAAGTATGTTCTCCTATTGATTACCTGGCTATTTCAATTCTTTTCTTCTGGTGTGGAAATGTGGATTCGAGATGTACAGTGTTATAGACTTATAGTCCATTGAAAATTTGTTTGTGCTGATTTTTATTCTCAAAAAAAGTCTCTCGTGGCATTAGTCTAGAACTTCAGTTTGGAACTTTATTTCTTTCAAGTGATTATTGATCCCTTTCGTTGCCTTTCCTTCAATTAAATCTAAATCACGTCGTTGTGGCCTACTCCATACTATCACTTTTGGTAGGCCGATCAATTGATCTGGTGGATGTTCTGTCGTTTAATCAATTTGGATGAAGAAAACGAATAGAAGCGAGTTAAGAGTGAGATAACATTGACCGAACTTAATTAAATTTTTTATTCTAAATTTCTAGCAGATTAAATGCGATTCTTTGTGAGGGAATTGAGAAAGGAGGGCTATTTATAGACAACTCTTGTTGATGTACAAACTTGTCTTATGAATGGGGTCAGGGATGTTTACATTATCAAAATGGTGATAGAAACCTACCTTTATGCTTCTGGGTGTTATTTGGAAATATCAATGATGTGCTGACTGATTTATGCATTCATTGGTAACTTCTGCTTATATGTCTAGATATTTTATTTTTTAGTTCTAACATAGATAATGAATGGGACATTCGAATTCTCGATTCTGCATGAGAAATTTCAGGATTTGGAAATAGATTACATAAAACAACTCTTGGGACTAAGCAAGTTTCATTGAGAATTCAGACTTTCTTCTAACTACTAAGGTCTATTTTCCTCTATAATGTGAATTCTAGTGGCTCTACCAACTTGATGGTCTTTTGTTATCCTGATCATCGATGTAGAGGATATAAGCTAATAGTTGTGTGCCTTTGGACATGAAAAACTGGTTAAATTTATCCCTACAGCTTATTATAGGATTCAGGTTTATTGCTCAAAATTGAGGTGTTATATTGTCTTGGTGTAATTTCGCATCTCATTTATGGTTTATAAGATTTTGGGAGAGAGTCTTGTCTTATTTTTCTTCATTCTGTTTCCCTCTTGCATCCTGTTCTCATGCAGTAGGACTCAAAGGACCGACATGGATACAAACACAAACACGGAACAGATACTGACACGGGACAAGAGAATTCTAAAAAAATGGACACGGACGTGGTGGGAGAAACGAAATAAATAACTATATACCTAGAGGTATCATATATATATATGCAGTAACAGTTTATATAGATAGGTATATACATTTTTCTTTTGATATGTAGGATATATACATTGTTGTGTATTCATATGTATACCAGCACATACACAGATATATATAAGATATAAACGCACAGTGACGGAGATATATGCATCGAATATATACAAGTGCATACACACACATCATATTTATTTATTTGTATATTTACACACGCACGCATGCGCGTGTATACAACAAGAGAGAAAAAGAGTGAGGGAGAGAGAGATCGTGAGTGTAGATGTGGGAGATGCGTGTCCATGCTGTCCCCCCTGAGTGTCCCCTTCCCAAAAATAATTTAATTTAAGGGACTCACCACGTGGTGTGTCCAATACGTATGCCCGTGTCCAATACGTGGACACGGAGGCCTTTGCGAGTGTCAGTGCTTCATGCCTGTGGAGTTTAGAGAAAATGTAGACGGTGAGAGAGTTTGTCGGTCACGTAGGTTTTTTTTCAACTTGAGAAGTGAGAATTTAAAGTTTTTTGTGGAGCTTAAGTGTTATAGAACTTGCCAACTCTACCTTCTGGGCTTCAAAGTAGCAGTGTGGAGATATTGAATGTTCAACGGAACTTTTGGGGGGTGAATAAGTTTGTTTGGTTGTTAGTGTATAGAGATATTGAATGTTTATAAATAATTATAATTGCATATTTGTGTGTTGCGTACTATCTTTTATATCTTTGGTGAATAGTTTGCACCTTCCATGTATATGCATGAAGTGTGTACTATTTTAGATTGCTGTCCTTATGAACAAGTAACAGAAAATTAGAGAGTTGGTTGTTTTACTTATTATGTTACATATGAGGAAAACTTTCCCTGGAAAACATGCCTTCAGTGAATCAGTGTAAGCCAATGGAATTAGACAGATGTGAGAGCTAATTTTAGAAGTCCTCAAGGTTGTGATAATATATTTCATTATTTGTTTTAACATATTTTCTTCTTTCACTTGGAATTTCGACGTTGGATATCACCAGTTAGTATCATAACCAGGTAAATGGAACCAACATTCGAACCCAAAAACTAGTTTAAGTATTTTCACTCTGAGGTAATATGGTTTTGAACTAGCTGCCTAACCGGGAGTCCCAGGACAAAACTTTGAGAGTGAATGTGTTGTCGTATATTCTCAGTCTGAAATGACGATTTAGTTTTGGTCTAGCCACCAAACGTGGATGCAACTTTGGAATATTGCCCCCAAAAGACGAAGTCTTGGGTGTAGACTTCTAGACTGGACCTATGAAACTGAAAGAATTGCAAGTGCAAATTACTCTTTTGACTTTTTACTGGAAGTAAACTGTAAGTGCAAATTGAGAGAAAATTTGTTTTTGGTAGATGGAATATTGCACTCGAAGCACCCAGTCTAACGCTTAGATGGAATGAGATTAAGTCCATTTCATGATGTAATAACACGATGCCATGAGCACATTGCGGAAGGAGTGATGCTTATGAAATTTTTGATTATGGTGGTCTCAAAGATATATTGAACACAGTTGATAATTAATATCCATGACCTTTTGCTTTTTGTTCAGTTTTTGTATTCGCATAAACTGAAAATTCTAGTCGTACAGATGAAACTACGCTTTTGAATTTTGCTTGATTAAAGTTGAAGTACAACTGAGAGCTGTAACCAGCAGCTATTGGTAGTCAAGTGCATAGCTCCTTTGACTTAACTATTTGGTCTCCAAGCAAGAGACAACCCCTAATTTGATACTTGTCCGAGAAAAAGTCATGTTTTGTTCATTTTCCATCCTCTTCTCCATGGATATTTACCACCTTGGATTTACTATTAGAACTTGGATGATGTTGCCCTGGCATACTGTGAATGTTTTCTGCTTGAAGCATGTATAAACAACCTTGTTGGATGAGTAGGTTTTTCTTGCATTTCCTTTAATAAATTCACCATTACCTTAAGTTTTTGCTTTATTGCACAATCAACAAGAAAGAAAGAAAGAAAGAAAGAGAGAAAGAAGGCGAATAAATGGTTGCAGCAGTTTGCAGTTTGCTGTAAAGGATTTAATTGATGTTGACTTCTTCAAGTTAAAACACTACTCCTTAATTTATTGTCTTACCTTTTCTGACTTAATCATGTTCATGCTTCAGGAGTTTAAGAACCTTGTCTCTGGAAGAGAGCACTATCATAGAGAAAGATGGGGAATGGCTACACGAGCTTGCTTTGAACAACACCGTTCTTGAAAGTCTGAATTTTTACATGACAGATCTTGCCAAAATAAGATTCCAAGACCTTGAACTCATAGCCAGAAATTGCCGCTCTCTGATATCAGTAAAAATAAGTGAGTGTGAACTACTGGATCTTGTTGGTTTCTTTTCCGCTGCAACTGCATTGGAAGAATTTGGTGGGGGTTGTTTCAGTGAACAACCGGAAGGAAGGTACTCTTCTGTAACATTTCCCCCGAGATTATGCTGCTTGGGTCTAACGTACATGGAGAGGGATCACATGCCCATTGTATTTCCTCGCGCATCAGTACTGAAAAGATTGGATCTCCTCTACGCACTTCTGAACACAGAAGACCATATTCTCTTAATTCAAAGGTGCCCCAACCTAGAAGTTCTTGAGGTAGAATCTCCATCTTTAGTTGTAGTCCATGTTTCAGTGTTCACATTATATTTTTGGACTCCTCGATAATTTCTCTGTTTTATATTGAACACATTCAAGTTGTTGGCTGTTGCATTGCTTTTGTGTGTGTGTGTTTTAGCTTCTTTACTAGATTTAGTTTCAAATTGGATCAAATCGAAGAGTTTCAATCCACTAACTGAAATTTGTAGTGTCCCCAATGCAACTGGGTGACAAGGGGACCTGTGATGGTGGGATGAGTAAACTCTTTTCTATGAACCTCTTTTCCCTTTCAGCAATTCATGGAGCTGTATTCAGCTTTCGTATGAGAATCAATACACCTTGAATCTCAAATCAGAATTTGTTAGGTCAGAAATTAAGTATTGGGTTGAACTCATCTTTGGTGTCGAGGTAATGGTGGACGCCAAGTTAGAGCAGGCAATGGTGGACACCAAGTTAGAGCAGCTGGTAATGCCTGGGCAGGCGTGGGTATTCATCTGGCTATAAATTCAGTAGTCTGATCATTCACAGTTCATATGAGTACTTTGTTTCGAGTTTAATTGGACCATCCCAAGTGGACAGTATAATTGGTCCTAAATTAATCTGTTGATTATGCTGGAGACCGAGATATCAAAAAATTAGAGCAGTAGGTACTATAGAAACTGCATTGTTTGCAGTTCTCACAAAGACCAATCATATCTGGTTAAATTTTCTCCCCAGGATTTAGAAGAAGAAAAAAAGCCTCATTTTTCCTTCTTGTATAACAAGCAACTTACAATGGATTCAATTTCTTCATTCTTTTTCTCATTATCAACTGATAACGAAAGGGTGTACTGAATTCATCAATTTACTCCGTTTCTTCTCTTATCATTGTGAACAGACAAGGAATGTAGTCGGCGACAGAGGACTAGAATTCCTCGCTCGTTGTTGCAAAAAACTAAAGCATCTTCGCATCGAGCGAGGCGCCGATGAACAAGGAATGGACGACGAAGGAGGACTAGTCTCCCACCGAGGACTAATCGCTCTAGCCCAAGGCTGCCTCGACCTCGAATACGTCGCTGTGTATGTCTCTGACATCACCAACGTCTGTCTCGAATACATCGGCGCCTACTTGAAGAACCTCTCCGACTTCCGCCTCGTACTTCTCGATCGTGAAGAAAAAATCGCCGATTTACCCCTTGACAACGGCGTCCGAGCCCTATTACTTGGGTGCCATAAACTCCGTCGATTCGCCCTCTATCTCCGTCCAGGTGGTCTCACCGATGTTGGGCTCAGTTACATCGGGCAGTACAGCCCAAACGTGAGGTGGATGCTTCTGGGAAGCGTTGGCCATTCTGATGAGGGGCTTTTAGAATTCTCTAGGGGCTGCCCTAGCTTACAGAAGCTGGAGCTGCGAGCGTGTTGTTTCAGTGAACACGCGCTGGCTATGGCCGTGTTGCAGTTGAGATCACTGAGGTACTTGTGGGTCCAAGGGTATAGGCCGTCTGATATGGCCCACGAGCTATGGGCCTTGGCTCGGCCGTTTTGGAACATCGAGCTGATTCCGGCGAGGCGGGTGGCGCAACCTGGGGAAGGAGTTGTGGTTGAGCATCCTGCCCATATACTGGCGTACTGCTCGCTTGCTGGTCCGAGAACAGATTATCCTGATACAGTTAAACCGTTTGATGCTGCTGCCGTTCTTGATGGGTAGATCTAGCCTTTTGTGTGGGTCTTCTGCCTCCTGTTGCCTGGTCTCTGTTAAATGCAGGTTTCCAAATGGCATTATTGGGATACGTATTGGTATCGACATGCTGTCAAGGCCAATATCGGACAGTATGTGTTTGACACATTGGTAAATACCGCTATTGGAAGTCGACAGTACTTGTTGAAACGCAGGTAAATACCGGTATTGGAAGTTCATAATAATGTTATGTAACGATAGATACGTAATGTTCATAGGTTATTGCGTCTTTTCTTTTTGGTTGAAGGGTTTTTGTTTTTTGTTTTTTTGTTTTTGTTCTCTCCATTGAATTTGAGTTTGGTCGGTTGGTCCTATTTCTAGACTTTGTCCTGTAATAAAGTGAGCTTTGTTCTGTAATTTTGAAGCACTTGCGATTTGGTTGCCTGCCCTTTCAACCTGCAGCTATGGGCCATAGCTTTAGCTTTAGTTTGCTTGTAACTTTAGTGATTTTGCGAGTCTGATTTATGTTGATTTACGATGCATTTGGGCATAATTTGATGTGTAAGTTGTATGTACAAATGAGAGTTATAGGTTTTTGCTGCTGTGATTGTAGTAGTTGACTGGATTGCGCAATTCAAGACCCTCTACGAATTCTTCATGCGCCTGTTACTGCCATGTTTCGTGTATGATCGGTTAGCATTGGTGAGCACTTGGTTGTTCACCGTCTGATCTAGCAGAAATTTATTTGTCTATCAATGTAGATTATCCTCGAGACGATTGTTGTTGTGACATTTTTGGAGTGTCCCTAGCTAAAGGTATGCATGATATACTTGTGCATGCATGATAGACTCATGGTTGTCTTCCATCTGCTTGACAACTTTTGTAGGATTATCCTGTGTTATTTGATTTTTGCCATATCTGTAACTGATTGTCTGTTATTTTATTCTACACAACCATAGACAATGGCTGGTTGCTGATTCTTCGAATTGTTATATTTATCGGAAGCAGACTAGTAGAACTTGTCAACTTTCTTTTTTCCTCAAAATATGACGGTCCCATCTATACCCACTTTTTTGTTGGTCGATTTTGTTTCCACACTTGCATAAAAAGGGCGTGATTTCTTATGGACCAATGTGGTTCGAATCATTAAGATAGGAAGGAAAGGATGGTGCTGTGCTGTGACGATTTCAAAATGGAAGTGATGTATGATGAATGAACTAGATGAGCGTGCAGGCAGCCCATCATGGACTTACGGTAAGAGAGAACTTTCTTTCGATCCATGTGATCGTGTGATTTTGTCTTTCTGTAGAATTGGTTTGCCATGCTCTTAAGGGCTAAGATTGGGCATTACTTAAGAATGTGCTGATTGTTACTCAAATTTTCATTTTCTACTCTTTCCATAGCATTATAGTCCATTAGTCCCCTTTCTTGCCTGCAGGCCCTTCTCTATCAGGCATCTGATCATTAGTCCAGGAACATTTTTGTAATTGGATACGTAGATGTTTTCATAAACATGATATCTGCTCGTTTCTTATTGAGACTACTTTTCGTTACTGATATTGTAGGCGCTATAAAAAGATTAGTATACGGAATTGAACTCATCTTCTCTTGATTTGGTTTCGTTTCACTTGTATATAGTATATACCCACTAGAACACTGGGAGAAAAAACAGAGAAATCTTGTGAAACCAAGTTCTGACTTTAGCTGTTCACATGGTGTAAATCATTCCCACTTCATTTCTTTTTAGATTTTATTTTTTTCCTGCTTTTATTTTCCTACAAAAGTTCTGAGTGGAAACAAAGTAGCTTTAGGTCTGTCTGGCTTTTAATCTGCCCCTACGTTTGAACAGAATGGGAATAAAGTGGCCATGTTGCTTTCTCATCAATGCAACTTGCAGAAAAGCTGCTCTTACAAAAGAATGATATAAAAGTCGGTGGATTTGTATTTTTGTCGTTTACCATAAAGTGGTAATTAGGGTAATCTTCATTCTGCTATGGCACTTTTTAAGTGATTAGTTTGAGGTTTAGAGGACAATACATGCTATGTGACTTGGGTAAGCACTAAGCTTTTTAGTAACAATACAGAGGTTCTAGCAACCATTACAGCAACTAAAAGTGACCAAACACAGTTGTTAGAGCTTGTCCAACGCTGATTAATTATTACCTTCAACATTGTTATACGAGTCTGAACGGCCTCTCCACTCATTCTCAGTTGATTTTGAGTTTGATGCTTTAACATGGTACTATTAGTTTATTAGATAGGCTTTGGGTGGCTTATGGCAACACTCTCTTGATTGATTGTTCAGTTGTTTATGTATTAAGTGCATCTTGCTTCATCATTCGTTGTATCCCCTACGTGATGGATTCTTTGTTTATCTCTTCGCGTGCGGGAAAAGGGTCACACGTTTGAGGGAGTGCTAGAGCTTGTCCCACATTGCTTAATTATTATCTCCAAACTATTATATGAGTCGGAGCGGCCTCTTCGTTCATTGTCAATTGATTTTGAGTTTGATGCTTTAATAACAGTAAATGCATGGTTAGAGACATGATATATCTAGTTCACCTCTCATTTGTGAAGATGCAAAACATTCACAAATAGATCTTCAATTCCCACAAACCAGATTAACTTCTTTTAGCACTTGATTAGCAGTTTCTGTACGCAATAATTAGCAGTAGAAAGGCACTGGTTATGAAGAATGGCCATTATTACTACTTGGCCCACCAAGTTATCATTAAATACCCAAAAAAATGTTATCATTAATTACATCATTAACCCTGCATGAGATTCATATCAGGGACTAATTTCCTCTTCTGTTTTTGCTTCCAGTGCTTTCATTCATTTTGCTTCTTGTCTGCATGTTGTCCCTTTGGGGACAGCATGCATGTTGTCTGATCTGGGCCGTCCGTGCTCGGCGATGGACGGCTCGGATCACATCTTGTCCAAACACATCCGAACCGTTCGCTACTAAACAAATCCAAGCCGTCCATTGCCGAGCACGGACGGCCCAGATTGGGGACAACATGGGACAGCACCATCCCCCAATTCGTCTATTGAGCTTTGAAAAGTCAGTTTACGAGTTTCTTTCTTCCGATATTGATAGGTAAATAAACCAATTATCACGACGGGGCTGCATAGGAAACCATTCTTTACAAAAGCAATGATATCTCCCGAGACTTTGTAAAGAAGCTGAAAATTCTTGTACAACAGTCTTGCCACCATTGGCGAATACGTATTGGGTGGTAGAAAATGGTTTTTTGAAAAGAAAAAAAAAACCAAGCCACACAGGTAATGGTACGTGGATGCCCGCATGCTTACGAAGGATTAAAGCATAAGATGCTTAAAATTAGTGGAATGCAGACTCATCGTCGACATGGTGATGGTGAAATCAGTCAACTTGGCCAAATTGGATGCATCATAAGCCTAAAGATGGCTGGAAAGGTCTGAAGTGGAAAGTAAGCAATCTTATATACTGTGGAATTTCAATGAGTGCTGAGTGAATCAGCTAATTCGGTCCATAGCACCTAATGACGTGGACACTTTCACTTTGGCTGTGATAGGCTAATTGGGTTTTAGTTTAATAAGGTGCACCTTAAAGTCTTAAGAGTTATTTCGGCTGTGAAAACTCAGTGTTGTCCATACTGTATTTTGGCTATTACTGAAACTGATCTTTGAAAGCTTGTGATGAAAGTGACATGTTGTTTTTTCCACTTGCTCAAAAATGGAGAAAGGCAGGGGTTTCTAGATGTGCTCTAGATGGTGAAGAAACCTAGATGAAGCACAGGATAATACATGATTGGATGGAAAAATTTCACACAGATGCTAAATAGGATTGGAAATCCAAAGACAAACTTGGGAGTCTTTCATTTAGAAGTTGAAGCGCGACATGATATTGAACGAGTCTCATTCTATGTTCTTCGAAAAACTTGTACCGACTCATTCATCATTATAATTACATGATACTGTATGAAACGAGCACTGTGATTCGATGTCTCATCCATGGATTCGATATCTTGTAGGTTGGATCTGAAACAAAGAATTGAGGGATCCAATTTGAGCTCCAAAATGAGCACCCCTGTGAAGGAATGGGTTGGCATGGGTTGAGCCGAAAACCATCCGTCCTCCATCATTCGAGTGAGTCCAGTTGAGTTGTACTTTTGGCGTGCTAAGGTCCTTAATTGGTGATTTAAGCAGAGTAGAGTTGTTCTGTGAAGGAGGTTCACTATCGTCCGGTGAAGTAGTGTTTGTTAAATGGACGGTGGTGATGTCGTGGATGCTAGGCCGCCTTTTATCTTTGTCACCGGAATTCAGCCTTAGGAAGTACTTCTGGGCATGGCTTGCCACTTGAGTTGGTGTCTTAGTGATGACGAACTTCCTGGAGATGTTTCTCCAATCTCCCTTACCGTGTTTCTGGAGGCCCATCAGGAACCGCCTACGTTTAAAATTTAAACCAACCAAACATGTCACTAACAATACAAAGAAAGTGTGTGTCGAAAGAATCGTAATTCCCCTGCATGATATAGAAATCAGGCATGGAGGCGATTTTTATTGGCTCGGCCGCGCACGTGCACAAAAGAAGCTTATATCAACTGGTTTCTTGTGATTTTGCAGAAACCAGTTTTTTTTTTAATTTCCAAAAAAAACTGGTTTTTGCAAAATCACGAGAAAAGAGGAATATTGAAATCCTAAATTCCATTCATTTGGGCACAGTCAATCAAATGATCCACACAAAAGCTTGATGCTTTGATTGAACACTTGAGGCACAAGAGCTCAATTTTCCAGGTAACCAAACACAAAAAACTTTGTAAAGGCAATTAAGCACGTAGGTTGCTGGGATAGAATCATGAAGTGAAATCTCACCTGTGCTCTTCCTCTGTCCATGGCACCCCTTTCTTCCTCTCGTGGTCCAACGCTCGACATGGCAAGGGCCTTTTCCTAAACACATCGAATTCACCATTTTCTATCAGCTCTAACGTGAAAGAAGAGGTCAAGTACCCCGGAACTGGAACCAGACCGGCTTCTATATCGCTAACGTCTGATTCCAGTTCCATGTACTGCCTCCTCACATCAAGAACAGACTTTCCGGGGATCATGGCCGCCACTTTTGTCCACCGGTCAGGGGTATTCTCGTCGTATATTGCTAGAGCTCTCTCAAACTTCTTGTTCTCTTCTTTAGTCCATTCTGTACTCCTGCTCTCTTCTTGCATCAGAAAATTCATACATGGAAAATACGAGGATGGAAACAGAGTTTCCATTTCATACAGGACAGAAATCCTCAATCTATGGCCTAAAGAAGAATTGACTCAAGAGGGTAATATAGTGTATGCAGGAATAATGGTGGGGGATTCAAAATGACACAGAAGACAGCAGAATGAGAATCATTTACCGGGAATCAGAATACAGCTTTTTGTTTGAAATGAAGAGCATAAATTGCAGAATCCAGAAAAAATACCAAACTTTTTTTCGAATATTGAAAAAGAAACCAGAAAGAAAATTATCTTTCTCCTTGCTTATTATTAACCCTTGACCCTTCCAATCACATCTGTTGCTAAGCCACTAGTCTAAGATTAGCAAAAGAAGGTATTGTGCAAAATAGGGGATGATTAATTGAAATGAAATGAATCCTAATACCAATCCAAGTTATTAGGAAAAACTGAAGATCATGGAAAGATGCCAAAACCCATTTGAGAAAAGTGATGGATTCCCAAACGGGTGAGGCTTAAAGGCCAGAGAGAGAGAGAGACAGAGAGAGAGAGAGAGAGAGAGAGAGAGAGAGAGAGAGAGAGAGAGAGAGAGAGAGAGACTCAATGGATGCTTGGACTAGGATGGGCAAAAGAACAGAAAAGAGAACTTAATATACTCTCTTCATTTTAATAGTGCCATATGAAAACAAATTGCAGGTTTTTTTTACAAGAGACCATCAAAATGGAACGAATAGAGTATTCGGAGAGCACCAGTGTTATTAGTGTTTTTTTTCTCTATTGTGGCCGAATGAATCCAAAAGAGAGTAGAATAAAAAAATAAAGAGGAAAAAGACATCAAATTCCAATTACTGAAAAAACGTGGCGAAGGTGCCGACTTGCTGTAGGATCCACTATCCTGCTGTTCATGTAATTTGTCCCTTTCCTCCTTTTTCGATTAGGATAAATTTCACTGACACCCCCTGAAGTTTGTCCTAATGACGAATATCCCCCTCATGTATGAAAAATAACAATGTACCCCATGTGGTTTCTATGTGCATTCCATCGACACCCCAATAGACAATTTTCCATCCAAACACGTGAAAGAATCATGATGAAAGTTCACCATTTCAAATAATAAAAAAGTAAAGGTGAATTACCAATATATCTCTTCGACTTTCACGCGAGTTTCACTTTAGTCCTTCGCCTTTCAATTTGAACAAAACTGACCTTGCCTTTTTTGATTGAGTATCAATGTTGCCCCTCCCCAGCCTTCTGTCGAAATTTTGGACAGAAAATACGCATGTGATTGGCACGTGATATTTTCATAAGGGTATTTACGACATTCCAGCCTAAGTTTCCCCCTCTGCTTCCCGCCATACCCATCCCCTCTGCTATATATCCCCAACCCACACCAAACCCAATTTTTTATGCAAACAAAACCGAGAGAGAGAGAGAGAGAAAGAGAAGATAAAAAACAAGAAGCTAGAAGGCACTGTGATTGTGGACTGCCTGCTCGCATTCAGACCTTGTGGACATCAACAAAGTCTGGTCAGAGGTTTCTCAGCTGCAAGAACTTAGAGGTATGTGCATTCAAACCTCTGTATTGCAATATTCTATCAGTACTAAGGATAAACCCAATATTTTTGTTCTTTACTAGATATTGATCGCATGCGTTAGCAGATTGTGGCTTCTTCTCTTGGTTTGATCCTCCGATGTGCATGTGAAAGATCAAAACAAGTTATACCTGGTCTATTGAGGGAAATGACGGGGTTGGAGATGACGGTTGCACGATACAAGGAAAATGAGAAGGTTTACATTGTGAGTATTGTAATTTATTGGATGCTAGTTGTGTTGCTACTCTGCTTGATACTCTGTGGATCAACTGAAGGTGAGGAAGATGTCGACTCAACCTTGGTTGAGGAATGTGTTCGTGGAAGAAGATGGAAGAAGGATTATGTATTTTTGTCGATTTTGGGAGTAGGGAATGTGTGGTCCCTTCTTCCATGTTACGTTTGCAGTGACCAATGAATCATCCAACCCCTCCCTCACCTCCACTCCTATAGGTTATTTCCCTTTGCTATTGTTTGTTTGGGAGAGAGAGAAAGAGAAGATAAATGTTAAGGGTGTTAATTAACTGTAGACACCCCAATCCGGACCCTCGGGATTCTGTGACTTCTCCAAGGATGAAAACGCCTAATGAGAGCATACAAGGCTTGATTAAGGACTTGAAACCCCCATATACCCTTTAAGAACCCACCAAAACACTTCTGAAGCCCTACGAACTGTCCTAAAACCTCAAGACACCCACACCTGGATTGTCTCACAGACACCTGGACTGGCCAAATCCAGGCACCCATAATGACTCTAGGCACCTGGGCTTGATGATTCCAGGTGCCCACACTGAGTCCAGGCGCCCGGAGTTGAACAGTGCATGCGCTTGGACCATAACCCAGGTTGAGTGTAACTTAAGTTGATAATGGGCGGGAAGAGGATTTGCTCGAGATTTTCTGCAGAATCAGTTGAAGGGAAGTGAGGGGGAGATCATTACACCTAGCCATGACCCCTAATTGACCCTTCAACCCTTCTCATCTCCTCATATATACCTACTCATCTCCTCCATTTTGGAGGATGATGAATCCATTTCTCTCCCTCACTGTCAAGCTACTGAGTCCATTTCTCTCCTCATATATACCCTTCAAAACTCCCCCTTTTAACCCCAAAAATCACTCCAAAACTACATTAACCCAACTTTCACCCACTCTCATCAATCTCATTCCACCAAAACAGCCATAATATACCCTTTAGTGTTCTGTAAACATAAGTCCAGTTTCATTACACTTAGAAATCAACTACAAACCCTCCAAAAGTCCAATAATCAAGCCTTAAAAGGTAGTTCTCCTACCTAAATGTTCAAACAGGCCCTGAGCGGAACACCACTCAGCCTTTACTGACCATTAATGTCAGTTTGAGGTTAGGGAAGGTTAGAAGATAACACAAATAGAGTTCAATTTTTATGCATCTTTAGCCAGTCCAGGCGCCTGGACCTGCCTCTCGCAGGCGCCTGTATCCCATTCAGGTGCCTGGACCTACTTAATGTAGGCGCCTGGACTCCTCTTTCGTCCTCCATGATTTTCTGATTTTTCTTGCATTTAAATTAGTTTTTGGAATCATTTACATGCATTTGTGGTTAACTCATTCTTGCTACATGATCCATAAACTCTTCATTGAGCATTCATGAGTATTTATGAAAATAGAAAACATGTGAAAAGGGAGGAAAAACATAAGAAATGAGGGTAAATTTGCATGCGTTCATCTCTGACCATGGAGGGTCCAATGAGTAAGGGAAAATTTCAATTACATTCAAAGTATTTCTATGTAATTCAAGCTCATTATTAACATATTTATTGTATCTAAGGTTAAGATCATTTTATCTCTTTTTCTTCCTATCTTAGGGTCATAAACCTGCTCAATAGCCCATCATATGCATGAATGGGCATGGTGCATGTTTAAAATCAGTTAGATGTTTTTCATTTCATTCATCATGCATCTACATATCATAGATTTCAAAGTTCATATCATGTCATAACATAGACTTGAAGATCCAATCAGTTCATAGAATCACCAAACATCATTTTGAGCATGTGAGAATAACATATCAAAGTTGTACTTGTTGTTTGCTTTGAGACTTGAAAAGGAAGATTTCATGTCTGAGAGGTGTTCGAGGCACCTACAGCGAGGAGTTCCAGGCGCCTGTAGCCATTCCAAGCGCCTGGAGTATTCTGTTCCAGGCGCCTGAATTAGCCTGATCCAGGTGTCCAGTCAGTGATCCAGGTGTGATGGTGCGATGTTAGTAATTGGTTCTTGAGGGTCTTTCAAGGCAGTCCAAGCATGGTTTCAAAAAGTTTAAGTGTTTCAAGCATATAGAACATTCCTTCATGACACCCACACAAGCATCCACGTGTATTTCATTATCCTTATTGATGCATTTGCATGCTCTCGTATAAATTTGTGATTAAAGTCCATCCAAACAATGTTTTCTAAAATCCCTTGTGCGTTGAGTAGAGACCAGTGGTCGCATTGGGCGAGAGGGATGCTTTAAATTCCTTCCCCTTTCGTAACCTAGCTCCAGGACCCGAGAAATCTCAATAAAAGCAGATCGGTGAAATGTTTTCCATACCAAGGGCAAAAGAGTCATTTTCAACTGGTTTTTCGGGTACGGTCTTCAAACCCGGGTGGCGACTCCCATCCAATTAATCAAATCGTTTTCCAAACCGCAATTGTTTTCGTGAACATTCCGGCGGGGTGTCCACATTAACCCTAACACATAAGTGTTATTTATATTATGCATAAACTTATTACAAGTCATAGTTAACCAATGTGGGACAAAACATATTCTAACACTCCCTTTCAAGCTGGAGAATGAATATCAATAAGTCCCAGCTTGTTACACAATAATTCTAACTGTGGCTTAAATAATGGTTTAGTAAACATATCAGCTAACTGAGCGCCAGTAGACACAAAAGGAGTAGCAATCACACCAACTGTCAGCTTCTTGCGAACCAAATGACAATCGACTTCAATATGCTTAGTCCGCTCATGAAAAACTGGATTAGATGCAATGTGGATTGCTGCTTGATTATCACAAAATAGATTCATAGGCAACTGCACATTGAATCCTATTTCCTCAAGGAAAGAGCGCACCCACACAATCTCACATGTAGTATGAGCCATGGCTCAGTATTCTGCTTCTGCATTAGATCGAGCAACAACAGTCTGTTTCTTACTCTTCCAATTGACAAGAGTTCCACCTAGAAAGACACAATATCTTGTGGTAGATCGCCTATCAGATGGAGACCCTGCCCAATCAGAATCCGTGAATGCCTCAACATGTAAGTGTCCACTTGCTCGATAAACCAGACCACGCCCTGTATGAGCCTTAAGATACTTCACAATTCTAAGAACTGCTTTCAAATGTGGAAGACGAGGTACAGACATAAACTGACTCACCACACTAACTGCGAAGGAAATATCAGGATGTGTGATGGTAACATAGTTCAACTTACCAACCAAACGACGATATTGATCTGGATTAGGGAGTAACCCCACCCCCCCGGTCAACACATAGTTTCACGTTAGGATTCGTGGGGGGTCTCAACAGGTTTACTTCCCAATAGTCCAACTTCCTGCAAAATATCCAACACATACTTTCTCTGAGACAAACTAATACCATCTTTAGAGCGTGCCACCTCAACGCCTAAGAAATATCGTAATTTTCCCAAATCCTTGGCATAAAACTGCTGATGTAGGAAGGTTTTCAACTCATCGATACCTTTCTGATCATCACCAGTTATAATAATGTCATCGACATAGACAATCAACAATACTTTTCCCCTTTCCGATGTGAGAGAAAAAACAGAATGATCTGACTCACTACGACGCATGCCAAACCTCAAAACAGCATCGCTAAACTTGCCAAACCAAGCTCTAGGAGATTGCTTAAGGCCATACAATGCTTTACGGAGGCGACATACCCGATTACGCTCCCCCTGAGCAACAAACTCTGGTGGTTGCTCCATGTAGACTTCCTCGTGAAGGTCACAATGCAGAAAAGCATTTTTGACATCCAATTGGAATAAGGGCCAGACGAGATTAGCAGCAAGAGGGAGAAGAATACGAACAAACCCATGCTTGGCAGCGGGGGAGAATGTCTCAGCATAATCAACACCATAAGTCTGAGTATAACCTTTAGCAACAAGACGAGCTTTGTAGTGCTCAACAAACCCATCTGGATGGTATTTCACAGTGAACACCCAGCGACACCCGACAGTGGTTTTTCCAGACGGAAGAGATACCAAGTCCCAAGTGTCATTATGGTGAAGGGCAGACATCTCATCTTCCATAGCCATCCTCCACTCAGAAATAGATAAGACTTCCTGGACAGTAGTAGGAACAAAAATGGACGAAACAGAAGTTGCAAAGGCACGAAGGGAGGGAGATAAGTGTGCATAAGAGATATAACGAGCAATGGGATGAGAACTTGAGAAGTGCAATGCGAAGAGCAATAGGAAGGGAATCAGGAGAAGGTGGTGGCTTTGGCTCTGAATCGGGCGGCGGCTCAGAATCCTGTGACGAGGCGGACGAGATGGGCGGGGCGAAGGTGGTGCTGATGGAACTTTCGGCCGACGAGTATATACCTGCATTGGGGGCGTAGGGGCAGGTGGAGATGGAACTGATGTGAGTATATAATGAGATAGATCCATTGGGGTAAAAGACGGGGAAAAAGACAAGGACTCATTGAAGATGACATCAGGACACACAAACTCACGCTAGAGAGACGGAGAGTACCACTTATTTCCCTTCTGGGTCCGAGAGTACCCAAGAAATACACATTTAATGGATAGGGGATCCAGTTTATCCCGCTCAGGATCAAGAGCATGGACATAACATGTGCAACCAAAAACCTTAAGAGGTAGAGAATGCAGGGGATGACCAGGGAACAAAACTTCATATGGAATTTGCCCCCCTAAAACTGTTGATGGCATGCGATTAATAAGATACCCTGCAGTAAGAACAACATCGCTCCAAAAAGATTTAGAAACTTGGTGCTGAAATAAAAGTGCACGGGCGACATCTAACATATGACACAACTTACGTAGCTTGATGTGCAGAAGGGCGGCCATGAAGTATCCAACAATGATCAACTGTATGATTATTCCCCTTGCAATAAGTACAATGCCGAGGGACACGACCTCGACCACGTCCAGTAACCCCTGACTGCTGACCTGTACGCCCGGAATCACGACTTGTACCATTAGAAACACGGCCACCTTGGCCAGAATCACGACCAAAACTACCACGTGCCCCTCCTCTAGACTCGCGACCACCATGACCAAAACCACGGGAATGAGGGCCACTAGTAACCGAGGCAGCTAAAGCAGACTGATCAGAAGGCAGTGAGGAAACAGAACCAGTATCAGATATAGAAGCCTGACGAAGGCGGTTGAATACTTCACTAAGAGAAGGTAACTCCCGACCTCCTAGCAATTGAGAACAAATAGGATCATAAGACTTAGGCAAACCATTCAAGAAGTGAGTCACATTAAGAAACTCACGCTAGCGACGCATAACCTGAATATCGGTTGGAAGAGGCTGACAAATATTAAGCTCCTCACAAACACGGCTAAACTTAGCATAATATGTCTCCAAAGAAGAGTCACCAAGGCCCAGAGAAAAATATTCCTGATACAAATCAAAGGTCCGACGTAGATTATTAACCCCAGAATATAGCTCCTGAGTTCGTCGCCAAACCTGTTTAGCAGTGTCCAAAAACATTAGTGCACCACTAATATCAGGCTCCATACTATCCCACAACTTAAGGCAAATTTGTGCATCCTCAATATTCCAATTTGCAAGTGTAATAACGTCAGTAGGAGGATCATCAGTGAGAAAATCATGCTGCTTGGAGCCCAAAAAATACGTCTCAACAGATTTAGCCCAAGTAGCATAGTTCTTGCCATTCAAACGAATAGCAGTGATGAACAACATGTTAGGAGACCAGTGGTGAGAAACATTAGTAGACACATGGGTAGAAACATCACTAGAGACAGAACTAGAAATACTGGAGGCAGAACTCGTAGTCATTTTTAAAGAGTAATGGAGGAGAACCAATCCAATAGCAAATACTTAATCAATAATCAACCAAATACGATTGTCACCAGAATCAACCAACAGTAACATCACCAACATTCAAACCCAACATAGCAGATCCACAACAATAGCCATTAAACCACGTGATATAGGAATCCAAGGAGAATAACATAGAAAATAGTTACCAAGGGCAGAGAAGTAAAGCCCCTAATAGAGAAGCAAAGCCACGAACAGAGCCAGAATAATTGACCAAGGCTGAACGATGGTCACCAGAGGTCGCCGGAGACAAAACGTCAGCAAGCAAGAGTCACGGGAGACAAAACGGCAGTCAGCAAGGGTCGCCTGAGAATGTCGAGTACTGACAACATCAATCGAAGGGTTTTTGAGCACTGGAGATGGGTTTCGAACGTTGTAATCAAGGTTTTGAGTACTGGGTCTGGGTTTCGAGCACTGGATATGGGTTAACAAGGGTCGATTTGGATTGTTTTGGGTTGTAGAGATCTCGTTTTAGGGTTTCGTAGGGTGAGTGATAGTTGATTTGGGTTTTTGAGGTACGATTGAGACTCATTTTTTCTAGGTAATGTTCGATTGGTGGTCGATTTGGCTGGGTAATGGTCGATTGGGGGGTTGATACGAAGGTTGACGAAAGTCTGGGTGGTTGATTGATGGTCGACAATTGTTGAGTGGTGCTGACGATGGATGACGACAGCTGTTGAGTGATGGGTTTGGTGTATTTAAGGTGGATTAGAGTTTCGCTCTGATACCATGTTGTTTGGGAGAGAGAGAGAGAAGAGAAGTGTTAAGGGTGTTCATTAACCCTAACACATAGAAGTGTTATTTATATTATGCATAAACTTATTACAAGTCATAGTTAACCAATGTGGGACAAAAAACATTCTAACATTGTCAAACCCTCCTTATTCAACCTCCTCATCAATATGAGCCTCATATAATCCATCATCATCAGGTTGCTCATAGTCACTATCTTCGTAGAATGAAACATCAGATTCACTTAAAGAACCAATATTACTTCCCTAAGTGCACGTATTCACCACCACCATTAATGTGTTTCTCACCCGATTCTATTACATCTTCCACCTCAATAGATCTAACCATATCAGGTCCAACCCCAGCCTCATAAGTAGATCCCACTCCATGACATGAACTGCTTTGGGTTTGTAAAATTTCAATGGTTTGATGGGTTCTATATATTGGTCAACTACCTCACTTGGAGGAAGTTATGCAATCATATCCATTATGTTAGGGTCACTCAATAACATCTTAAACCCATTTTTTAGGGTTTTCCCAGTCATCACATAGTAATAGTTTATCATAACCCTGTACCCCAGTTTCTCGACAAAATCAGCAATATCTAGTAACAATATTTTATCATGGTGACATTCATCAACATGTACAGAACTCCCTCCTTCATACCTAAGACTAGGTGTGTTTACGAAGTTACCCCCATGGAAAATCTGGATACTAAAATATTCATTGGTCATTGCAAACGTAACATGGAAGAAGGGACCACACAGTAACAAACAAAGTCAAAAAGAAAAAAACCCACAACTTTGAATAAACAAAGGCGACAACATTGGGGAGTTGTTAAAAGTTAATAACTGACTCGCCCTTACAAAAATCTTTTTTTAAAACTGTAAAATAGCAAAATTAATAAATTACCAGCATGACTTCGTCTTCCAGATGCAGACATTATTTCATCCAAAGCTCTATGTTGTCGTTTTCTTTTTGATCGAGCCGTGCTTTCCTAATGATTGAGTTGTCGTCTTCGTGTTTTTCGACTTGGGAAAGCGATTCAAGGATTATATCAGTAGGGTTTTCGGTGGGGATGTCGGTATTAGGCTGGAATGTCATAAATACCCTTCTGAAGATATCACGTGCCAATTACATGAATGTTTTTCGTCCAAAATTTGGATGGAAGGCTGGGGAGGGGCAACATTGACACTTAATCGAAAATGCAAGGTCAATTTTGTTCAAATTGAAAGACGAAGGACTGAAGTGAAACTCGCGTGAAATCGAAGGGATATATAGGTAATTCACCCTAAAAAATAATAAAGCAACTATTAACCCTCATATATTTTGAATCAAATGACTTTTTTTTTTTAATCCATTAGGAATTGTTTTTATAAAAAAATAAGAAATTATAGAAAACTATTTATTTCCCCTACTCGAAAGTAGGGCTGTCCACGGTGGGTCTTGTGCTCCGTGTTATATGGCAAAACTACGTCGTTTTGCTCATTTTCTTGGTACAACTTCAAAGCTTCCAAGGGCCCTGCTTGGAGAGTTAATTTTGGGGTTCAATTTTAGGGGATTTAGGTTTGTAAGAACCAATTCCGGAGTCGTCTTGTTTTTGGCAATCCCATATGACAAAACACATATTTATATCGAGTTGTAATTTTCTAAGTAGGAGTCTATATAGGATTAGAGTGGAAGGAATCTCTTTATAATGTAACTTGAGAGTTAGTAGTTTAGTCGGTTGTCGCACGATCAATATGGTGCATTCGAAACGGGAAGATCAACATGGTGCATTCAGAACGGGAAGATCAATCGGTTTCTCAATTGGGTAACTCTGATTTAGCACAGGTGTGGCGGCAGTGTCAGAGCATATAGATTGATTATGGGATCAATCGACATTTTAATCAGCAACCCCAAAAATCTATTCAACAATGGTCCGATCAATCGGCTTATGAATGCGATTTATCAGAATGGCATCTACTATAAATACATCACGTCTTTAGATCTAGGGTTATGTTGGCTGCGGAAAAACTCGAGAGCATCTTTATTCCAACACATAAAAACCTTAGAGTATTGTGGTTGAATCTTGAAGCAAAAACAAGATCAATGGATCTTTAATCTCTCTATCGTTACTTCAAGAGGTCTCTACATCAACAATCAAGTTCAAGTTTTTATTTATTTATTTATTTTTTCTCCGGTGGATTTCCGGAATAACGTTTGGAAGGCTCGAGGGTTCGAGGCAGTAGCAATCAAATATTTGGTGTGGTAAACGAGGAGTCGGCAACCGATCTTAGGTCAATTGTGAGGAGTCTCAATTGTGAGTAAGGTCGTTTTGTAACCACACAATTATTTTTATAGTGTTTGATTCATTCCCGTGGTTTTTGCACATTTAGGATTTTTCCACGTATATCTGGTGTTCATCCGTTTATTTTCTTTTTGGTTGTGATTGGGTCATATATTAATTGATGTTATTGTTTTTATTGAGATAAAAAAAACCTAGCAAATTATTAAACCTAAGCGATCTAGAATTTTTCAAGACTCTTTGAGGTAGGGTATAGCGTGTTTAGGCATTTGGATTTAAGCACTTTAGGTTTTGGGTTTAGGCATTTTGTCGTGGTTTTTTCTTCCTCTAAGCAAGGCCCTTGGAATCTTCAGAGGTGTGCCAAAAAATCAAGCAGAACAACGTAGTTTTACTGCACAAACTGCACAGCACCCCCGGATCCATCCACATGCAGGTTGGTCCGAATTCCTATGAATCTGAAGACCGAATCACGTGTTACAATTCTAAGGAAATTCAATCTGTGTCCAGACCAAAAGTCCTACGCTTCGATTCTGAACCAATATGTTAGTCATGGCTCGGTCTTGATTTTATCCACTAATTATATTCCATAAACACTAAATCCAACAAAAAAAGTCAAAATAAAATAAAAATAAAACAACCAAAGCCCATAAAAGAATAAGAACAACCAACATGCATTACCATTACACTTCACCCCCTAAGGTTTTAAATGGTTGCACTATATCACACTAAGGTAAATAGTTAAACATAATTTATTATAACAGGTAAAATCAAAATTATTTATCAAACATTACATACATACATACATACATATACCTCTTCCGTCCGCACCTTCACTTTCCCAAATCAAATTTTCATGATCCGAACTGTCCAATGTGTTTAAAATGTATTTTTAAGAGTCCACAAGAGGAATCATCAGAAAAAATGACCGAGAAGGCCTTCATTCGACTCTTTTCTTCATAAAAACCGCATATGTACAGTTTTATGAAAAATTGATCTACACCAAGCTCCTAATAAGGGATCTTTTACTTTAGTACGGTGCATACCTCATAGTTTCTTGCCATATTTTGATGATCTTAACCGTTCAATGTGTTTAAAACTATTTTTAAGGGTCCCTACGAGGAATCATCAAAAAAAAAAAAAATCGGAAAAGACTTGATCCAAGCAGTTTTTCCTAAAACTATATATGTGCAGTTTTATGAGAAACTTCTTGATCTTTCCCAGTCATTTTTTTTTTTTTATTTCTCGCGGGAATCCTTGAACATGTTTTAAATACATTGAACGGTTCAGATCATTAAAATTTGATCGAAAAAGAATAGGTCGGAACCGTAGCAAAGTAAGGGATCCCTTATTAGAAGTGGACTATGTATATCTATATCTATTTTTATTTATTATCTATAAATATCTCACAGTTCGGTTTGGTTAATCCGTTCATATTGAAAATCTATGTACAAAACCGAATCTCATGGTTTTCTTAATCTTTTAATCCGTGTCTGAAACATTAATCCATGGATCCAATTCAAAACGTACGGTTCGTTTGGATTGAATTCATGGTTCATGGGTTTTCTTTGACATCCCTACTCGAAAGATTTGTTTTTTTAGTTAGAAATGACAAATATATTACTTTTGGGTCAAAATTTGAGAATTGAGATCTTTTTGGAGTATTTATTCTATTGTTAAAAATTTCCTTATGAAACACTTTTGGCTAATTTTATCACATGTTTGGTTGAACAGTTGTTAATTGGGTTTCAGTAAAATGAAGATTGAAATTAAAGGGGTTTATCGCCATTTCCCACACGTGAGAGGGTACCTGTCGTTAAGACTTAAGACAAACCTTAGGAAGTGTCAAGTGGAATTTACCCTTTTGATAAAGGTTTTCTAAGACAAAGCCTCGGCTGCTTTTCTTTGTGGAATAAAGTAATCAAGAAGTAATAAACAGTAACCAAACACTTTCTTGTCAGATCCGCATAAAGAAATGAAGAATTAAAAACGGAATTTTCATTTGCTTTATTGATTGGTGCATTGGAAGGGGGTGGCTGCTGTGACAGTGAGACCACTCTTTCGTGCCTCAGAAACGTTGGCCTCGTTTGATATAGCTTCAATGTATCAAAAGGCAAGCTATTTTGTTACGCAAGGCCACCTCCAATCTTGACTCATTTTAAGATACAAACTCAAAATTCGGGTCAAAACATCAAAAACCCATTTCCAATGCACCCATTTCTTTGACCAAATTGGGGACAACCCAATTTTTTTCCGTCCAATTTTTTTTACATCGCTAGTCGATAAATCTTGATAGTTAAATAAGGGGTGCAAGACATTAGACATCAAGGTTTTTCTAAGTTCTGTAAGAGTGTTACATTTCTATACACTTGCTTTTACTACTAGGAGGTGAAAAGTAAAATTGTAGCTGAAAGTTTGATCACTTCAGGGGGTTTACACATGAAGTTGAATACATGGGTGTATAGGAACTCGTTTGATATTGCCAAAAAAAATTCCTTCTCACTAAATGGGCAGTGACTACACTATACAATATACAATGCAGAATTATATCACGTCTAACCGTAATGCGGGCGTAAGCGGCGTAACACAGACGGAATTTACATGCGACCCATGAAGCATGCTTCTCGAGGTCCGCATTCAAATATATGGAGCCCGCCAGTAGCGTAGCCAGAAAATTGTTCTGGGCCTGTACTTTTGTTGTGTAAAAAAAAAAAAATTTCTCTTCATTAAGTATCTAACATGCCTTGATTTTCATTTAAATGTTTCTTTAAGATATATTCATACTTGAATAGTGCTTAACTAAATTAAATTATCTTCAACACAAACGAGAGGGGAGTTATTGATAGATTTAGAAAGAGAAATAAGGAAGAATTTAAAAGAAGTCTCGCTTGACTTACCTTTTACGATAATATTGTAATTAGAATTTCGTAAACACATGTAATAGTTTCAAGGCAAAAATTCAGGTAATTAAGGCTAGCTTGCTTGCGAGTAATTAATTATTCAGTGGTCTTGAGGCATCGCTACCTCGTGTCTTAACACCCTTCTCCATCACATTTTGTTATCGGCCTGCATCATCACATATTTAAGTGAAACTATTTAGTCTTGAGTCCCACATAGATATGTGCAGGAGAATGACATTTGTAACATCATATGATCGCGCTCCAAGAGTACTCAATAATTTTTTCAATAAAAAAGGTGATAAACTAATAAAACTTCTAATATATTTTTCTACAGATGCAAAGAAAAAAGAAAGTGAAACACAAAAATCCAGTGAGGGCACAACGCTCACTGGTCTCCGCCACAGACTCTCACACCAAGTGGTGGAGCCCGCACAACTGTGTGATGTTGAACTCCTATAGAGCAACGCCCCAAACATCACTGTCGACATTAGTAAAGAGAAGGAAAGCAACACGGCTCGTTACTTTGATAGGAAGGAAAGATGAGTAGTTGTGTGTAGAAAATCCTGCGTACGGTTCACAGGTTTTGTCTAGTCTATTTTAGGAGAAAATTTTGGGTGCGGATTGGGTAGGGATATGTGGTGCCCGACACCCAATTCGAGCTGTCCAAACACGTTTTGGGCGGCTCAGATCTTATGGGTAGGGCTGTAAACAAGCCGAATCGAGCCGAGCTTTAGAATGTTCAAGTTCTTTTATTAAATTTTTATACGAACTTGAGCCGAACTCAAGACGAGCCGAGCTCGAGCTAAACTTGCCTAGGTTTGAGTCGAACTCGAACTTGTTCACGAGCCTTAACAAGGAAAAAATATTAGATATTTATGCTCTAATATAAGTCTGGAACTTCAAAAAAAATCTATTTTGTACATAAATAAGTTTATACATGTATAAAATTATAAAAACATATTACTAAAATTTAAGTTTATAATACTTTTATTGGTTTATACAAGTACAAGTTATAAATTTTTTATTATGTATATGTAAAAGTTTATACATATCCAAGGTTATATAGGAAATTCTTATGAGATATACATATATTCTAAGTTCGCGAGCCTAATCGAGCCGAATATTGTCAAATTCAGGTTTGACTTGTTTATTAAACGAGCTTAAAATTGAGATTCAGGTTCAGTTCGTTTAGTATCCGAATCGAACTCGAACGAGCCTTTACCTAGTCGAACCTCGAATAGTTCACGAACGGCTCAGTTCATTTACAGCCCTACTTATGGGGTAAATTTGCACCCGAAAATTACAAAAATGCCAACCTCGGATCTGAGCCATCCAAAACGTGTTTGGACGGCTAGGATTGGGTGTCGATCACGTGTCCCCACCCAAAATTTTCTTCTATTTGATAAAAGTTGAAGCTACTGTCTCCAAACAACTCCCGCATCCCATGTGAAGCACAAAGCCACTTTATCAAACCAAATTGTTTTTTTAAATTAATATAATGGCTCTCATGTAGACAGCAAGGCGCCTGTAGCTCAGTGGATAGAGCGTCTGTTTCCTAAGCAGAAAGTCGTAGGTTCGACCCCTACCTGGCGCGTGTTTTCTTTTAACAAAAAAGAGTACACGTTTTACCTCCGTTATATTTTGGTTGTTTTCCAAATCAGGACTGTATTTTTTGAGTAAACTTCTAATTTGCTACAGTTTAGCAATTGTTGGTGTTTTTACATGTCGCAACGGTGATGGTACAACTGAGTTTTCGGCTCACATCTTAATAGATGTTAGTATCGTAAGTCCAAAACCACAATACCTATTGACTCATATTTAAAATAGTGTGATGTATCCTTCTCATACGCAGAGGTCAGATTAAGTAATATTTTGGTTGTTTTCCAAATCAGGACTGTATTTTTTGAGAATAAAACTTCTAATTTGCTACAGTTTAGCAATCGTTGGTGTTTTTACATGTTGCAACGGTGATGGTACAACTGAGTTTTATGCTCACATTTTAATAGATGTTAGTAGCGCAAGTCCAAAACCACAGTACATATTGTCACATATTTAAAACAGTGTTCTGTATCCTTTTCATACGCAAAAGTCAGATTAAGATGCTACAACGCGCTCGCATGTGTGACCAAATGCAAAAAGAAAGAACATCAATTTTCGAAGCACTAATGTGAAATGTTCCCACCAGTGTCTTTTCCTCACGGACAAGAGCCATATTTTTCAAACGTCAAAACACAACTGCTGTTCACATTCATTTTTAACCCTAATCAATACAAATTAAGCATACTTCTAGAAAATCAAATAAAAAACACAAGTTTCATAATCAAAATGGAATTCTGCAAACATAACTATCAATCGGCCCATTTTCGCCACTCCTTTATTCGCTATCCATCGAAATCGCTTGCTCTTTAATTTATTTACTCACCAGCAATCTTGCTTTCCTCTCTGATGTGATCATAATCCCACAAATTGCAGTGAATAAGCCATCAATGTGGGTTTACTAACACATTGGAAGGTCACTTGGAGGGGGTATAACTGACTCATTTGGGCCTTTTCCATTGTCCACCAGAAATGCCATCTTTAGTCCCCAAGTTGTGTGTACTTCCAGATGACAATGCAGAAACCAGACACCTATGAAAACGAACCAAGTCATCATCATAAATTGAAAGGAGAAAAGGAAAAGAGGCCAATCAAAGCTGCCGAAGCCAATGTTTGGTTTAGAGTTTGTAGAGGAATAGGAGAATGAGAGAGCAAAGAGAGGAAATCAAAATTGAAGAAGATAAGCTAAGTTTTCGGACATCATGGAGAAAACATATTCATTTAGCCGACCCCAAGTGATTGGGACTGGAGGTTTGGTTTTTTGACGTTTTTCTGGAAGCCAGCAAATAAACATGACCTTCAGATGTAATCTCCTTATCAAGAAATGACTCATGACTATTTTTCACTCTTCATGATCCCTTTCACCCAGCTTAAAAAGGTGCAGAAATTCTGTTCAAAATAAATGGAGAATAGAACAAAAAAGAAAGCTAAAGATTTACCTGGGTTATCTGCTTTGAATCTAATAGCAGTCCATCCACCTGTCGGTATACCAATCGTATTCCTCTCGACGGGATCAACAAGATTAAATTTCTTCGGATCATTTACCGGATCAAAGTTCCCTACTCCCTTCCCGATCGCAAAGAAATTAAATCCATGGAGATGGGCTGGATGACTTTCCGGTGCTAAAAGAGCAGTACCTTGGAGTACTACTTGAACTGTAGAATTAAAGGCCAGTCTGTAAACCTTGGTACCATTCATAGTCTTCAAATTCGACGGTGGGTTGCCAGTATAATTAAAAGGAATCGCAGGGTTTCCAGGAAAATCATCAGTGAAAATGCCACTTATGTTATAGTAATGTGCTTGAAGTAGTGCAGTAGTTGGCATAACAAAAGTAATATTATTGATGTCTGCGACTGCTCTGCTACCATTAACACAAGTAGCACAAGGATTTATCCCCACGCCAAAAGTGAAAAACAGCGAGTGGTCGATCTTCAAAGGGACTTTTGTAGGGAATTGTTTCGAATTTAGGCTTCGAAGTGAGTCAATGAAGGCATTTGTAACAGGCGTGGCATTTTGAGGAGGGATGGTTGTGAGGACAGTGGGGGAGAATGCATCGGTGGTTTTGTAGCGTAAGGCACCGGTAGCAGTTAGGTTGTCCACGGCTACCACAGTGTCCATGAAAGGGGAAATGGCTATCAAGTATTTGCCAGTGCTTTGATCCGCAGTTAGAAGGGCATTAGTGGTTTGGCCTGGAGCGACGAATACTGTGTCGGTCTTAAAGGGCTTAGTATAGGTGGCGTCGACTTCAACTATGGTTACGTTGTGGCCAGCTATCTTGAAAAAGAGCTCCTCATTGACTGCAGCATTGATGATCCGTAGCAAGTAGGTTTTTCCGGTTTCAACATGTAAAGTGTAACCTGTAGACGGTAGGAGGAGATCAAATGAGGTATCGAAATCAACAATCCGCGGTTTTCCTGGAGTAAAGCTATACAAAATACCAAATTTGACCCAATTCATAACTTCATATGTAGAAGAGTTGGCCTTACTACTTCATACTACTTCATACACTTTAAAAAGAATTTGTCAAAAACATTAGTTTGTCCAGCATTTTTCTATCCTTCCTTTATTTTGAGGGAGGAAATTACACACAGCACAGGTGCGCTTAAATTTCCGATTAGGCGTTGCACAAAAGAAAATACAAAAGAGTTCTTTAGAATGCAGAATAACCCTCCCCTTTGGCTAATCATAGTAAACTTGTCTAGCAAAGCCAAAAGGGTTGAATACTCAGCAGTAAATCCAAGAAAAAAAGAAGTTATGATGGACTTTCAATATATCAAAAGGTCAAGTATACTCAATTTCAGTACCCTGTAAAGAGCAATTTGGGAAAGGTCCCGGATGGCCGTCAATGGTATGTGAATCTGAAATATTTGGTGCCAAACCAGTTTGCATAGCCTGGTTCACCACTGCTTCAGTATCTGCCTTCCACCATTCCCCTGTGCAGTTCATATACCAAACACAAAGTTATGAATCACCATAGATGCAAAGTTCTTTATCCTTGTAGTGTTATCAACTTATCATCATCGGTGTTTAATATTTGAAAAGAATTACGTGTCTGTATCCATGTCATGTTCTGTCGTGTTTATATCAAGTGTCCATATTGTTGGTTCTTTTTGCTGCAGCAATATGTGTCATAGTTGAAAGCAAAACCTGTAATCTCACCAAGGACAATGATTTTTTCCTTGTCAGGTTTAGGAAAAGGATAGGGAACCCCGAGTTTGGGCAAGATGACAATGGCGCCATGAACCGTTGCCCTAAGCCAAGAAATATGTGCATGCCAAAGAAGTGTGCCTCGTTGGCCTGTGATAGTAAAATTGTAGATATAGCTTTGCCCGGGTTGTATCGGGCACTGGGTGATATATGCAGGTCCATCTGCCCAACCTGTCCGAAACTGCCGAACTCCGTGCCTGGAGTCAATTACAACAAAAAAATTACCATCTATGATATCATTGGCAACAAGATTCATTCACTTTCAACAATTTAGGCAAGAAAAATTAGGTGTTATGATCATCAGACCAGTGGATTGTAACGTTGTATTGGACGTGGTTGACGACCCTCACGATGACATTGTCGTCCTCCCTTGCTAAGAGAGTAGGCCCTGGGAACTTCCCATTGACTGTGACAATTGGCTTTGTTGCACAAAGTCTTGTTGTATTCTTCAACACCACCTAAATACAGAAGCAAAAAGATCCAAATTGATACTAACTTTCCACAGATTAATGTTAAAATGAACGAAAAAAACACTAGAGGGATAAACATAGTGCCATGCATGGACGGACACAAATAGAGGCAAGGGGGGCCAACTAACCTCACTGTATTAATACATGTACATATATTTTTGGACAATTTGATAATTTTGCCTCAAGGCTCTATACTCTATTCTCTAGATCTTGCCCCAAGTAACATGAAATATTTACAACCTTACTCAAATGGTTCACCGAATCTCCCCTCATCTTTTCCTTTTTTTTGTGGTCCTTCCATTTTTAACACACACTTTCTCTCTCACGTGAAAAGTGGAGCATACATATAATTTTATATTTTTTTGTTGTCCCACTATTTTTTAACTCCCCTCTTTCTCTCTCACTCTCTCTTTGCTCCAAGTAACTTGACATACTGCTTTTTCATTATACATATATAATCTGTCCCATTTTGATAGTCTCCTACGAAAAGATGTGACAATTTTTAGATAAAAACTGAAGTACTTCTGGTTCATAATTTTTATCACTGATAAGAAATCCTACATCCGCCCCTGAATTGTGCCATGCAAAATATGTTTTACACCTTAATTTCAAGTTAAGTGACTTTGCAAATGCATCATTTCTCCATCCTCTTGTCAATTAGTCCAAGAGAACTACCATAATTCAAAGCAATTTCTGAAGTGCATCTGCCAATTCAGTGTATGTTACATCCTAGAGCATGCAAAGTGGTAGATATGCAAAAGGAAGAAGTAGCAAAAGAAGTCTAACAAACTGAGATTAATGATCATGTAGAATGAAGTTAAGACTATGAACAACATATACCCCATAATCAGGATTCAGTATTCACACCACAGTGACCACACCAAGTATAAATGTACACCAAAGATTCGAATTGTGCGCACTTTTGTGCAAATTTTCTCATTTTGTTATAGATTGTTGCGATCTTTCTTTTCTTTGGGGAAAGCATAGGTTTTCTGTTACATGGCATTACTAGATGGTCTTTTGCAAATTGCGATGTATCTCATTCATCAAAACCAAAACCTATGACACGGCACTGTGCTATGTATAGACAACCATTGTATTGGTAAAATTGACTTACACTGAACTTGTAATGGCGAACCAAGGACTCAACCAATGCCGGGAACAGAAAAGCTGCCACCAACGCTGCTGCCTGAACCCGGTACGCCATTCTCCCTTTCTCTCTCTAGTTGTGAACTTGTGAACTTGTGGACTTCACTATTGTGTGAGTGACAGTGTATGCATGTCTTGCTCTTTATGGCACACTCAGGCATATGACTGACCACCTCAAATTCAATATTATATAAAAGCGTTGGTGCCAAGGCATTTTTAGCCAGTTAGGTGAGATTAATGCCTAGACAGAATTCCTACAGTTTTCTTGCATATTACTCAAAGTAGTCATCTGTAAACTTATGAACTTTTGGAAGTAATATCTTCTTGCCTTTTTTGGTTGACTGCAACACTCCCCAGCTGATTGAAACATTGGAGCTACATCTCTCTCTCTCTCTCTCTCCAATACCATAGGAGGCTTAGGTGGTGGATGGAGTTGTTTTCCTGATTTTCTCATTTTGGTTATCCTCTGTATTGGTGGACTCCTTGTTCACATTGTTATTTCCCTTTGGGTCTGTGGTGGCACATGATTGTCGTGGGGAGGTGTGTCAACCTTGTTGAGATATCTATTTGCGGTGTGATGCCTTCTCCTCGGATTAATAAAATTCTTTTTTGCCATTCAAATTAAAAAAAAAGGAGGCTTAGGCCTGGGACCTACATCTCATGGATAATTTGAAGTGCCCAATATACCTAATGTTGCAAAATGCATCCTCATAACCAAGAGAAGAGGTGTTCCTTCCAGAAGAGCATACTTGTATAGTTGAGGGTGATTGTGGTAGGTAGAGGTGCAAAATATAAATTGAATTTCCATACGAATTTACGGTTGGGAAATTGTTTTCATAGGAGAAGCCTGTTCTTGTCGTTGGTGGTTTCAGTGCCATAAAGACTTTCAGATGGAGGCTTGTAACCTCATTTGCCTCTCTGTTTCACTAAGCACCATGAACATCACATGTTATTCACACAACACAAATTTTTCTTTGTGATGCTAACTTGACAAGATTTCGTTTGCCCCATTTCACGTCCTCACTCCCTATTCATACTCTCAACTTTTTCTATTCTCTCTCCTCTGTAATTGTTGCTTACCACCTGTAAAGAACTAGATGTAGCTAATCATTAATTCTTTGTAGTCATAACTTTGGACCCCTCCGTCCTATTTTGTTTGTCACTTTTTTTTTATTTTTTAACGACTTAAATTTTTTGTTAAATAGAAGAATGATTTTTTTTTTTGGAATTATGCATATGATAAATGTAGCATTTGCAAAACCAAGGTCAAAAGCTCTTTACAATAAGAACATTTCACGTAGGAATTATGAACCTGGTCAAAAAGTGCTTTCGTATAATTCTTTAGACTCTACTTTTTTTCTAGTAAGTTGAGGTCTTGATGGATTGGTTGATTAATCGAGAATCCTTCGAATTAATTTTTTTTAGTTTAATGGCCAAAGGCTTAAGCCTTTCTTGAAAATTTTCGAAGAGAAAGAAACCATAGACGATTTGGTCGATCCTGTCTACCAGGATGACCCCGTTTCTTGATCATAGTTTTGTTACCGATTCTGTCTTTGTGATCTTTGGATTGCAAGGGTGGCCCTGGTCTAGCAGTAGACGTTAGAGGCAACTCATATTTTAATTAGTACTTATGATGGTATGGTTAGCCACACAGTCAAAGCTACGTATGTAGTACCATTGAAGTTGGGAACATCTGGGAAGCATTAAGATTCAGCCTACTGGGAATGGATGGCTCTTCAGAAGTGCAATTGCTAAAATGAGCAAATTAGTTTCCACTGAAGACTTAGAACATGTTTTCAATATGAAAGGTGCTCAGAAGGTTCAAATTAAAGCCATAGGTGGTAGACATGTTGTGATTATATTTCCCGATAAGGCAATTAGGGATTCAGTTTTTAAGGAGAAATGGTTAACAAACTGGTTTGAGGATTCGAGAACAAGCAAATGAAGAAAGATTTGTGTGGCTTTCTTGTTATGGGATGCCTCTCAATGCATGGGCATATCCAACTTTCAGAGAAATTGGGAACAAATGGGGTCACTTCTTACAAGTAGATGAGTCTACCCTTAAAGGTTCTTCGTTAGAGAAATTGGGAACAAATGGGGTCACTTCTTACAAGTAGATGAGTCTACCCTTAAAGGTTCTTTGTTTGTTAGTGTCAAGATTCTAATTGCCACTAATCAATT
This sequence comes from Vaccinium myrtillus, assembly GCA_016920895.1. NCBI lineage: Eukaryota > Viridiplantae > Streptophyta > Magnoliopsida > Ericales > Ericaceae > Vaccinium > Vaccinium myrtillus. Next base: position 20,533,875 of record CM029280.1, on the reverse strand, counting down.
TCACCAAATAGAAGGGTCCATTGATTTGGTCGCCAATGAGGTAAATTACTCAGTCAGTGTGAGGGAAGAAGAATCCTTTAGATTTATCAAGCATAGTCTATTTGATGTTTCTTCTGATATAGCCATGAAAAAGAATGGTACAAATGAAGAAGATGATGACAGGGAAATGAACAAGGTCGTAGTGGAAAATGTGGCTAATGTGGAATCAAAATATGTGGGACAAGATGGTTTGTGCAATAATGACGAAATGGTTAATTCAAAAGACAACTTGGTAGTTGAGGATGAGCCTATTAAGTCAGCTGAAGCATTAGAATCAAGTAGCCCATCCTTGGGGATTGAAACGTCAGTAATGGGTAATGAGATAGTGGCAGATAGCATGGGAGTATATTCAAATGATAGCCAATCACAAATCAGGAGTCCAAATGGTTTAGAGACCCAAGAAGCATTCAAAGAGGATTGCAAAATTGTTGTTCATTCAAAAGAAGAAGAAGAATGCAATGATAATGGGGACAATGACAATGAAATCAATTGGGAGGATCCTGACTGCAACCTATCTGGAAAATTTGAGGAAGTAGAACCCAACAAAGATTTGGCATATGCTAACCACAATCCTATCAATGCAGCAATTAAAGGTATTGAAGGGAAAAGGAACAGAAAAAGCATAAACGAAATTCTAGGATTCTCGAAAGTCAATATTGGAAATAAAGGGAAAAAAGAATAAAAAGTGCGTGGTTCTAAGGTCTGCAGTTGCTAAGGCTGCTCTATCTGCTTCAATTTCATCTGAGGGTATAAACAACAGGAATAAAATTCTGTTAAATGAAGCACAAGCCATTGGGTAGTGGATAAAATCATGGGGCTCAGCTATGATGGAAATGAAGAAGAGGTAATTAGTAAGATAGCAGAATTGGAAGCCCTTAAGAAACAAAGGGCTAATTGTCAACCTTGATTCTACTCTTTACAAGGGGTTTTCTCAAGTCTTTATAATCCAAATCTATGAAGATTTTGTCTTGGAATGTTTGGGCCCTGGGTATATTGGATAAAAGGGGGAGGTTTAAAAAGTTTCTAAAGGAAAAAAGGTGTATATGGTGTTTCTCCAAGAATCTAAACAAGGGGCAGTTTCAGAAGTGCAGTGCTGTGGTCTATTTGGAATCTAAGAAATGATCATATTTTTCAAGTTGAGCTTATTTGGATGCTGCTGTGTTCATCTTTTCTTTATGGAGCAAGATGTTCTAGTCTCTCTCCATCTCTGTTGGAGCCAATTGTGTGAGGCAAATGCCTCTCTATCTTTCTGAAATTCTGCTGGAGACATTTGTGAGAGGCAAATGCCTCTCAATCTTTCTACAATTCTATTTTTCTGCAATGGGATCAGCAACCTCATATTGGTCCTAATCCTTTTGGTCTGCTGCTGCCCCCCCTGGATCGATTCTCTTACTTATGCTCAATCTGCAAGATCAAGCTTTGAATCTCATTGGTAGCTGAGCTATTGGAATTCATATTTTGTTGCTCATGTTTTGCTTTGCTGGAATCCAACATTTGGAGGTTATCTTTTGTGGATTTGGTGGGAGGATCAGTTTGAGTCTCTGGTTGTGGAAGCCTTAGGATCAGAAGGAAACTTTATGTGCATATGGTATCTTGATGATTGCTTGGGAAGTTGTATGAATTGATTCCAATAGGGTGTCTGATTTGAAGCCATTCTAATGCCTAGTGTTCCAGATTGCTACGGGAATCATTGGAAATCTTGTTGGTGGCTTGGATAGAAGTCTGAATTGAAGCTTTTGCTATGTTCCAGATTGCTATGGATTCCATGATATGGATTGGAGAATGCTTGTTTTGTTTCTGGGCTTTTTGAATCAGGGGTGGTCATAGTATTGCTATGGTTTTTAGTGTTTTTTTGGTTGATGTCTCATCAATCTTTTGGGTCCAAATGGCATATGATTGTCGCTTGAGTGGGTGCCAACCTTGTTGGGATGCTCTCATGCGTTGTGATGCCATTGTTTTGGTTCCTTTTAATCATTGTAACTCTCGTTCCTCAAATTGATAAAATTTCTTTGCAGTGCAAAAAAGAAATTGAAGTTGGGTCTGACGGCAAGCGCGTAGTTAGTGATATTTTTTCCGAACCATCTGACTTCAATGTCCAACTCTGTCCAGATTGTTTAAAAAAGTAGTGGTGGATAAGAGATCTAGTAGCCCTAGAGGGTGTGATAACCTATTAGACAATGAAATAACATCTCAATATATTGTTAAATCTTATGCATGCTGTCATTCCAACGATTAGGGAACCACAATCTTTGGCAAGGGGGAAAAGTAGTACTTGCGTAATCGCATAAAGATTTGGTTGTGTTTTACTTTACATTTTGATTTGGGCTTGGATTACAAGTGCCAAACAATTCTAATATCATTTGCCTCTTAGTAGCTAGTTGGAACGTAATCCTTTTACAGGGTAAGCATGCTACCTTGTCAGTCTTCGAGGTTTGGGTCTAAGTTGGGGTGGGGGTGGGTAAGACATTCAGAAGCCCAAAGCATGAGTATCGCTATGTGTAAGGGTCATCATTGGGTTGGCTCCAAGCCGATCCAGCCCTCGAAGTTCCAACCCAAGCCCACTCATGTGATGGGCCTAGTGGGCTTTTATTTTTTATGGGCCAAGTGGGCCGGGCTATATTTCAACAGGTGAAGCTCAAGCCCAGCACAATTAGGCAGGCGGGCAGGCCAAAAATTGGGCGGGCAGGCTGGGCTATATATTCTGATCAAGTTGGGTGGGCTATTCGGGTGGGTGAGGTGCACTACTTAACTGCCCCCAAGAACTATCTTACTAAAGGAAAAATTGGGGTTCGGTGCCACTATATACATTTTCAATATTTTGATTATGCAAGTCCACAAATTAGATAGATGATATTTTTTCATCACCATTTAATTTCCTAAGTCAGAAAGTAGAGTAGATAATCTTATATATGTTTCAATTTTTTTTCCATCTCTTGTTTCTTGTTTTAAAGTAGAGTAGAGACAGTCTTATTTTGCTTCTTTTTTGTTTCAAACAAAATCAAACGATAATGTTTGAAACATGAAACAGAGTATTTATTAATTGAAACATGAAGAGAAATAAAATTTTAACTATTCAAATTAGATAACCATAAATTGTTCCACAAAGAGGGAGGTGAGAGATTGCATCACTACAAAATATATACATCCCAACTAGGTTGGCACCTACACACTTGTCAATCATTTGCACAACTCAACCCCAATTATTTGGGCCTTGTCCTCTGGCAGGATGGAAGTCAGATATCTCTCAGACTGGGAAATTATCCTTGATTAAATCGGTCTTATCCGGCCTACCCCTTTATCTTTGCTCTTTGTACAAAATTCCTCCTTCTCTCTGTGACAAGCTTAATGCTATTTCAACAAACTTTTGGGAGCTTTACCAATGACGAAAAGAGTTGGTGATATGAAATCCTCAAACTTTTGGGAGCTTAAAGGCGTATGGTGATGAAATTCCACTCGTAAGGTATTATCGTTTTTTTCTCTCTGGTACTTTATTTTTCTTGTCTCCGTGCTTTGAGGGCAATGCACTATTTAAGTTGGGGGAGAGACTGAAGGGATATATATCCGCTTAACTTTCTCTTAACTTTTCAATTTTCGTTGTACATAGTGTGGATTGAATAGAATTTGTTCTCCATATTCTCATTTGTCTCCTAAGTAGAAAGGGTTATACCTACATTTTTGAAATATTTTCTTAGCTCATCTTTTTTTGCATATACATGAACAATGGTGAACAATTGAGTTAGGGGGTGTTTGGGAGACAACTTTTTCACTTTTCATTTTTGCCTTTTTGGTTTTTTGGCTTTTTGGATTATGGACAGAATGAGTTTTGAATCTGGGAGAAGTGTTTGGGAGAAATGTGCAGAATGCATTTTACAAAAGTAGTAGTGTTTGGGAGAAAAATGATGAAAATGAGTTATGAATTGATTTTTACCAATTTACCCTTGTTGGTTATAAAACCATGCCAACAATGAACTTTTCATTGAAAAAATTACCGGATGTTCACAAATTGGGAAATAGCATCTGATCACAACCATTGGTAAAATTAATTAATTTTATTATATAATTGTATATCAAAATTAATTTTTATTATAACTTACTACACCCTTTTGAAGCACTTTTTTTTTAAGGCTAAACTGTAATTAGTAGTAATTTAAAGGTAAATTTGTAATAAATACAAAATAGATACCAACATATACACGTGGGTAGATTTGGATCACAGTCACAACAGGAGGAGTCTTTCAATGGAAACCACGCCCAAATTACTTCTTCTTCTACCTCCCTCCAGCTTTCATTCTTGTCTTCCTTTTTTGTTTTCTATTTGATTTTTGCTTGTATTGACTGATCAAAGAGAGAAAAATGATCTAATCATAACCACCCCCAAATCTGCAACAAAAACTCCGGCAACAATTGCTGCTCAGGCGATGATGGAGGCTCAGATTCAACTGGTTTTGATACATGTATGTATGGATATCTTCGTGTATGTATATATCTGGGTATGTGTACATATAGATTGCAAGCCTCTTCTGCCTTTTCCCCTCTCTCTCTCTCTGGTTGTGGTAAAATGGAATAAAGGTATGAATGGCAGAAACAACATTCACGGGAAATGAAAAACGAGAATCCAAAAACGAGAATGGGAAAAGGAAGGGGTATGCTATTTTTGGCTTCTTGCCTCTATCGTGAAAAATGAAGAATGAGTTCTCCAGAACTCCTTCTCAGAACCTGGCGCCCAAACACCAAAAACGGGAAAACCAAAACCGGAAAATGTAAAAAAGAAGCGCCCAAACAGGCTCTTAGAGTTTTTTATTGATTGAGTTTTATCTATATCTCGTTCATCCCTTGTTCATGCCTAATTATGTGTGATATCTTTTATGCATCATTTTAGAATCTTTGATGTACTTAGGAAATGATTCAAGGCATTGTTTGAATCATAATAAAACCACATACGAGGCTCTTAAACCTTTGTTTGAACTAAATCTGATTGGAATAAACGTATTTGCCAAAACTGCTACCCCCTCTGTCCCTAAAAGTTAGACCTTTTTGGGATTGCGTGCCATTTTAGATTGCTTATATCTTTTTATTTATAAAGTTTTATGTGATTTTGAAAACTTTGTTTAATAGAACTAATTAAAATTTATCAAACAAGATCCATATTGCATATTTTTTGACATTAACATTGAAAGATATACTTAGGTATTTGAAAATGACACGCTATCCAAAAAGTGTAATTTTTAGGGACAGAGGGAGTAAGAGGTTTTCTGTCGGTAGAAAATCTGCCTACCCCGGTAGAAATGGAAATTTCAGAATCAATCAGAACTTCAGAAGGGTTTTCTAACGGTAGAACTCAACTTTCTACCAGCAGAAAGGGGGAAAACTAAAAAATTTGCTGCCCTTATTTGCTGCTTTTTCTATTTTTGGAAAATTACACTCAAACCCTCAAGTTTACTTATTTACCAGGACAGGTCCCTGAAACTTCATTTATAAATAGGGGTCTCAGTTCTCAGTTTTATTCATTCATAAATTCATTATCATGACCATTGTAATGAGTGAAGATAAGTTTGTGAGAAATACATGACTAATATTTTGGCAGTCTTGAAGACTAAACACCCTTTTTCTATAGATCTTAAAGATTCACCATATATCTCGTGCCTAGTTGATGTTTGTTTGTTTGTTTTTTTATTTATTTAATTTTAACACTTTTAACATTGTCCCACTGACCCAAACTAATGGAGATAATCACATGATGTTGCCGCAAGTGGTGGCTAGCTCATGCAGTAAAGCTCTCGGTTGCCCCACACTGCATTTCAGGATCGAGTCCCATTCCCCCTTCCCCCATGTAATAGATTAAGAATGATGAATGACCAAAAAAAAAAAATTCACATTGTGTAGCCGGGCAGCTTAGCCCAGTGCCTGAACATTGTTAATTCTATGTCCCAGGAGAGCCTCAGCTTCCCATCTTTGGGCTTCCACAAATTGAACTTTCTTCAAGGGTATTGGTTTGAACATAAGTCTGTATTAGAATCTGGTCATGAAATACCAGGAAGGCCTAGTCAATTCCCAACCCAAGATTGACCCAACTTCCTTTCATTTTTCTTGTCAACATATCATAAGAATCTGTAACTCCTGGTAGTTAATTCTATTAATCTATTCACCTTAGGTGGAAAATCTCAGTTTCCAAGATCATCATTTGTGGGGCCCGCTGAACATTTATTGTAGCAATTTGAGCAGTTTATCTTGTAGCGCATGCAAAATAACTCAGTTTGATCGGACATAGATAAGTATATAAAAAGTTGAATTACAATTCATAAAATGGACGGTCTGATTCTGTCAATGTAACGCCCCCAAAATTTGGACACGTTAATTATTTATTACAACCATGATAAAGTTTACTCTTAAACTTTAATACAAATAATAATGTCTCAAATTACTAAATAAATAACAACCGGGGTGGTTCTAGGTACTCTTCTACTCCTGCGCCGGGTCATTCCCCAATCCGACAACACCATCTGCTCCATAGGATTGTTCTCCACAGTATCGGTCCTGTCCATCTAGATAATCTGACATAATAAATCAGAGTCGCGCGAGCAACATCGTGGTATTATGTCAGGGTTACACAAGTGCAACACCATGAGTAAAGGCCAAGTAGTTCACTCTACTAAATTTCTAAATAGCAATTCTAGAACAATAAGTTCAAAAACAGTATATGGAACTTATGAACAGTAAGACCATGCAATGCACCGTGCGTGTCTATGCGGATCAGAGTAAACATGCGCAGAAACAGTATTTCATTTCCAACATCTCAAAACAGTGCCACGTGTCATTTTCTCAAAACAGTTCTCATTCAGTTTCTCACAAATGCAACTCAATTATCATCAGTTTTCCCAAAAATCGTTTTTTCCATATCAGTGCCTCTTTCAGCATTCTTCTTCAAATTTCATACATCTCCCATGCACCACTCGAAAGTTATTGGTCCGCTTAAGTCTCCTTTCAACTGGCGGTACCAACCTTTCCGCTCGAGGCCCCGGCCGTCGAGCATCACCGAACTTAACAGCCTGTTTGCACGGTCCGTCCGCCCCGCGACTCACACGACACAGTCCCGGCTGTCTCATATCACTGAACTTAACCAGTCTGTTTATGAGGTCTGTTCACCGTGTGTTGTGCACGCTTAGCCCAAACTCCCAAGTTCTCCCTGAGGAACATGAGGTGGCGCTCTCGCTGCACTACCGCATTTCATCTCCAACCTCCAAGTTCTCCCTGCGGAACTTGAGGTGGCACAAATCTCATTTCATCACATTTCGTTTCATTTCCCAAAAATTTCATTTCACTTCATCTCTTTTTCCAAAAAATTTCCTTTTCTCATTTCAAAACATATTTTCGTCCTCATCTCTATTTTTTTTCTCATCAACAGCTATTCAATATTTTCAAGTTCCGTGTCTTAACGTAATGTGTACGTGTTCAATGCCACATGCTCAAAATCATGCCCATGCAATATTCCAGAAACTTCTCTCTAAAAGTTCATATTTTCCTCAATGAAAATTTCCCTCATAAAATCATGCACTTTAATGTATCATCTTTCTTCAAAAAAAAAAAAAACTTCTAAAAGGATTTCTCACATGAGATTATGCACTTTAATGTACCAACTTCCAAAAATAATATTATTCTCTAAAAAATTTCTCATATAAAATCATGCACTTAAATGCACAAACCTTTTGTGAACACCCCGCGGAGCGCGAATGTCCACGAAAACGGTTGCGATTTGGAAAATGGTTTGATTGGTTGAATGGAGTCGCCACCCGGATTTGAGGACCATACCCAAGAAACCATTTGAAAAATGACTCTTTTGCCCTCGAAATGGAAAATGCTTTACCAGCCTCTCAAAATGAGATTTCTCGGGTCCGGGAGCTAGGTTACGTGAGGGGAAGGAATTTAAAGCACCCCTCACGCCCGACATGATTACCGGTCTCTACTAAATGTTTGAAAAGATTTTGAAAATATTGTTTAAGTGGACTTTAAACACGGATTCATGCGAAAGCACAACAAATGCATCGGATAAATTGATGAAATATGAGTGGATGCTTGTGCAAAATGTCATGTGTGAATGATTTTTATGCATATATCATTGAAGCTTGATCAAATCATGCTCAAACTGCTCCAAGGTGCCCCAGAAATTGATCACATACATTCAAAGCATCACACCTGGATAGGATCCAGGCGCCTGGAAAGGGTCAATCCAGGCGCCTGGATTGGGTCCAGCGCCCGAAGGAGTCAATCCAGCGCTGGATTGCCTTCCGCATGCAAACTCAGAACTACATTTTTGACAATAAGCAACCAAATGCAATGCTTTTAACTGATTCTCACACACCCTAAACAATGTTTGGAAATGCAATAACAAACATGAACCTCAAACACATGATATGAACTTAAAAGAGGTTTGATTTTTGGATGATTTTTGGAAATATACAAGACAAATGCTAATGAAAAACTTCCATTTTTGTGAAATTTGAAACCTTCCCAAACTCTTAACTAGTGTGAAGAACTAGTAAGAGCTTGGATGGTATCCCCTCAGGGCCTTTTGAGCACAATGGTAGAAAAACTACATTGAGAAGCTTGATTGATGAACTTGAAACTAGTTTGGGTGATGTTTGGTGGTTGATTGAGCTAGGATTCTATTTTCTGGAAAAGTAAAGATCTGATTGCTTTGGTTTTTGATTGGGTTTGATGGTGGATGGTTGAAATAAGAAGATTTTGGTGATGAAAGATGGGGTTTTTTGGGCTAGAAGTTGGTTTTTTAGGCTAGAAATGAGTAGACCAAAGGGGGATGGATTGGGGATGGAATTTCTGGAAAACTTCCAGCAGCATAACAACATGGGAGAGAGGGGAGGGCTGGTCTTGATGGATTGTGGTTGATGGTAGTGGATGGATGATGGGTTTATGGGGGAAGAAGGTGGTTTTTGGGGTTGAAAATGAATGGGATTGAGAGGGATTAACTAGGATGGAGTTTCTGGAAATTTTTGCAGCAGCATAACAGTTAGAAAAGAGGGTGGAGAGCTGGTCCTCTAAATGGAGGAGGAGAGGTGGGTATTTATAGCCAAAGGAAGGGTCAAAATGGGTCATTTGAACCCTTAGAGGTGAGGTTCAAAGGGTCACCAAAATACCTTACTCTCTCTCAACAATATTCTGCAGAAAAATCCCTGAAAGATCCTCAAGACGCTCCTCCCCACTCACTTGAACTTGGGCAGCAAGTACCTGGAGTGAGTCCAGGCGCCTGCATTAAGGCAATCCAGGCGCCTGGAATAGGGGAATCCAGGCGCCTGGATGGCGAGACAGCACAAAATTCCAAACTTCGCGGGGCCATTCCGGGTGCTACCGAACTCCGTTTTGCGCATGGTTTGAAGCGTTGGAAAGCTTATCAAGTCTACTTTCTAACCCAAGTGGTTTGAACCCAATATGATTTGTACATCAAAATATGTGACCATTTTACCCTCAGAAGGTCGGAAGAATGAATCGTTTCGGTAAAATGGGCATATCTCCCTCATTTCAAAATGGATTGGGACGCGTTATATATCGAAAAAGAGGGTTTTGAGTGTACTAGAAGGTGGTGCAAGATTGGGTTTATTTTGGAAAGGTTTAGGAGGGGTTTTCAAGTTCACAATCAAGCTCTGTGTGCTCTTATCAGGCATATTCATCATCGGGGATGCCAAGGACTTTCATGGGTTCAAATTGGGGTGTCTACACCTTTCCAAAAAAAAAAAACAATTTCCCTCTAAGTTTTATTTCTCCTCAAAAGTCCAATTTCTCTCTTTTCTTTTACCAAACCTATTTATTTCTTCTCAAAGAAATAAAATTTAATCAACTCTTCTTCTTCTTCTTTTTTTCTATCTAATCTCCCAAAGAACACTTTTCTAGAAATTTCATGCCCAAGATTAACTCAATCTTGCCATAAACTTTCTTACTAAAATGTTGTAATAAAATCTTCTTTTTAGAAAATTTAACCTCTTCCAAAAATATACTTTCTATATTTCTAGAAAACTTTCTTTTTAATAAACTTTAAGAAAATCCTTTTTCTTTACATATGCATCTGCAAAATAAACAACTTTCTTTTTAGGAAATTTTAAGCAGCTCTTGATAATCTTCTTTTTCACCACAACAATAAAATATATTGTTACTAATTAGTTAGTAACAATTTTCTAGAAAGGAAAATTATTAAAACTTCTATTACATATTTATTTATTTAAAACTTCTAATTTTTTTTTTACAAAAATTCCAATGAACCAAAAGTAAATATTTCTAATAAGAAACGAGTCCCTTATTATGCATAGTTAATCTACTTATTTTAGATTTTTTTTTTATCTAATTGGCAACCCAATGATTTAATCATCTTATATTAACTAGTTCTTCTAAGAAAAAAAAATACTAGTAATTTTTCTAGAGACTTGTATAGAAATTTCCATGTTCTAATCTCCTCTAATCAACTTCTAATCAACTTAATCTCATTAAACCAACTTCTAATTTCATGAAGAAACATTCTAATTAGAACCCTTAACAACTTTTCAACATGAAATCTTCTTTCTTTAACACTAAGTAACATGCTTAGTGACTTAATGCATGCATAAATTAAATCAATCAAGCTTCAAAACTAAGCTTAGAAAACTAATTGGAATAATTTAATTAAACTAGAAATAGCTAAATATAAGGTTAGTTTAGTAAACTACCTTGATTTCTGGGTGTAAACCGGAAGCCGATTAGCAATCCTTGGTGTGAAGGTTTCTTAATCTACTAAACTTTCTTACTAATTAACTTAGTAAGAAGCTAATTAGGGTCTAAGTAGGTTGACTTTGTGGTGGTTAAAGTGGTTTAGAAGTAGGTTGTTTGTTGGGAATATGGAGACATACAAATATGGAAGATGTAAAGGTGGTCCATTTGAAACAAGGATAGGCCTTTTATAGCCAAAACAAGGTTCCTCTCCCTCCCTTAGAAATTTTAGGTGCACACACCCCTTGTCTTGGCCGACCTACACATGTACTTCCCATTGCACATGGGAAGTACATGTGTAGTGTAACTCTCACTCTACATTTTAGGTTCTAGACTAGGGTATACTTAGGCTTGCAAGTTAGGGAATCCACGGGAGAAGCAACGTGGGAATATGGGTGGGGAAAAATATGCCTCTTGTTGTGTAGGATTTTGCATGGTCACCATTATTATGGGGTGTTTTTGGGGACTTATACACACAATGTGCATGTGCTAGCTAAGGCTAGCTTGGAGTAGGGTTCAATAGGCTCATATAAGAAGAATATTCTTCCTTAAAACATGGAGCCATGTTTTATGGGACCTTGGAGGCCAAGTTTTCTAGTCTAGTGTAGGCATAGGCTTGTAGCATGTGAACATATACAAGTGATCATTAAAAGTGATCATGACCGCCTATTTTGTAAATCAAAATCTAAAATTTCATATATCTATCGATATCTGATTAAACTAATTTTTCTTGTAATAAATATACTACTATGCGGACCCTACAAGATGAATGGTTCAAATTATTAAAGTCAACTCATGGTGAGGCCCACAATAGATTTCCACCCAAGGTGTAAAGAAAACCTCTTGCTTTGGCATTTTTTGTGTTTATTTAAAAAAAATTGCATTTGTTAATTTTGCGTCGCTTTTTTATGGAATATCGGTTCGTCCCGACGTGAGGAATCTAAAGAGTAAAAAATCATTAACTAAACTAACATTTTTTTTAATAAAGGAAAAATAACCCATAAAAATTTGGATTATTTTTGTCTAAATATTTTATAGTTTTTTTTTTTACTTTTAAAATTTTCTCATCTTGAGAATCAATAATCTGTTGGAGATTTTCAAAGTAATAAATGATTTTTGGTTTGGGGTTTTACGAAAAGATGTTGAGAGAGGTTTATGTGAAAGGTTACAACACCTTTCCATATAAGTTGTGACTTTACTAAATGGTTATCACACCCATTTTAAATTGGAATGTGTTTACTAGAATAGATATGAGTATTAGGAAAGGAAATGATACATGGGGTGCCTCCAAGGGGCATGACCCTTCCTAAGGAGTGTCTATTGATAACATGATCTTTCACAAAGGAGTACCAATAAGTCTATAAATAGGCACTTTGTAAAGTCATTCAGAATACCGAAAAATTCCTTAGTGAATTAATTTCTCTCTATGCACTCTATTCCTAGATTTTTAGGCATACTGATATTCTGTTATTCTAGAAACAAAATATCAGTTCTTGGGTTCTCTTATTCTCCTAAAGCAGATATTCTGTCTGTCTTCGTTCGTGAAAACGCAGTAAAAAAGAACCTAGAGTTCGGTTTCGTTGTATATATCTTGAAGGCGGATTTGCTGTAACCCGGTGCACACCATTTGGTGGGGGCAAATACTGTCTTTAGGAAAGCATTGTTACAACGTGCCTCGAATGTAACTTATTGTTCCAGATTTTTCTATGGAGACGACGCCATCAACATTTTTGAAGAACAGATTTCCAACATAATCCAACAAAAATCGAAGAAAAAAAAAGAGAGCATAAGTAACCTTTCCTCTCTACAAGATTTATTATGTGCATCTTAAGGGGTGCTTTGGGAAAAAAACTGTAAAGTGGTTTTTTTTGGTTTTTTTATTTTGTCTTTATTCAAAAAAAAATTACATTTGTTAGTTTTGCATCAAGTTTTCTTGTTTATAGATTCGTTTCGACGAAACGAATCCAAAAAGTATAAAATTATGGTCAAAATTAATATTTTTTTGAATAAAGCAAAAAATAAACCAGTTTATTGGTTTAATTTTGACTTTATTTAAAAAAATATATGTCTCGACTATAATTTTATACTTTTTGGATTCGTTGAGACGAATTAATAAACCACGAAAACTTGACCCAAAACTAACAAATGTAATTTTTTTTTTGAATAAAGACAATAAAAAAAAAAACCGAAAAACCACTTTACAGTTATTTTGCCAAAGCACTCCTAAATGTAGTTACACAACCATTAAACCAGTTGTTACAAATCTGCTTGTTGTTAATGGGATGATCTTTCTTAGTAAAAAATCTGTATTAATGGGACCATTTTGTTTCGTAGTTCTTGGCGTGAATAGATATACTCCGTATATACCTACGCACACCCCAATTACTTCAGCGAGGGTAGGCCCCACATTTATGGAATGCACACCTGTATGGCATAGAGCCAGTGAGGCCGCCGGTGTTCTTGCTGTGGGCCCAGGGGAGATAGCCTTCAACGGAAAAAAGGCCAAAAGAGACCCCACCCAGTCCGATCCCTTCTTCTTCATATATAGTAATACAGTACAAAACAACTCTGCAAATGAAATAGATCTGTTCCCTTCTTCCAATAATTCTTCCGCCCTTTTTCCCCCCACAGCGAAGAAGAAATGATACAAGTAAGGATCATTTTATTGAGCGATCATCGAGGAAGGGAGTGGTAAAATGGATGGGAAGCCTTTTTTTCTGCATCGCAAATTCTGATATCACTCTCAGGTCTCTCTCTCTCTCTCTCTCTCTCTCTCTCTCTCTCTCTCTCTCTCTCTCTCTCTCTCTCTCTCTGTGTGTGTGTGTGTGTGTGTAGATATTGGTTCAATCTGGCCTCATCAAAACGAACATATTTGCCCACGCAGCCACGTTTAATTGACGTTACACTCTGTGTGTGCAAGTGTAAATCTGTGGAGAGGGAGAAGGGAAATGGGTAGTTTTTTTTTTGGGTGGGTGGTTGAGTTACAGTGATTTTACTATTTTGTCTTGACGATTAATTAATGTTATAGTAAAAATAATAGTGAAATCTTATGATTTTTATAAAGACAATAGTGGAAATCACTTTTGTGATGAATGACAGGGCTTCAAAAATTCACACCAATTGGTGTTCTCCCTTTCTATATTACTCCAGTAGAATAGATATTAGAATGAATAGATAGATGCTAGTGACACACCTCCCTACCGCACCAAACCAAATCTGCCTTTGTGGCACTACATGTTGACGGTTGCAGAGTAGTTTCAAAGTCTTTGTTCTCCTGTTAATTACCAATTAGACAGTGTGACGCCAGCAAGTGTGATTTGGGATGTGGTGGAGAGGTGCGTCCTTTGCATTATTCTTTTGTTGTATGCAAAGCTTACCGTTGGTTGACTTTATTTTTCTAATTTAAACGTGCTGACCGTCTGACCATTTCATAGACTGGTGAACCAATCTCTGTTAATCAGTTAGATGCTGATTTCATAGAAATTGACTCATCGGGTTGTTACACATTCTGTGGCATCTGAAGTTCGGGCTAATGAGGTTGGGTACCCCTAGAGTTGGTAAATTAAGGAGGAGGTTTGAATTTGGTTGAATGTAGAAGCAACCTTTCTTTTCGAACTCTATGTTTTCCTTTTGATGGGAAAAGAAGTAGAGATGTGAATAGAGATGAACACAATGGAATGCTGACTTTTTTGGAGTCAAATTTCTAACGAATGGGTGTTGGTTTCCAATTTGAAATTGGATAAACATTGGGTGACTTCTATTCTTGTAGGTAATGGGTATCCTCTGTGTCATTCAGCTGGGATGTTGTAGATCTTTCTGATGTAGGAGTTGAGTCATCGTCGTCGTCCTTACTGCGTTCAATGTCAGCATATGCCCATCAAATGGAGAGGGACTATTCCAGCCACAGTCTTTCAAGTAGAGGAGGTTCAGGTAAGCCTTTGCTGTTTGTACAACTTTTTTCTCTTGTGTTGACGCTCGTAGGTTATTGTTGATGAGGGGAGAAGCAATGGTGGTGCATGGTTTAAGTGATTGGTTAATTTGCAGTTGTTCAGCAAGATTAGATTCAGGTCTTGCTTTCACAGTGATTCAAGCCAAGAAAACTTAAAAATGAAATATGAGTGTGCCAATTGCGTCGCTATAACCACATCCATATGCACTTTTACGGGGGAAGTTCCCATCGGAGTTCATATAAAGGATCCTCAATGGGTTTAATCTTGTGATGGAAGGAAAAAATAGGGTTATTCAGGGTACAGATTTAATTCAGGGATCATTCCTCAATTTTTTCTTACGGCACATTAGTGTGATAGAAGATTGTTGATCTTAATTATATCCTGATGTATATTTGTCTGATAAATATGTGATTGGCTTTTGTATATCACGAGACATTGATTTGTTATTCTGGCCTAATGCAGGCATGGGAAGCCGCTATGCGATGGAAATGGGGTTTTATATGACGCCTTTTGCTGCAATTATTTTTATTGCTGCACTTGTGACAGTTGGGGTTTTGTTAATATCTTTGCTGGTTGCATTAGCAGTAATGTTGCAGTCCTGTGAGAATCGATGTGCGGGAGTTCTTGATTTATCGAAATCAAATGACAATTACAGCTACTGCATGATCTTTTCTCTGCATGCTGAGCTCAATAGAGTGGATGTCAATGATTTCCCTGAAATCTGTAAGATTACTGCAGTTTATTACGTGAAAGAAGGTCAATACTTGAGAGATCTAAATCTTACAATAGGAATGGCTGAAGACTATTTTAACAAAGTTAAGCCACTAGAGGATGGTCTGGATTTGGTGTTGATGGACATAGATGACTTCTTCCCTTCAAGAACTCATTACGCCGATCCATTGCAGTCTCGGTAATTCCTGCGTTACATATAAGCTTTTCAGGCTTATTTCCTCTGTCACAAGTCAATATATCATTTTTCAAAGCTAGAACTGGATTTTGTTTTCAGAATGCTTTGTTCTTGAAACTTTCTTGATTTGAAATAAATTGAAGTTTAGTTTGGCCTTTCTCAGCCTCTAAAGGTGTTCCTTGTACACTTGATATATTGCTTGCTTTAAGTTGTGAGGACTTGTATTTAATATACTGGAGTAGTACTGTCCCTAATTTTGTAGCATCAACTGTGAGGCTGACTGTATGTTTGTCTGCTTAGTGCAGATTCAGTCGTTTGGGTTGTGAGGATTGCCTTAGAGAGGCAGAAAATCTGAAGTATAAGTACATACTGAAATTGTACACAAAACTTAAAGCAGGTGGGTGGCCGTTGGTTTTGTTCTCGAGGAAACCTGAGAATCAACGTAATGCCACCGTGGAGCACCTTGCTTCTGCTGGGTATGGTGTCTGGTCTTCTTTGGTTTTGAGGTACCGTTCCTTCATTCCTTTCTTTTTTTGCTGTGATAAATCCCATAAATGACGAGACACTAAAAAATTAAATGGGTCTACCTTGTTCTGTATTGAATAATGTAGAGTCACAATGCTGCAAAGTGCTAACACCTGTTCTTCTGTTTAGAAAATACTAAGATCTACATGCTTCTTCTGCTATTGGAAAAAAACTCCAAACCTTTTCTTGCTTTTTGTCAAGGCATATTTTTTATCACCCATTTATTTGCCTTGAGGAAACTTTATTAATCTTCCT
Source organism: Vaccinium myrtillus (assembly GCA_016920895.1). Lineage (NCBI taxonomy): Eukaryota > Viridiplantae > Streptophyta > Magnoliopsida > Ericales > Ericaceae > Vaccinium > Vaccinium myrtillus. Next base: position 20,517,453 of record CM029280.1, on the reverse strand, counting down.
GGAATAGCCTCTGTGATAAGCTCAGTCTGATCATACATGTGAATTCTCACTTCTCTTTTCCTTGGTCTTCTTTTTATTTTAGTTTCCCTTCCTGGAAGGTTCACTACTCCGTGTGAGCTATGTCAAATTTACACTTGGGCCTAAGATTATTGAATCTGATAGTGCGGCTTCCTCAAATTTTTTCCATTTTTTCTTTTGCTTTTATCTTCATTGTTCCGCCGAAAAACTGTGTGATGCTCTGATGCCTATGAACTACACTAGGCTGATCCTTTCGGAAGGATTTCTCTTAGGTTTAAGTTTTCTACGGAGTTAGATGTTTTGTGAGGGATTATGCTCACTGCTATAATCCTTCCTTGCTGCCATAGCAGTTCTCCAAAATACAGTAGTTAGGGGTATATTTTTGGAGGATTACCCTGTGATTAAGATTCCTCTGTACTCCTATTGGATGAATGATTGGCTTTTGCAATGTAGCTCGTTTTGGATTCACTAGATAGCTCTTCAGTCTTCTTGATGAGACTTCGTGTTTTGGAATGTTTGGGGCAACTAAAATGGGATTTTTGTTCTTTTCAATAAACAAACTTGGAAATCTTTTTCATTATTTGAAATCACCAGTGCAATTGAAATGATTGGAATTTTTGCAGATTGGGTGAGGAACTGCATATGGATAGCAGTGAATACCTTTTGAGGCTAAGAAGCACGCTGCAGAATCAGGGTTTCCGCATAACAGCTGTAATTAGCAGCCAGATGGATGCTTTAACTGGCCCACACCCAGGGAAGCGCATGTTCAAGCTTCCGAACCCCATTTATCACAATGCACATCATTACAATCTTATTAGCCATCTGCCTCAGTAAAAAAAAAAATTTGCAGCTGTAATGCTAACATATTACTGTCATTTTTCTGAGAGGACGTGTCCCCTTTCTACGCCATGCATATTTCCTCATTGGAGCCCTTACATTCTAGTCGACCTTAATTCTTAGGAATTCTGAAGTTTTCACATTTATTGTTTCGAGTACGAGGGACAATCTGTGAGTTGCTTTCTGTAGATCTGGTGGTCTCACAATTGGTTGAGGTCTGCTTCTGTGTTATAGTTTGTAGTATAGCATATTATGTGTACAAGTGAGTGTCGTTTTTGCTGATGGAAATAGATGGTAGCCGGAATAAATTCTTTTGTTTGGATACTGGAATGGCTGGAAGAATCGGTTTTTATTCTGTCAATCTCCATTCTCACCATATGAACAAGCTATAGATTGGAATTCAGTTCATGTTTGGAGTAAGACTAGAATAGAGGGACTGCCCCACCCAAAATTTTCCTGGTTTCGGGTTATTTGTTAGGCTTATGAGAGTTAGTGAAATGCTCCTCTCTCTCTTTTTGTTGATTTTTAGCCTTGGAGGGAATAGAAGGCAAGAACTATTTCATTTGTTTTGATTTAGGCATCTGCCATATTGTGGCATCCTACTCTAAGGCTGCGTTTTGAACTTTGATTTACAGCCGGGGCGATCTTCTTGATAGAAATTCGTTACATTTTCTTTTCATTCGCGCCTCAAATCTAATTCTCTTTTGTAATGCCAGTAAATTGTACAGAAGTACTATATTCGTTTTCTGGAGGACATAAATCCCTGGATAATAGGCCTTTGTAATACCAAAACAAAGTGAACAGAGCAATTCACTATGATTCAAAAATTCTACGTTCATTTTTATCACCAGGTGCACTACCCTTTCCCTCAGAAGCGAGCAAGACTATCTTGGTGAATCCATTCACTCTCCAAAAAAAAAACAGAGAGAAATTCCACTTGGCCTCCATCTGCTTTCTTGGTTCTTCCTTTTTCCGCTTCTCTCTCTCTGACTCTCTCTCTCTCTCTCTCTCTCTCTCTCTCTGTGTGTTGTTTTTGGTAGCCACATCCTTAGCCTACATGTTTCGAAGAAATGTAACAAAAACCCATATGCAGGTTTCCAGAGAGAAGCCTCAAGCATCAGTCAACTGTCTTTAAGAACAAAAGCAAACTGCAGCCTCGAAAAATGATCTATCTGGCAATTTAGCAGATCAAAAGCAGCCAATAAACCTCTCTAGTCTCTAGACAACAACGGTTATCCTCCAACTAGAAAGCAAGAAATTCTTCTGTTTACCACACCCAAAAAAAGAAAGCAAAGGAAAACAAAACTAAGAGGAGAAGAAGCAAATGCAGGAAGAAAAAGAACATTATGCAGTTGCACATTCCTCTGTGTCTGACAGAATCAAAGCAGCGAGAATGCACCATTCAACGGTTCCACTTATGCCGATACGCATAAATACCCGTATCATATGAACGATGACTCAGACAAATGGCCAACATTAAATTCTTGCATTGGAGAAAATGTGCAACCGAAAGAAGGATAACAGACAAGGATGCATAATCGCCTATACTAGCTAACTTTAGCAGAAAGAAAAGAAGTCGATGGCATGACAATAGTACTATAGTAAGGAGTTCTGAATTGAGGAAAATATGGCATGCCAATCCTGTTTTCAATATGTTAGAACTTGCAAAAATCATCACTGAGTTCCAATAACATGTTTATGAATTTGATATTGATCGATTTGGATTATGAATTATCGTTTGGCCCGACACCTATTTTAAGGGACGTCTTCCATAGCAAAATACCCTAACAAATTAAGGCACAACATTTAACAGATTGAAATGGGCAACCCAGCCCTGATCAACATGTGAGATCTGCACGCCAAGCAATTTTCCCGGAACAAACAAAATTGGTTTTGACAGCAGGAGGGGGAAAAGAAAATATTCAGAAACTTGAATGAGCATTTCAATTTCGACCTCATAAAAGAAAAAAGATCATCATTGCTAAGAAGAGTAATCAAAAGAAATGGTAATATCAAAACAAGAATCGAAGTTCGAAACGGATTAAATTTTGCCTGCAAATGAGATTCACATTTCAATTTCTTTCAACAAACAAAGAATTTACCTTCTGCAAGTACTACAACTCAATTCCACAGTTTGAAATTCCCCTCCAGATCTCAATCAACAGCCTCAACTATCAACCCTGAAACCCTAGCTACTTCACAACAAAACCCTAACAAATGCAACGGAACAATAGCCTCCATGACATCTAATGCCAGAGAAAACCACCAACCGCAATCAGAATCCCAACCGCCACCAAAATTCCACCATCACCGCCGCCACCCATCCTCTCCGCCTCCGAGAAATCGACATAAAACTTCGTCGTCATGTTGGGATACAGAATCCCATAATACGGTTGCGGCGTCGTTCCATTCTCCACTTTCTCATCTGTATCAAACAACTCGTATATGTAAGTTTGCGCCACCCCTTCCTTCCTCAACGGCGTACCCAATCCCGATTTCAGATGTCCAATCAACCCATTCACATAAACCTCCGCAAAAACCTCAGTAGCATCAGGATCGGAATTCTTGTCGCCTGCCACCGGGCCACTTGGCCACCCAGTCTCCGTCACCACGACGGGGATATTCTCGTGCCCAGCCACAGCCATCGCAGTAATGACAGCATCCACCATCGCGTCGAACAAGTTCCGGTACCGGGCCCCGGTGACCATGTCATCACGGTAGTTGAACGGGGTTTGTCGAAACATGGCAAAGCCGATGGGGATCTCGGGTTTGGCCTTGTAGACGTCGTAGGGGTTGATGTTGATGAAGAAGGAGGAGTTGGTGTGTTGGAGAAAGTCAAGCAACTGGTTTATGATGAGGTCGGCGATGGGGGCTTGAAATTCTGCCGAAGAAGGGGGGAAGGAGTTGGTTAAGACGTTGGTGAAGGTGAAGGTGGTTGAGACGGCGATGTCGGTGATGCCGAGGTGGCGGAGCGAGAGGTGGATGTTTTGTACTGCAGGGAGGATGAGGTCAGAGAGATCGATGGGGTGTCGGAGGGCGTCGGTGCCGACGGAGATGGCGGAGATGCGGGAGCGGGGGTGGAAGGGGACGACGTGGGTGTAGAGGTAGAGCTCGGCGTTGGAGCGGTTCTGGGCGAGGTAAGGGAGGAGGGAGTTAGGGAGGGAGAGGAGGAGGGAGATGTTGGAGTAGGCGAAGGAGCGGATGGAGTCGGGGTCGGGGTTGGGGAGGTGGACGGAGGTGACGTGGAGAGATTGGAGGGCGGAGGCGACGTGGGAGGGATTGGTGGGGCGGACGGGGTGGTAGGTGAAGCCGATGGTGGAGGGGAGGGAGGTAGTGGAGGCGGCGGCGGTGAGGAGAGAGAGGAGGAGGATTAGGAGAGAGAGAGGCATTGTTGCTGTTGATTTTCTTGGAATCTTGATGAGTGAGTGAATGAATGAAGAAGTGGTTGTTTTAAGCGGGAAAGTGAGGGAAGAAGAGAGAGAGAGAGAGGAGGGTGACTGCGCACTCACTTTAGCTGTGAGCAGGTGGTTACAGTAGTCTTCTTGTTTTGGCGGTTACAGGTTTTGGGGAGGAAGAGAGAGAACGTTGGATACTTGAAAATTCCTGCTACAACTCAACTGCATGCGTAATCTGAAAACTTCAAAATTATTGGGAACAAAAAATAGTAATAATTGTGGGAAATAACATTATAGATGTAGTATATTCATACTCGTGAGTACTAATTACTTTCTACCAATAATTAACACATGAAAGATGAAATTTGTAATTGAAAAAAGAATCAACGGTTGAGATTTACTTTTTCAAGGATTTCAACTGTAGATCATATTTTCATGTACAATTTCATGAAAATCTTTTATGTATCGTATCAATTCATTTATGTCTTTTTGTAACCTATTTTGATGATTCAAACTGCTCACCAATCTAGCGCCCCGTTTGGCGACCGGAGATGATTTTGGGTGGATTTGTAATGAGGGAGGATTTGAAGGTGGATTTGTAATGATGGTGGATTTGTAATGAGGGTGGCCCCACCTCATAAGAAGGGTGGATTTGTTAGTGAGGTGTTTGGATGGTATTTTGAGAAAGGGGATTTGGAAGGTGGATAAGAGGACAAATGACTAAATTGCCCCCAATTTATTCGTAATTTAATTGATAAAATGGTTTAATTTCATTATAATTAAAAATAAATACATAATAAATACATAATACTTAGAATAAATAAAAAAATAATTACATAAATATATTTAATATAATAGTTATGAAAAAAATTGAAAAAAATCAGAAAGTGAACTTTTTTAAAATTAAAAGACAATTTAAATTTGTACTTATAAATCTAATAAGTAGTAAATATGGGGTAAATGTGTAGTATTAAAAACTAGGAGGTCTTAAATGTATTATATACGTATATATATAAACTCAAACAGTCTTCTTCCTCCCCATTTTCGATAAGAACGAAGCAACAACAGTTGCTCCGGCGACGGGTGTTGTTGCTCCGGCAATGGCTTTGGGCCGACCTCACGTCTCCTCCAGCAAGCCACCACCACCTCCACCTACCCCATCGTTGCTCCGGCGATGGTTTCCCCCCTCCCAGGCCAAAAAAATTTCTAGATCTAAACCCATGGTTGCTCCGACGATGAAGATGGTTGCTCTGACGTGGTAATTTCTTCTGTTTTAGTATTTTATTTTATTTTTTGTTCAAAACCCTCCAAATCATTTCTTCTGTTTCAGTATTTTTTTTGTTCAAGACCCTCCAAATCACCCGGATTTGGAGGGGTAAAATGGGAAGAAAAACTCCAAATCCACCCTTGTTAGCCAACGACAGGGTCAGGGCTGTCGTTGGCAAATCCGGGTGAAGCCGGATTTGCACTCCAAACAGTGAAAATAATCCGGGTGGAGTTGGTGACGAAAATTTTGTGCCAAACACCGGCTGGTGGTGGGCCCTGGATTACAAATCCGGGGCGGCGGCAAATCCGGGTGCTAACGACGTCGCCAAACAGGGCGTAGAGGGCTTTAATGAAAATCCGGTTGATTAGACTCCAGTTGGTATAATTTCATAATGCATTTGTGTCGAGATTAATGGGTTTAAATGGATTTCAATTTAGTGTTGTAATCTTGTTATTTTCTAAGTGTTGGTTCTGAATAATGATAGTGACACAAACTTTGTGTCACAACCAACCACAACCTCACTCACATGGGGTGTGGAGCCCGCACGTGGGGCCCATGTGGGACCCACACCCCATGTGAGTGGGGTTGTGGTTAATTGTGGCACAAAGTTTGTGTCACAATCATTTTTGGTTCTAAAATCATATCAAATGATATTCACTCAATTTAATTTTAGTTCTGAGTAATGTTCTCAATAAGCTTTAGAATACGGACAGTTTAGATAAAAGGCTCAGTGAACAATCTAATCCAGTACTTTTTTTTGGGTATAATAATCCAGTACTTTCATGATGCACCGGAGAGGAGTTTGATTCCTAATTCGTGCATCAAATTATCATATTTTCTTTTAACCATACAAGTATAAAAATATATAATTTGTATAAATTTCCTCGTTAAATAGTTTTTAATTGACCTCACTCAATAAATCTGTAACATGGGTTATTTTATATTGACAATTGGCGAACAAATATCTAGACAAGAGGTCATGTCTAATAATAAACAACCAGTTTTTGGTGCCGATTAAACCTTACAACTGCAACGCTAACTTTCCCGAGGAGTTAGCCGAACCGCTAAAGTTTATCTCCCAAACTCTAAAAAAATCACTCACATAACAACACTCTGTTCTATAGAAACTCACTGCGAATTATTGCTAACTCTCAATACAAAGAATTTGAAAAGTAGAACTCTCTCTGAAAGAATAGATAAAAAAAAATTTGCTCTCAAAGCTCTCAAAATAATAGTATGAAATTGATATGTGATTGCTCTCTATTGAAATTGCTCTGAAATTGCTTGATGCTTGAGGGGTGTCAAACGTGCGTGCCGTGCCGTGCCGTGCCATTTAACTTCCGTGCCGTGCCGTGCTTCGTGCCGTGCCAAGCCGTGCCTATTTACTTCATCGTGCCATGGCGTGCCGTGCCAACCTTGCCACGTGCCATGCCGTGCCGTGCCAAACTACTTCATCGTGCCGTGTCGTGCCGTGCTTTTTTGAAGTCGTGTCGTGTCGTGCCGTGCCCGATTAGTTAATCGTGCCGTGTCGTGCCGTGCCGTTGACTTACTCGTGTTGTGCCGTGCCGTTCCTTTTTTTTAACGTGTCGTGCCTTTTTTGTCGTGTCGTGCCATGCCGTGCGTTTTTTTAGTCGTGCCGTGCCGTGCGTTTTATTAGTCGTGTCGTGCCGTGCCTTTTTTGTCGTGTCGTGTCGTGCCGTGCCGTGTCGTGCCTTTTTTTAGGCGTGCCGTGCCGATGTGCCGTGTCGTGCGTTTAATTACTATTAGTCGATCTTTGCAAATTAGCTCAATGCCTTTCCAAATTAGTCGATCTTTGCAGTTAGTATTGCACTATTGCTCCCTACTAGCAGAGAACTTCCATCAATTACTTTTTGTCTTGAAACCATCAAAATCATAATTTAGAAGCATATACAATCCTAAGTATGTCATAGCCATCAAGATTACTAACTTAATTAAGTAGTCACTCTAGCTTCTGCATAAACTAATGCACACTTGGTATGATTAATACGAATCGAAGTAACAACTCTATTTTAAGGTAATTCTCTTTTGCATCTTCTTAGAAGAATTTTGGTGGAAAGGGTTAATTCCCATGACTTGCTCTATACATCTGTCCCTTGGAAGATGACTTGCACCAGAAGATACATACACCTCAGCCACCTAGTCAATCAATTCTGGCAGATGTGAAAACTAACATGGATCAACCTTTTTATCGCAATTTTGAATCTGTAACTGTAAGGTTGATCTTGAATGAGAAATCAGAGAAGAGGATGACATATTTGGCTAAGGGAATGCACTGCTATATCATCAAATGTATCAAGAAATGGACATTTTCATTTCATGTGGAAAAAGCTTCTTACGAAAGGCAAATCAGAACTAACTAGTTTTGTGGTTATTGGTATCCTTTTTTAGTCAATTGAGATGCTTGATTACTAAACAACAGAGACATGGTAAAAGAACAACCTCTGACCATTCTTGTTAAACACAAAAACATTGACTAGAGACAAGAACAGTAGCAGAAAGTAAGACCCAAAACATTCCTTATTGATTCTGTGTTCAAACAATAACCAATTCTGAATACAAAATTGCATTAGCTAAATGAATTAAACATAAAAACCAAAAATATGTGAAAACTATGGACCACACTGAACAACCACCGATTGATCTTCAATCCAATCAGCATAAATACGATTGATCTTCTTGGTTCCTTTCCACTTTGAAAAGCACTTCTTTCCCTCTTCATCTTCATTCGCAGGAGCACTTATCACTGCCTTGATGGAAGGTATCTCATTTCCTAGAACAAGATGTTTTATATAGGCATAGCAACCTCAAATAATTTCAGTAGTTTCCTCCGACAGATCCAATTGGCAGGTTTCAAAAAACACAAAAAATAGGTCATCAAAGCAAACAAGAATGACCAAGGCAATTTTTAGTGCTTCCAAACCTTGTTTCAGAAGGTTAAACTGGTGTGCTTTGGTTTAGCTTGTAGATACGCAACTTAAAACTTTATTTAAGTGAGCACCATTTGATTCAATTTAAGTCACAACTAATCTAAAATAAAACCCAGAAGACACACACATAAACACAAAGCATGCAATACGTAATTGGCTAAATCCGTGGTGGTAGTGAGTTACCAAGGCCTCAGTAATCCATCATAGGCTGCATACGCATATTAATATCAAAATGGCTCAGCAACCATCATTGCCAAAAGGCTCATAATTGATAATTCATCATTAAATCATTGCCTTGTATGGAGTAAAACAAAATTTTAAATGAGTAAAATAGGCAGAGAATGGAGTAAAACAGGCGACATGATAATCCCAGTGCTTGCAGCAGTGACCACAGACAAAAATCAGACCAAAGACTATCCATCCGAACCATCCGAAAGACAATCCATCCGAACCATAACTGTAGTAATTGCCCACAAACACAAACAACTACTGCCCAGAAGGCCGGAAACAAATACAAATGCAGTAGCAGGTTATAGTAAACACTATAACAATGGGCTCAGAATCGTTAAGTAATTCAACATTTTTTGCTACTTTTGGCTGCAATTATATTGCCCCGCCAATATAACAACCTTTGCTACTATCAAATGTTTTGGAAAGTTTCAAAGATTCACAAAATTCAGGTTCAGAGTTCCTAAAACTGGATAAACTGCCCAGAAACACATCACCGCCAGAGAATAATAGGTTTCGAGATATCACAAAATCTCAGGTTCAGTAGTCATCGTAGCCCATTTTTTCCATTAGTGGCTCAGTGCTCAGTAGTCATCATAGCCCAGAAACTAACAGGTGCATAATATATGGGTACAGCAGCAGAGCCACAGCTAACACTACAGAGCTGCAACCGAGACACTTGCAGCAGCAGCAGAGAGCAAGAACCAAAGGTAAAGCAAAGCGGTAAAAGAGCACAAAACAAGATCTTGTTTGTAGAAACAAGATCAAAACATAGAAACTTAGAAACATAGCAAAGCAGATAGTGACCGAATGATGCAACAGAAGTAAGAGGAGTAACATGTGGGATACAGTAGCAGTAACAAGTAACAGGGGTGTAACAAACAGTACATCTGCAGCAACTCAACTCACGGCAGAGCAAATAACTTTCTTTCAAATACTCAGACACCCATGGATCAATGAGATCCGAGATATGAGAGCCCAATTTACAATCAATTGGGGAACACTTATATGAGCATATCACTAACACCATGAGTTTTCACTGTGAAAAGGAATGTAGCAGCCTTCAACAAAGTAAAGTGTAGAAGTAATGTAAGAAAGAGAGAGAACCCATTAAAATATGATTGAAAAATCATTCAAAGCTACTTGAAAAACATAGAAAATAAGACCATCCGTCGAATTGGATTCTAATCATACCTCGTATACGGTATAATCTCCAAAAGGACCAAAACCAATTTGAAAAAAATAAAAAGACCAAAATAGACCAAAATTAGTTTACCCTTGTGTTTCTTATCTAAAAAGCATGGATGGTCAAAAGCATAAGTGAGCATGTCAAGTGTTTATTTGTCAAATCCAAATTTTCTAGTAGCAGTGCACAGTGCACAGTGCATGATCCATTCCACAGTAGCAGTAGCAAATAGCAAAACCCGAGATTTTCAAAAAAAGACTAGACTTAAGTAGATTCAAATGAGCCCTTGTATGTAAAATGGGCTCAGACATTACTTAAGGGTACCCACTGGCTGCAAGTTAGATTGCCCCGCCAAGGTAATTACCGCGATAGCTTGAAATGAACATTATAAATGATTCATCATTGCCCTTTAGTAAGATTGCAAAATGAAGTATGCATAATCAGCCCTTTAGTTAGAATGTTAGATTGCCAAAAACCACAGAATTACAACTACAACAGGAGCAAAGAAAAATCAACAGGCTCAACTTTGTCATCATTGCCCAGGTTTGACAAGAGTAATACTAGAATGCATAAGGATCAATGAACCAAAAGAGCCAGAACCTCAATATACACAATTTTGCATCACTGCCCAGAAATCATGGTAAACAAATGAAGCCATACAGAGCACAGATAGCACAACTACACAAACAGATAGCACATATGACAAACAGATCAAGATTTCAAGCCAAACAGGTCCTGCTACCAACACAAACATTAGTGGCCTCATAGTTCATCATTGGCCTTAACAAGTAACAACTGCTTCACATGTACCATATTAAACATCAAGTCAAATGAAGTGTTTGATCATTAGCACCATCCACTAACACTAGTACCATATCAAGCAACATGTACCATATCAAGCAACATGTTTGATCATTAAACCCCAGAGTCTACAATGGTTCACTTTTATCTTATGCAAAATAAGCAAACCAAAACCCAGCTCAATAACTCAGTCGAGTCAGTCCTAGTATAAGGTGTAAACAGAGAGCTTTTGCCTTTTAGGACCTCATATAGCATGCATCAACAGTGCACCATTGCCCGAAAATAGTTAACTACCAACCGCCTTAAATGGCTCGACATCATTACATCATCGCCCAAGCATCATTGCCAAAAGGCTCCTTCCAATGATATATAAACCGAGTCCTGGACATAATCTACACAAGCTTTACCAAAGCCATAACCCAATTTCTAATGCAGTGAGCACAATCATGGAAATACAGTAGCTCTGCCCAAGCATAGCAGTCCATATAATAGACAATAAATTCATGGCAGAGCTTAAAGACTAAAACAAACACATATTCATAAACACCAAGGAATGCCTCCTTCCAAGGAGACACATCAAAAAGACATAAGAGTACCAAGGAATGCCTCCTTCCAAGGAGACAAGTAACAAAACCTGGTTCCAAAATAATACCAAGGAATGCCTCCTTCCAAGGAGACAAGTAACAAAACCTGGTTCCAAAATAATACCAAGGAATGCCTCCTTCCAAGGAGACAAATAACAAATAATGATAGTCACGACTCACAAGGTGCAGTTGATGTGATTCTGCCCAAATGAGCCATTAGAGCAAAACCCCTTCATAAGTCTGAGTCCTCTGGAACAACCTGCCACTGGAAATAAATTAGTGCCATGAAAATAGTAGAGGTAAGTAAAACAAACTGATTGAAAGAATGGGATAAAAAATTGAAGTGGAAAACACACAAGATGAAGAAAGAGTCTTGTACCTCAGTTAAAAGAACTCCCAAGTTCACCATTGAAGCCGAGACCTACACCGCACGGGAGAGGAATCCACACCCAAGGACAATCCATCCGGACCATCCCATGTAATTCCACAGAGACACACACACACACACACACACACACACAGAGCATGTAGTACCTAAATGGCTAATTCAGTGGTGGTACTGAGTTACTAAGGCCTCAGTAGTCCATCATAGGCTAAATAGGTATATTATCAAAATGGCTCAGCAAGCATCATTGCCAAAAGGCTCATAATTGATAATTGGCTCAGGTATGTTTCATCATAGCCAGATTTACTGAAATGGATGCAACATTAAGTTGCCATTTAAGACCCTCATAAGTTGCAAATCACAATTCAGCTAATTTTGTAAGTGTCTGGGGTATGTGTCTGTGGCTTATTCATTTCAGACTAAAACAACACACACACACACACACTCACACACACACACACACCCCTCAAGAACAACAACTGAAGTGGGGGCAACATCATGTTGCCATAAGTTGCACACACCCACATAGAACTGAAGTGGGGGCAACATCACGTCGCCGTAAGTTGCCAACCCACTTCAGTCCAACTACTGAAATGAATAAGCCACAGACACATACCCCAGCATAATAAATGAATAATAGGTACAAAACAAATGCCATCAATCACTATCTATATCGGAGTCTGCAAAATAACCTCTGAATTCTTCTTTAGCTGAGCGTTTTTCAATTCCAAGGCGTGCATCCTCCCAATCTTTCAAGCACATGAGACAATCCAAAATGTCTGGAGCTAGTCTGCTCCTCTTCTCATCCAACACTCTTTTACCTGCACTAAAAGCAGATTCCGATGCCACTGAAGACACAGGACCTGTTAGTAGATCACGTGCCATGATTGAAAGAATGGGATAAGTCGATTCGTTTTTTTTCCACCATGCTAAGATATCAAAATTAATCAAGTCATTCGCACTAACTGATTCTAGGTCCAAATATTTAAGAAGTTCATTGCGTGAAGTTACAGTGCTACTTCCTATTCCTAAACTTGAACTAAGCAAAGACCAAGATGCATCATTACATGTAGAAGACGAGGCCAAAGAGCTAGTAGTAAGTGAAGTAATTGCACCAAACTTAGATGAATATTTAGCATACATGGCATTCAATAAATCAAGCACAACATCAGAAGAAGGTAAAGTAGTAATACATAAATTCGTACCAATCTCTCTTAAGAGCACTGAAACACCCGCTACCTTAATCCTAGGGTCCATTGCCGCAGCTAACATAAATAGTGGTGGCGTTTCCTCGAAATATTTTTTAAATTTTTCTTCCATATCCACACAAGCATTTACAAAATTTGGGCGTGCCCTATAATTTTTAAAAGTGAGACTAATATTGTAGAGATGATTAAGCACAACACAAGAAGAAGGAGAACGAACAGCAGAACAAGCTAATGTAGCAACATAAAACACTTTCAAAAATTTCATATACTCAAAACCAATTTTCCAATCAGATGGAGATAAAGAATCACCACGATACCTCTGGTTACAAAAAGCAGATATCACATCACTATATTTCCTACAAGACTTTAACATAAGGTAGGTCGAATTCCAACGAGTCACAGTATCAGAGTTCATTTGTTTTGGTTTCACATTGTAACAAGAAACACACAATTTATCAAATTCTTGTTGCCTAGATGAGGAAGTACCAATAAAAAGAATAGCAGATCTAATTTTTGAAATCTGTGGTGCTATATGTTTCAAACCATCTTGCGCAACCAAGTTAATCACATGGCACACACATCGAACATGCAATAATTCACCAAAATAAGCAGGAGACAAATTTCTTTTAAACAATGGTAATGAAGCAGTATTAGCACTTGCATTGTCAAAAGTAATGCTAAAAATTTTATCAACAAGTTCATAATCCCTAAACACGCACATAATACTTTCAAAAATCGTTTCAGCATCATGAGGAAACTCCACTAAACGGAAAGCAATAATTTTTTTTCGCAAAGTCCAAATAGAGTCTATATAATGAGCAAGAACAACACACATAAACCACGATTATTGCAAACTGACCACATATCAGAAGTAAAAGCTATCGCACCAAGTTTAGCAAGTTCACAAATCAAATCTTTTTTAACTTCATTATATGCTTTCATTGTATCACTACGTGTTGTATTTCTAGAAACTTTACCAAATTCAGGATTCACATGATTTTGCATAAAATATTCAAATCTAATATCATCACCAAAAGTAAATGGTTGTTCAGCTGCAGCTACGTAACGGGCTAGTCCTTGTCTCATTTTTTCTTTCGTATAAGTAAAATCTTTCAAACTAGTCGCACATTCACTACTCACTATTTTATCTGGATGTTTATTTCTAAGATGTCTACCATGAGGCCCTGTTCCAGTATCACTAACGCAAGTATAATGTGTGCCACAATAATTACATGCACCCTAGCTAGCTCCTATGTCAATACCATTTGCATCTTTAAAGTGCTCAACAATAGACATATGTTTCCATACCCATGACGTGCGTAGCCTTTTTGAACCACTACGGGTTGAATTCGTAGGAGTTGAATCTGCTGGAGTAGAACCAGAAGGCCCTGTTCCAGTGTGAACAATGTTTGAAGCAGCTTCGCCTACACTTATGGACTCCAAACCCTGTCCCTGTGGTGCAACAACAGGGTGTCCACCATGTTCATCATCAGAAAAATCAAAAGCATCCATCTACACAAACAAACAGTATAAATCAGTGATAAATGAGTAAACCCAAAATACAGAAACCCAAAATACAGAATGAAACCCTAGGATGAAACCCGTGTTTAAAATCTTACCAGTAAATCAAATCGACAAGAACTAACCGATGATGAAATGAAAGTATGAAACCCAAAATACAGAAATCAAACCCTAGGATGAAACCCTAGGATCAACACGGATCGGTGAGCAACGGATCGTGGTGTACGTGAGAGAGATCGTGGTGTACGTGATCGCGGTGGATGATGGTGAATAACAACAGATCGTGGACCGTGGTGTCGGTGATTGGTGAATCACAACAGAGGGAGTGAGATTTAGGGGTTTAGGGTACGTGAGTCGTGACTACGTGAGAGAGAGAGAGTGGTCCAGTGGTCCGGTGGTCCGGTGAGTGGTCGTGAGAGAGTGGGATGAAACCCTAGGATCAACACAGATCGGTGAGCAACAGATCGTGGTGTACGTGAGAGAGAGATCGTGGTGTACGTGATCGCGGTGGATGATGGTGAATAACAACAGATCGTGGACGGTGGACCGTGGTGTCGGTGATTGGTGTCGGTCCGGTGAGTCGGCGGTAACTGACAACTGAGATCGAAGAGAGAGAGAGAGAGAGAGAGACGGCCGTTTGAGATCGATGATAGAGAGAGAGAGAGAGAGAGAGAGAGAGAGAGAGAGAGAGATTATCAAATTAGGGCCAGAAGGCAGAAGAAGGGGCTGCTGTGGACTGTGGTTGGTTTATAATGGCATATTTATACTAAAAACCTAGGGCTACCTAGGATTTAAGATCTAGTGCACATAAATTGCTTTTGGGACCCATTTTTTTGTCACACGTGAATAATCCGAACCGTTAAATCATTTCAAAATAACGTTTTGAATGACCTTGCAAAAAATTAGGTCAATTGGACATGTGTAACTGGTAGATCAAAAACTCCAAGTTTTGAAATCAATCGGATGTGCGTAGCTTGGATTGATGAGTTACGCATATCCAATTGACCTGATTTTTTGCAAAACCATTAAAAACATTATTTTAAAATTATTTAACGGTTTGGATTACTCATGCGGGACCAAAAATGGGCCTCAAAAAGCCATTGTACGACATGAACAATGAGGATCATCGTAATTGTGTTGCGATGGAGGGCCTTTCAAAATCCAATCGTCGAAAAAATTGGAGATAGTCATTAAAACATCAATACAAACAAAGTGAACGGTGTGGATCGTCATAATTGTGTTGTGATTGTGTGACTATCATACATTATACCATAACACAGTAGTTTGGTTCATAACCAAGTAAGTTCGATGTATAGAATTGCAAGGTAGGTGTAGACTCGTTTTTCCGAATGTTCGATCTGAACCGTTGCAATTTAATATCTCGTCAATTCTATCATTCTCCCAAAAATCGATGATCATTCGATATCGGTAACAACACGATCGAAACACATTCAGTGCTTCTATTGGAATTTCAGTACTATAATGCACCACTTCAAGGCCACCTAATCAATTTTTAAAAAATCTGAACCGTTAGATGTGTTTAAAACATGTTTTTAAGGTCCTATGCAAAGATTTGGAAAAAAAAAAAACCCAAAAGGGTTTGATCGGGCCAGGTTTTCGTATAGTAGTTTTACGAAAACCTACTCCGATCAACTACTTCCGGGTATTTTTTTTTGCAAATTCCTCGCGGAGGACACTGAAAACACGTTTTAAACACATCTAACGGTTCCGATCGTCGACATTTGGTCCGGAAAGTGGAGGCCCATTAATATTATTGTGTTCATGTGAGAGTGAGACAGTGAAACTATGAAAGAAATCAAATTTAATTTGTATAATTTATAATTTTCTATAACCAAATTGAATACAAATAATTCTATAATTTATATAATTTCTATAATTTAACATCTAATAATTTCTATAATATAATTTAATAATTTCTATAATATCAATTATCAAACATGTAAAAAAATATTTTACAAGCTTATTTTAATTTTTTTGTCCAAACTCTCTCTCTCTCTCCCCAAAATTAAAATATAAAATAAAATAAAATAAATCAACAAAATTTTTGAAACTTCTTTTTCTCTCTTGTTCAATGTTCATGACTTAGTGTTAGACCAAGTTGCAAATCACTACTTTTTTAATGTTTTTTTACAAAAAAAAAAAAATTATTTTCATTTTCAAAATCGTTATTAGATAAAAGCCAATGTATTTTATTTTGCATGTAAAAAAATATTTTACAAGCTTATTTTATTTTTTTAACAAATGCCAAACTCTCTCTCTCTCTCTAAAAAAAATTATTATTATTTTTAAATTTTATATTTTTTGTTTATGACTTAGTGTCTTAGCGACTTACTTACAAGTTACAACTTACAAGTTGCAAAAGCAACAAAACACTATTTTTTTAAATTTTTTAATTTTTTTTCACAAACAAAAAAATATTTTTTTTTTTCAAAATCTTTATTAGATAAAAATTAAAAGACATTGTATCAATTATCAAACATGTAAAAAAATATTTTAAAAGCTTATTTTATTTTTTTTTTGTCCAAACTCTCTCTCTCTCTCTCAAAATTAAAATATAAAATAAAATAAATCAATAAAATTTTTGTAACTTCTTTTTCCCTCTTGTTTATTTTTTTGTTCATGAGTTATTTTTTTTTAAACTTGATATAAATATATAATTGACTAACACAAGACACAAGTTACACAACAAATAAATAATTATTTTTTTATTTTTGTGATTATCAAAAAATACATACAAATAAATTATTGAACATTTTTTTTTGCCTTGTGCCGTGCCCGTGCCGAGCCGCCGTGTCGTGCCGTGCCAGGCCAACTTCCGTGCTCGTGCCGTGCCAGGCCAACTTCCGTGCTCTTGCCAGGCCAACTTCCGTGCTCGTGTCGTGCCGTGCCATGTCCGTCCTACTTCCGTGTCGTGTCGTGCCGTGTCGTGCCAACGTCCGTGCTAGTGCTCGTGCTCGTGCCCATGCCGTGCCAGGCCAACTTCCTTGCTCGTGCCGTGCTCGTGCCACGCCAACTTCCGTGCTCGTGCCGTGCCGTGCCATGTCCGTCCTACTTCCGTGTCGTGTCGTGCCGTGCCGTGCCAACTTCCGTCCTAGTGCCCGTGCTCGTGCTCGTGCCCGTGCTGTGCCGTGTCGTGCTAGAATAAAGTCGTGCCGTGCCGTGCCTCGTGCCACGTTGACTTTTTATCGTGCCCGTGCCGTGCCCGTAGAAGACTGTGTCGTGCCGTGCCACGTGCCACCTTAGCCCGTGTCGTGCCCGTGCCGTGCTCGCTCATTTACGTGCCCGTGCCGTGCCGCGTGCCAACTTATACCGTGCCGTGCCAGGATTTTACCGTGCCTCTGGCGTGCCGTGCCGCCTCCCGACGTGTCGTGCCCGTGCCGTGCCCGTGCCAACCCGGCCCGTTTGACACCCCTAGATGCTTCTCATCTCCAGGACCTACGTTTATATAGCGTGAGAGAAATGAACCGTTGGGTTGAAACTTCCAAATATGTAAACTGCAACTATGATCTTCCTTAGTTGCAAATATGAACGTTGGGGTGTAATACTGCCGAAGATTTTGCTAACGTCCAAAATCCTTAATTAGTTGATCAAAATGGATACCTGTCAATCATCCAAAATGCATTGGAAATTCGATGCTGAAAATATGAATAGCCACGTGGTCTCGTAAGTCAAAATGTGTTAAAGGACCAGGAACTAGAAAGGTAATGGAAATGGTTTCTAGGCCAATAAAACGTGTCAAATTTTAGAGATTCATTTCCATGTCTGATGGAAACTTGAAGATGTCAACTTTTTATAAGGCAAGAAAATCATTTTTGAGGCAGCAAAAATGATCTACAAGAAGGCAGTATATTGGTGTTAAAAAATATTCCCAAAAAAATCTGCAAGTTCAAACTTCAAAGGCCTTAAATAGAAAGATCATAAGTCAATATAGCAAGCCTTTCAAGATTAACCGAATCACCAAGTCCTTTAATTGATCAACCCCCATCAGACTAGGGATGGCAATGGATCGGTTTGGTCTGGGTTTTGCTATTACCATACCCAAACCCAAAACATTTATCTATACCCAAATCCGAACCGATATCCGACTGGTATGGATTTTAGTGCATCATAACCAAACCATATGGATTTGGATTTTATCCAAACCGCACCAAACCCGTATTAATATTCATACCTCTAATGAACATATGAAGGAAAAAATTATATATTAAAATAAAAAAAAGTATCATACCATATGATTCTACCATTAAACATCTAAATTCCAACATAATCAAAGGAAATAACTAAATAATAAACCTTTCTTAAGAGGTTCCTATAGACTCTTGAGATTTTTAAGTGATTTGTATAGAAAAATATAATATGTTTATATATATCTTATAAGTAATATTATATGGATCAGTTTGAGTTTGGGTTTGGGTTTGGGTTTAGCCGAATACTTGCTAAGACCAAACCCAAATCCATACCCGCTGGGTATCATGTTTTGAAAACCAAACCCGCCCCATGGGTAGAGAAAAATATTAAAAAAACCGCTCCGATAGGGTCGGTTTGGTTCGGGTATCCATTGGTTTTGGGTGAAATTGCCATCCCTACATCAGACCCCTTTTAAGTTCATCACCGAAAATAAAAAAGAAATTGGTCACGTGACCTAGATATCTACAAGGAATGGTTTGACCAAATTAATGCCAAAATATGAGAACCAAAGAATTATGACATGAGTCTAGGAAATTTCTTTGTGGACCAAGTTAACAAAATTGGTAGAATATCAGAGGAAATTCTTTCTTGTATACTAGCTATACACGTGCACAAATTTTAAATTGCCTTCTCTATTGTTGGTCCATGTGAAGTGAGGATCGGCTGACTGGAGTTCAGTTAAACCTAGATGGAAAAGAAATTGTTCGAAACGGGGATGCCTAGAATATGGGAGACCGGAGGTCCAAGTCTGTCCTTGGGGAATAAAACTTGGTTGAAATCACCTATACATAACAGCGGTCCAGATTGTTGCTCCAAAATTGTAAGGACCCGTGTTTTTAAATAATTTTCCAGAAATGATGTTGGGTAAGTGTGAGAAATGTTTTAAAATGTAAAATGGGGTCAATGTGAGTTGGTGATTGCATATGGGGTGTCTTTGCAACACATTAGAACCACTAAGGGGTGAGGGTGTAATTTGGGGTGTATTAAGAGGCCCAACATCAGATTTTTGAGCAAAAACTCACACCCTCTCTTCCTCTAACCCACCGACACTCTCTCTCTCTACTCCTCTCCTACATCTCTCTCATTTCTCCACAAAATCTACACTCTCACGCCTCTTTTCCTCAAGATTCAACCTCAAATTCGTCATCTACGCGTGATTTGGAGTCCGGGCATCCTTGGAATCATCTTGGAGGAGCTTGTTTCGGTTGGGTTTTGCTAGAACAAGCTTGGGCTTTCTCAACTCTCTTCATTGGAGCTCAATCCTCGAGGTAGGGAACTTATTTCTACCTTAACTAAGTGTATATGGTATGAATGATTGCATTGTGTTCATCTCTCCTCTTGATTTCTCACCAAGCTCTTAAACCTCCATGGAAGTTGAGTTTGAACTTGATTGATGCTTGATTCTCCACATTTTTGTTGGATTGATCTTGAATTAGTGCTTAGACATGTTTATTTGATGTTTTATGGTGATTTGGAACCTTCCATTTGAGTTGGATTGAAGCCCCCATCAAGCTTGAAAAGCTGTCAAAAATCTGTGCGAAGCCCGCTGGTATCGATACCCCTGCAACCTCGTATCGATACCAACACGTTCTGTTTTTTTTCTGGTCGACTGGTATTGATACCCCATTCTGGGGTATTGATACCAGACAACTCTAAACCTATTTTCTTGTTCAGGCCTTTCCTTGACTCTTGGACATCTTGGGACATCTTCAAATGTTATGTTCACTTAAAATAATACTTATTACCAACTACTTTGTTGATCGGATTGTTTGTTGGCTCTCCTTTGACCTCCGGTCGGGTAGTTTGACCATGTACTTGCCTTATTCATCTATTACACTACAAAACTTGTTGGAAAACACCTATCTAAACTATCGTGGAACGAATTATGTTGTCTTGATTTCTCACATTGTTGGGCACGTGTTATCTTTGCCAAAATCGGTACACTACGAGTTTTCGAACTAAACACATTGTATGGATTTTGGACACTTGATGGTTTAACAAACTTTTGAGAATGATGGTTACTTATTCTAGAGCCACCGTTTGGTGCGTCCCTAGCCATGGGTGTTCGGAGCCCACGAAATCCGGCAGGGGTGTTCGGAGCCCACGAAATCCGGCAGGGGTGTTCGGAGCCCACGAAATCCGGCAGGGGTGCACGGAGCCCACGAAATTCGGCAGAGGGATTCATTCCCTATTAAAAACAAGTGGTTATTTGTGGTGAGTTGAAAAATGGAATGTTTTATGAAAAATATGATGTTTTGAAGAAATCGAACACACGACTTGAATTGTAACGGTTCTGAGGAAATTGACGAACACTTGGGGGATCTTGTGGACACTTCTTCATCGAGTCGATCATCCGTAGCTCATTCTAGCCTAATCATTCATGTGTATCATATTATCACGTGCATCTTTCATTCTATATACCCTTAGTGTTAGTAGAAAAGTTTCCTACGAGCTAGTGAGCTCACCCTATCATTTTAAGGTACTCGGCAAGGCATATAATTGGGATGCTTGACGTGTGGATGCATATCATGAAGCACATTTGGCATGGAGTTATTTTACCTTCTCCATAGTTTATGTACTTTTGGGAGATGATCTTGTAACTTCTATTTTCTTCAATTTTTTACAAAACTTGGTTTATGTAATAACTCTTGATTACTTATGCATGGGTACGGGTACCTGAAGTAGAAACTCATTGTACTTTGACTTGACTTTTCTATGGGAAGTTGTTTGACTTTGATTGATCCTACGTGGATTTTATTTGTATTTTGGTTTATTAATTTTGAGGGCGTGACAAAAATCACTTGGATTGAATCCCAAACAACAACTCTATTTTGGATGTAAGGAGATCCATAAATAAGAGCTAGTCGCCAGGAGTGATTAAACTTGTCATTCACCGAGAGGAGAATTAAGTGTTTTGACTGGTGGAGGCTAGAGACCGGATAGTTAGACCTCCATCCAACCCAAAGACCCCCCTTCAATCCTTCAGCATCAACACCAATGGAATTATGGAAACCCTTATTACGAAGAATATAATTGATGTCATTAACTGTAGATTTTGTTTCCATGAAAAAGAGGAAACTAGGTCGTTGGTCTTGGATCAATTGTTCAAGCATGTGAACCAACAGGGGGTGGTCAAGTCCCATATAAGTCCCATATAGTTCTAACTCAAAAGAATCATGGCTGCTATCGTGGCTGAACTCCTGCAGCCACATCAACATTGGAAAGCTGATCTCCAGAAAGTTGTACTTTCCAAGCAAATTCTCTTGTATGGAAGGCAATCACAGACGTTACTAAAGGTGACGACAACAAATGTTCGCTTTTGTGGGCGAACAATCAGACTGATCATAGTAGGTGGGACTAGAAAATTGGGGATGTAATTAACATGTGATATGGAGTATGGAGGAGTAGGGAGTTGAAAATCAAAAAATGTTGAAGATTTAAAAGGAGCCAGGAAGATGGGTATACCTGGTGGGTTGCCCAAATTTAGGAACCCGCTCAGCATGAGATAAGGGTCCGACTCTGGGAACAAAAGAAAGGCATTCAAGTTCCTTGCATAATTTCTTGTTTGGAGCTACATCGCTAGAATTCACATCCACATGTTTCATTTTCTGTGATAGCAAAACAATGCTAAGCCAAGCATCTTTGCAAGTTTTTGGTAATTAATCTTTCTCTTTGGCCAAAGCATCTACCAAGCTCAAAGTACCATCCTTTCCTGTGACTGACTCCGAGTTCATTCCATCGTTCAGCCCAATTTTTTTCCCAGCCACATACCCAATATCATTTTTCTTTTGGAACTGCCCGAGTGCCTTTGTTGCGATCCTGATTTTTTTTTCAATATTTGAAGTGTCTTTTTCCATCCTATAATGTAGCCCTTTTTCTGATTCTAATCCGTCGTCGATCCCATTCTCTTGATTCTGTAGCTCTGGTCCTTGATCAGTCCCCACATTTTCAAATAAAAAAACCTTATTTAGCCCCATCCTTCTTAAACTGGTCCGCCTCAATTTTTTGGTCTTTGAACCACCCCCAATATCAGTACTCATTCATTTGCAGCCCACAGGAAATTGGACCTCCATGGAAGTTAGATGAAGGTCATTAAGATCATCTTCAAACCTTGAGTCCAATCCAAAACTCCTTGTCCCATTGTCAATTAGACTCCCAACAACATCCATAAAATCCCCCTCTGGTGATTGATTATCCTGGAATGGATCAAATGGCTCCATTAGAGTATTCCTACGGACATCAACGACAAAATTTTTAGTCGGGTCTTCTTCCGAGGATGCGAAAATCCTTTGCTGAACAAAGAAAATCGTGCAGATTCCATGAGCATCTTCCATCTCCAGAACTCTAGATTCATCTTCGGACCATATGATCTCTATTTTGGTAGTCTAATTAAGGTTTGAGTTGCGAAAAGCTTTGATATTCCAAGTGTACAAGGGAAGATCATGTTCCATCCAAAAAGCTCTATTTGGCATTTGCTTTGCTGCATGAATCCGATTTCGGATAACAACCCCAACTTGTGCAAAAGAGAGCGGGCATCGATGGTTCATATGTCCAATACAACCGCAGTTATAACAGACTTTGAAAATCCTCTCGCAGTTGAATTGAACCCATACCAGATTACCTTTTTCCAAAGGCATAAGCACACCTGGAATGAGGGGGCTCCAGATTGGGATTTCAACCTTTGCACGCATGAATTCCAAATTAGTTTGAGAAATAGTCATGTGATCCACATAAATAACAAACCCAATGAGAGATCCCAAGTGAGTAGCCATCGTTGGAGTCATGTACTCTAATGAGCTTCTCTCATTTCAACTCATATCTGTTCATGGCTGAAATCAATATCTTTCAAAGGTTGGTCCGGTTTCCACTCTCGAAAGTCGAAAAGCACTTTGTTTATGTTCCATGGGCCTGCATGCAAGAGGTCATTGCGATTAGCGATGGATTCGACCTCAAATATGTAGTACGAGTTGGCCTGTGTTGTCACTGTCGCTGTCCCTTCCAGTCGCCAATATGCGTTGATGGCATCTTGGATTTCAAGTGTAGAGAAAACCATGTAATCAGTAAAATATCTGACTAAGCACCCAAAAACTACTTGAGCAAGATTTTTATCTTAATGTTTTCTAATTCCAATTGAGATGACATTGTTAAAAACAAATAGAAGGATTCATGCGCAAAATATCCAAGGTTGCGTTGGTCGGGGCCATAACCAAGGTTCTTATTGCCAACAGATTTTAAGGAGAAAATATCCAGTCATAATGGGACGTGATTTTCTTCTGATTGACCAAAAATTTCAGTCTACCCTTATAGCTACCAAGGCCTTCCATATTTTCCATCGACCGAGTACCTCAACCGTTTGGCAAAAGCGAGCCTCTTGAGGACCGTCTAACTTATGACTCTTAAGCTTTTGTTCCAAACACCTCCACCATTGATGGGTTAGCAAATGCTTCAGTTGGTGAGCTGGTTTTGATGTCAGTTGGATTACAAATACTGCCTCAATCTTCCAATACTGAGAAGCCTCCATTTAGTATAGAAGCTAATCTTGCGCATCAAGGTTCAAATGTGAGAAACCTCATATCTAAGCGCATAGTAGCTTTTAAGGAAGATGTTTCCGTGGATGTCCTTTCCCAGGATTCTGTGTTGAACACCCCCACTGCTATTGAGAGTAAGATCACTGACTTTGTTGATGGAGGTCATCATATGACGCGTTCATCCAACTACATATTGAGGTATCTCAAGTCTGTGGGAATCAAGACATTTAGGGATAGTAGTGCCAAGAAGAGAGGGCGTCTTTTGGCTAATACAGACAAATGTAGGGCTCTTAGCCGTAAGACTAGGTTGAAAGACCGTGACAATGTTAAGACTTTCCAAAAACTTGCAAAACATAAATGCAAACGATCACATACCATTGAGGATAGTTACTTCGATCCTCATGTCTTTCGTGCACCACAGCGTCGCGCGCTACACTGGCATCATTTATCTGCACGTTTCCCTCTAATTTTTTATTTTTTTTTGCAGGTGCTAGTGTATTTTTCTTATACAGGTGTTAATGCACGTTCGTTTAGTTGCATTTGCATGGTTGTTGGGAGTAAGCATTATTTTTTTGTTGTTTGGTTTAATCTTTTGGTCTCATCGCCTCACAATAAAGTCTGTCCTTGTACTATTCCCTTTTTCAATATACTCCCTCCGTTCCATAAAGTTGGGGCTTTACGAAACTACATGGAATTTTCAACCTTAAAAATAATGTATTTATCAAAAGAATTTTTAAATTTTTTTTTTGCATCTTATAAAATTTCTCAATGAAATATGTATCAAACAAGATCGATATTAGCTAAAAAATTATTTTCATAAGTACATTATCTTTTACTTTGAAAATTACATGTAGTTTCGTAAAACCCCAACTTTATTGGACGGTGGGATTATTTCTTTCCCTTCTTAAAAAAACCGAAATTGCAATGGGAAAATTGATCTTTAAAGAAATACTCCGCGGTAAAATAAAGCAAAAAAAAAAACACTGCGTTGGTCCGTTTCAGTAATCACCCAAAAGGAACCAATGCGTTCTAGGCTCTAGCGCTCTCTCTCTCCCCGTCAGCATCCACTTCCCTCGTTTGCTATCCAGTTCCTCTCCAGTCTCTCTCTCTCTCTCCGCATAAATACACATACATTCTCTGCTATATAACCACGGTGTCGCCGTACAAGATCTCCATTTTCGCCTCCGCGAGCGTGTTCGGTTATCATTATTGAGTTTCATCGAAGTTCAATATGCAATAGGTTCACAAACAAACATTTCTCAGGTACGCTTCTTCGACAGGTTAAATTTGAGTAATTTAACCATAGTCTTCCGAACCAGATCTCAATAAAATCTCATGCTTCTATCTTGTTACTTCTTTTGCTTCAGATCCGGTGTTTCTCTTGAATAGTTCGTCGCTTGACTTTGCTTTTTCTTTTTATGTGCTGCATTCAAGCTCTAATAGCAGCTACGGTTGATTGACAGGCAAATCAAGACGGAGAAGGCACGGGACTAGTTGGTGAGGATAGCTAATCTATACAGATAACACCAAAACGATGTCGTCTTTCACTGGCACACAACAGAAGTGCAAGGCCTGCGAGAAGACGGTTTATCCAGTTGAGCTGTTGTCTGCGGATGGAGTTCCTTATCACAAGTCATGCTTTAAGTGCAGCCACTGCAAAGGAACGCTCAAGGTACCTTCAAAATAACCGCTTTTTGTTTCAATCAATTCACTGATTCGAATGTAACTTTTTCCTGTCCACAATGGCTTGTTATAGCATTTATTGGTCGAATAAGGTGTGCACCCGAGGGTTGTGCCATAAATCTCACATATGAAACCTCTAATGGCTAATAGATTAAACAGAAGTAGTTAAATGTGAAAGACAGTGTAGCAGTTATATGACTGAATTAAATTTGAGGGTGGTTATATTGGGGCAATTTGGGTAAACGGGGGGGCATAGCTTCGGAAAGGGGAGACACCAAACTGGTTTTATTGGTTTTATCCCTTCATGTTGTAGTAATTTAGTATCGATATCTTTGTTATCAAAGCTATGTAAGTGGAAAATAGTTATTTGATGTGCAGTGAATGCAAATGTAATTTTGGCATCATCTATCAAGTGTATAACTTGGTGGAGTCTCTGTTGTTCGGGTAAATAGACCTGATTTTCTTGTTAAAGATAAGCAGTTACTAAGATTTTGGAAGACTGTCTGGAATGTTCTTTGATTTACCTGGTGAACTTGTTATGCAGCTGAGCAATTACTCTTCAATGGAAGGTGTTGTATACTGTAGGCCTCACTTTGAGCAACTCTTCAAGGAGACGGCTAGTTTCAACAAGAACTTCCAATCACGTATGCCTTCTAATTGCCCTAAATGATGTGTATAGTGTATGATAGGTTTTGGTTTTATCTTTTTTCATTCCTTAATGTATTTCATATTCGACAGCTGCAAAGTCAGCTGAGAAGAGGACTCCAGAGCTGGTAAATCTTCATACAGCATTACATTGTCCTTTTCATGTGGAGAACTTTTGCTTAAGCTATATAAAGTGTTGCCTCTGATTCACACTGTGTTGTTTGGGTTCCAGACAAGATCAGCCAGCAAAGTTGCTAGCATGTTCTCTGGGACGCAAGAAAAATGTGCAACATGTGGTAAGACAGCTTATCCACTAGAGAAGGTATGATTTAACTCTGAGGAGGGAATTCTTTCCTTGTTACTTATCACAAAAGTGACTACGCCATCATCTTCAGGTTTAGGCATTGCCATTGGTGCTTGCAGGATCAGAGAATATAATATTTACTTCTTCTCATAACTCGAGCTTTTTAAATTTCAAAATTGTTCTCTACTACTTTCAGTTGCTTTGATTGTGCGTGTTTTTTTGTCCCTAGGAAACCTTTTTGAGTATTAGTGTGGTTATGATAATTTTCTTAAGTTATTGTGCTAAAAAAAAATTCAATAAGAAGGGAAGTTATACTTTGGTGTCAACAACACAAGAAACGTCAATTCTACATGACTCGGCAAGTAGCTCACATTCTTTTTTTCCCTTTTCTCCGTGGAGCTACGGTACAGTTCGGAAAGTGAGAGGTCTTGGTGGGAATGTGAGGATGGCGTGCATTGAGGTTGTATACTGGGAGCTCCTTTTTGTTGAACATCTGGATAAGGGAAAGCACGATTTCAAGCACATGTGTACTTGGTTAATTGCATAGTTGCTTCCAAGTTTCAAGCACATGTTGCTATTATGATGGCTGCAACTTAGTAAGCCAGCATCTGGATAGAAGTTTTTCTATGGAAAAACTTGGCTGCATCAATAGGGTCTGCCAGGTTGATAAAAAATCTTGGTAGACAATGGATTGCATAAAGTTTGGACTTTGGGTACAGCTGGCAATTACTGGAATTTCTTGAAGGTTGTGCTTAGGGACATTCCTTGTTTCGATACTAGGAGATGGGGTATCCCTCTGCAATGTCCCATGGGCCACGGCCACGTGACTGGATGATTTATGGAGAGAAAGGGACGGGTTGAGGGAGACAGGGCGGAATACAGCAAACTTGCCGGCTTATAAATGACACATTTTGGACTATTACTGCTTGTATAATACAGATGCAATATTCAGAAGAGAAAAAGTATAAAACCAACAAAGTTCTTTACAGGCAATGGACAAGCCACATCTTTATTTGTCTTAGCTTGTAGTTGGGATGAGGTGATTAGATGGACAAGTCAGGAAATTAGGAAGCAAAAATTTAGATGAATGGTGACTCATCCTTTATAAATAGTGGTTCCTCTCCATCTCTACGAGTGGATCAATGTGCATATGTAGCAGACAGGTGCTGAGTAGTCATACACTAGGCATAAAACAATAGGTTAAGACAAAGTTTTGGCAAGAGGCTTAAGGGCTTTGTTTGATCTAGCTTGATTAAATCCGGGGTTTTAGTTTCAGAAAATATAAACTTCTCAAACGTGTGTGATCGCATGTTAGTGTACACGTGCATGTGTATTCTTGACTACCATGTATATTTTTGAAGAACCGGCCAATATGTTATATTTTTATGCATAAGTTGACCTCCTTAGTAAAAAAAATCCACTTATTCCTTCCGTTTCCCACTCTTTTATTTTCTTACGTTTAGTTTTTATTCTTTTAAGTTAGGGTAGAGTAGACTATCAAAAAGTTGTTCCGAAGCAGAAATCTTGAAAGAAATGGTTGACAAGAAACTTATCAAGACTTGGTCTCCATTTTCTTGGACGCTCCTAGGAAGGCTTCTAAAGTGTATGGCATACCTTCCGTCTTGATTACACTATTTCAATTAATTCGGGTTGGCTACTTAAACGAATCCACTATGAGAACCAAGGAGAGTGTGGTAAGTCACATGCACTCTTTTAATTGTCATATGTTACGGGGTTAGGCTTGTGTGTATTACAATTATAGCCTCAAGGAACTTTTCAGATCATGAGAGTACATGCTTTTGATTTGGATTGTATCGATCATGTAAAAGTGATTTTCTAGGATCATATGGCTCATTTTTTATTTGTCCTGCCAAATACATTTATCATTTGTGCTTGTGTACCTCTTGTGAATTTAGCTGACTCACATGTGCCTTTGTTTTATTACCCTTTCCAGGTAACAGTTGAGAGCCAGGCCTACCATAAGACATGTTTTAAGTGCTCTCACGGTGGCTGTGCTCTATCTCCATCAAATTATGCAGCCCTCGAGGGCATTTTGTACTGCAAACACCATTTCTCCCAGCTTTTTAAGGAGAAAGGGAGCTACAACCATCTCATCAAGTCTGCATTAGTGAAGCGCTCAACAGCTTCCGTTCCAGAAGCTTGAACTATATATCCTTGGTTATCACCTATCATTGCATAGGCATTTGTAGGTTGTGTGTAATTTAGCTGTATCCCTTTGAATTTTCATGCTGGTAAACTGGCTTCTTGTGTCTTTTTAGGGCTAAATTCCTGCTGTTCACTCAGCATTTTGTTCTTGTTGTTTGATTGTTATGTGGGATGCACAGTTCCATAATGGGAAATGAGTTTTTGCAGGATGCCGAGAGGCTGTTACCTTCCTTCCGCTCACTTTCTTCCTATCTGTGGTTTGGTTTTGTGCTTCTTCAAAAGCTTAGTCAATTATTTCGAAATCATATTTTTGCGACGTTGGTGAACTTGCTTGTGGTACTTTTTTTACTTCATTTTTGTCTATATATGATCGGCTATTCATGCAGTGGAATGAATTTTTGTCTTGAAGAGTAACAGAGAGAGAGGTAAGAGTTTGGATTGGCTTAATAGAAGAAGCAAAAAAACAAGTAAAAATGCCCAATGGAATTTGGAAAATGGATTTGGTCAGACCAAAAAAGGCAAAGGATTCACTCTGGGAAAAGGGTTTCCTATTCTTGTTTGAACAAACAACGTAATAACGACTGTAGCAAAATTATGAGTATTCTACCGTCCGCCTAGTGTATAGAATCTGAATTCTTACATGTAAGAATTCAGACAGTGAAAACTCTTACATGTAAGAATTCTGATTGCTTTGTGTTTTACCGTCCGCCCAATGGGCGGATAATAGAAAGATCCAAATTATAATCTTGAAAGGATTTTTCTACTGTCCGCCCAATGGGCGGACAATAAAAACACATTATGACCGGTCATAATGTGTTTATGACCGGTCATAATGCCTTTTTACATGTAGGGGTAACCTGCAAAAAGACATTATGACCTGTCATAATGTGTCTTATTGTCCGCCCAACGGGCGGTAGATTTTGTCATCTTGAAATTGCACTTTTGTTGTTTCTGCTATTACTATAGCAACAATTTTAACTCCGCCCACAAAGAAATTTTACGTAATTGACGTTCTACTTTTTCTTTTTATTGGAAAGGATTCTCCAGAAAACAAATTTTGTATGTTTGGGTGATTGGTGTGGTGAGAAATACGATCAGCGCTAAAAGAAAGAAATAACCACCACCCATCATCGTTCATCACTGATAAAGTGATGTGTTAGCTCGTCATAACATCAATAGAGAACTTTTTGGGTGTCAGGTGGGTACTAAGCGAATCCCGGCCATAAAAAATGTATTGGACGGTCCGTATTTTGAAGAGAGAAAGAGGAGAGAGAGGGAGGGGAAGGGTTTGGGAGAAGACGGTTGGGATGCGCGCTTGGGCACCGCCACGTGGTACCCGCTCGGTACTTAAAATTTTTTCCAATGAAAGATTGGTGATTTGTATTATAAAGAATTAGAGGCCATTTTTACTTTTTAGGTTTGTTTTCATCCCAACCCTGAATATTGTTTCCGAACCTGGACGTGCAGCAAACTCTTGTACTTGTTTCATGCATATTTACTATTTTGCCTTTTTTTTTTTTGTTTATGTTATAAACTTTAAATTAGTGTAAATGTTCGTTTTTAGTAAAATTTACCATACTTTTGGAATCTACTCAACAAGGCAACTGGTGAATAGCTCATGTAATAGAGCTCTTGGATGCCCCACACTGCATCCCGGGATCGAGTCTCATTCCTCCCTCCCTTTGTAATAGATTAGAAATGAAGAATGACGAATGAAAAAAAAAAATTATCCACTCAACAAGATTTATCAAATGAGATCCATATTCATTGTGAAACTGCAAGACTAATTTAAAAACGAAAACAATTAGGCGCAGGCCAATTTATGCTCAAACCAAAATTACGGGAACGGCCTCTAAAAAGCTCATTGTATTACTGCAGAATTTCGGGCCTTCCCACCATGGACTTCTAAAGTTTCTTATGTTGGGCCACAATGGACTTCGGCCATGCCCACAAGTATAAAAGCAACAAAATACGGTATATTACGAAAACGACATCGTTTCGTTGCCTCCCTTGTGGCGGGAACGTATCCATTTCCCGCCAAACAGCGCCCCCATTTTCCCTCCACCTCATATACAAGCCCAGAAGGCAACCGGTTCTCCACTGCATCTCTCTCTCTCTCTCTCTCTCTCTCTCTCTCTCCATATCCGTCGTCTATACATACAGAAGATGTTTGAGTTAAGGTTGGTGCAGGGGAGTCTCCTGAAGAAGGTTCTGGAATCGATCAAGGACTTGGTTAACGATGCCAACTTCGATTGCTCGGCCACGGGGTTCTCTCTCCAGGCCATGGACTCCAGCCACGTTGCGCTGGTGGCCCTCCTCCTCCGATCGGAGGGCTTCGAGCACTACCGCTGCGACCGCAACATCTCCATGGGGATGAACCTCGGAAACATGGCCAAGATGCTAAAGTGCGCCGGAAACGACGACATCGTCACCATCAAGGCAGATGACGGCAGCGACTGCGTCACTTTCATGTTTGAAAGCCCTAGTATGCTAACCCTAAACCCATTCCCCCCATTTTTTTTTAATTTGGTATACTTGCGTTGGATGCGTGAAACCCTAACGAGCTAAATCTGTGATTTTAGGGTATTTTCCTCTTTTCCCTGATTGGTTTGGTTTCTATGAGAAGCATTTGTTGTTTTTTTTTATTCGCTCAGTAGATTTGAGAAGGAAAAGTCAATTGGTCTGTGCAACTATGTTTAGATTTGGGTCAATATACATGTTCATGAATGCTTTCCCCATTTTGGGTTGTGAAAACTAAGCTTAACTTGAACTAGCTGGTCTCAAATGACTCCATAGCTGATGAGAGATAGGCGATTGCTGGGCCTCTTTATACCTTGAACTGATAAAAGAATTACAGTACGATTAAAGAACATAGAATCAAGAGGAAGGGCAATAAGAAAGCAGGGGCACTTGGGATAGGTCTACAGATGTAAGTAACGAATAAGGGCCTTCTAGAATAAGGTCTACAGATGTAAGTAATGAATAAGGGCCTTCTGTGTAAGTATGTTGTGTTTTTTTTTTTTCCCCCTCTTTTAGCATAAATAATATTTGCATAAGAATGTCCTTCACACCATCTTCCTAAGTTTCTCCTTTTCATTGGGAATGGAAATTTATCTGTTGATTCTGGGTTAAATTGGTTTATTGCAGCTCAAGATAAGATTTCCGATTTTGAGATGAAGCTCATGGACATTGATAGCGAGCATCTTGGGATTCCAGAATCAGAATATGATGCTATCGTTAGGATGCCGTCATCTGAGTTTGCAAGGATTTGCAAAGACCTTAGCTCAATTGGTGATACGGGTATGATATCTCATCACACTATCAAACTAGCCCCTTTCACCTTTGGAGTAATAATATCGTGACAGCTATTAAAAATGCTGACTATTGGATATCTTTGTATTGTTGTAGTTGTAATATCAGTGACAAAGGAAGGCGTGAAGTTCTCCACTAGAGGTGATATTGGTACTGCAAACATTGTCTGTAGGCAGAATACTTCAGTAGACAAGGTTTGATTTTATGCTAAATTCGAAATTGCTTAAAAAATTTCAACTTAAGTTCTAATGCATACCTTTCTATGGAGGCTGTTTTATGTTAGTGAAATTGAATGGAAAGTGGATATCCAATAATGATTGCTTATTGTGATAAAGACAATTGCGCTTTTGGTTTTTCTGAGAACTCCCTTGGTTTGTTGCTATAACACGGAAATATCTTGATTTATGCCCCCTCATAATTGCAGCCTGAAGACGCTACCATCATAGAAATGAAGGAGATGGTTTCATTGACCTTTGCACTAAGGTACATGAATTCGTTTGCAAAGGCCACCCCTTTGGCAAGCCAAGTGACTATCAGCCTGTCTTCAGAACTACCTGTGGTGGTTGAGTACAAAATTGCGGAGATGGGTTACGTTAGGTTCTATTTGGCTCCCAAAATAGAAGAGGAGGAAGCTGATCCTTATGTAGAGACCAAGTCTAAAGCAGAGGCTAAGCCTAAAGCAGAGACAAAGCCTAAACTGGAGATTAAGCCTGATGTGGAGATGAAACCTGAAGTTGATTCTAACATGGACAATGAAGTGGTGGAGATCAAGTCTGACTTGGAGTCTAAAATGGAGCCTGAAGTGGATTCTAGCATGGAGAATGAAGTGGTGGAAATCAAGCATGAAGTGGAGTCTAAAATGGAACCTGAAGAGGAAAGCAAGCCAGACTTGGATATCAAGCCTAAGAAGGAAGCTAATGGTGAAGTTCAAGTAATGGACGTTGAGTAGTTTTATCCTACAAGATTATCACTTCAGTTAATGTCATTTTAGTTGTTGGGTAATGTACATTGCATTGGAAGTAGTACTTGAGGGCCTTCAGATTTTGGGCTCTAACCTTAGTATGCTAGTACTGATCAAAAAAAAAAAAAAAAACCTTAGTATGCTAGATGGAGTCTCGAGTGGAGATTTCAGTTTTGATGTTCTCGGTTTCTAATGTTCCAAAACTAGTGAAAATGGCACATTTCTTCTTGGCAGAATCCAGAGTGGAAGTGTGAGACTCCTATTAAATGCATTGCATTTCTTCTTGGTTATGAATTAGGTTCAGTCCTTGTAAAATCTACTTCCTTTTGTGTTTAATGGTATCAATATGTTTGTCCAACTGTCCAGACAGGATGCCGTTCAAAAAAGAAAAAACCTGTCTAGACAGGATTAACTAATGAGTTTTAGAAATCACATTATGAGTACCATGGGACAATTAGAACCTTCGAAATCATCTTTTGAATTGGCAATAACACAACCTTAAAATAGGCTTATGTTCAACACTCAGGGTTGAAAGTTGGGAGAATTTGGACTCAGGAGTTCAAACACCCCAGTAGGGTGATTTATTCCGATGCACCAAAAAAATTACGCGATGCAGTGCCTTGCCCCATTTTGTAGTTTGTACTAATTTTATGGTTCATCCACATATCATACATACGCCAACCACTTCCAAGTGAAAAATAAGACAATAAACTGTGCAAAATGGAAGACCTCTCCTCAGCATGTGATGACCTATGATTGGAGCTGATTGTGAACATCAAATTGCAAGGAACACAAAATGGAAAAATTGCAAGATCTTGTGAATAAATAACCAATATGAGAAATTTTGAATGAATATTGTGCAGGTCCATTATACAATTCTTTCCTGAAAACCTAAGAGAGGAAGAAAAAATCCTCCATATCCCCCAGAACTCAGAAGGGAGGAAAAGAGACGAGCAATTGATAATTTTAAGCTTCCTACTCTGCCTAATTCCTAATTCCTGTCGATTTTCTTGACAGATCAAAACAGATTCCCTAAAGTATGCACGCTAAAGATAAGCTATAGATCTGGGCATATTCCACGACAGCAACTGAAAGTATACCCTCCAAGAAGGTTGCTTCATGTCCTCGAATCAAGGAAACAAAGCAGATGGAATTTCCAGTCAATGCCCACATACAATAAAATTCTACTTGCTACGCTTCTTGGCTTCGCTGTATAGGATCACTCCGATGACTGTGAGTGAGTAGCCCAGCATCCCGGTAACTGACACAGGATTTCGGAATATTAAAATTGAGACCACCACAGCCACAGCCCCTTTTGCATTTCCCAGTACCTGAAATCATCAGGAAACAATCAATCAGAAATCTAGCCTTTGACTATTGCACTCCAACAAGAACGAGCTGATATTACACGGCTATACCCTCAAGCTATACGACAAGTGCCATACTCTCATTTTGAAGTGCAATACAAAGAGACGCCAACATAAGTATACATTTGTAATGGAGTTCTCTTTCAATTACACGACTATTGCACAAATGCAGGTTAAACTTTGACTGGCGAGAACGACTTCAGTCAGCTGTATTTGGATCAAGAATTCGATTAAGGAAAAGTTTAGAAAAGCTAAAGATTCTAACAGCTCACAATGATTAGCTCTTTCAACCTTTTCATTTCTTTTGCTTTTTCCTTACCCAAACTCTTTATCCATATACAGCCTAAAGATTGAAACGTGATGCCATCTCAACATTAAATATAGCTGAACAAAAAAAAAAACTCCCACAACGGATGCTATCAAGAGCAATGGTGTTATTTTTTCTGCGGACCATGAAAGAGAGTTACATTTCCAACGTTAATCAAACGAACAAATTTGACGGGAGAGAATACCAATTGCTCATCACAAATATTAGAAATGTATCAGGAGTAACTAAATTCAGCCCCTATATTACCTTGGTTATATTCATTTCTTCAAGAATGGGGAAGGTCAATTAATAGTTACTGCTATACAATAACAAATTTCATCTTGCTTTCAAGTGCATGACCTGTCCACTCATACATTTTCCCTACCAATCACCTTATAGAGCTCTCAAAAAACATATATAATCAAAACAATCATCACTTAATAAGCAACAATATTTGCTAGTTCCAAACTTTGACCGATAACTGATTCTGTGGGTTCTTCATACTCCAAACACTAACCACAACAATCATCAATTAATAAGCGATAATACTAATGCTAATTCCAAACATTTGACTGATAATCGATTCTGTGGGTTCTTCATATTCCAAACACAACAGCCCTTCAATGTCACCATTTTACAACGATTCCACCTCCATCCCACTAATAAGCTAGGGAATAGCAACTCACATAATAAAACCCAACAAAAAATAATAATAATAGGTAATCTATAAATAGCCTACGACAGGTATCTGGGCCAACGCTATCTTGAAAGAATCACAAAGTCGAAAATAGCTTACCCTACCAGTTAAGAATCTACCAAATGAGCAAGTTTAGTGGTAGGGACCATTTACTCCTATGCATTTACTGAGGTTCAAACCTCACTAACAATAATGAATTTTGCCGAGCTAAAAAAAAAAAGAAAGAAGAATCAACCAAATGACAACACAATAAGGCAATGGAATTCTTCTCGAGCTCCTCCAATTCTGGTCAATTTTCGCCAGCACACCAACTCAGAAACTTCCTCTCATCTCATCCTTAGTAGAGCTATTGGAGCAACTCTCTATAAACCCAATCGACTTTTTTTCTAGGGTTCATTGCTCTCCCACTCACCTGCCTTGCCCCCCAAAATTTTATATTTTCTGTTCCATGAAACTAATTAGCATTTATGTACTTCTGAAGAAACTAATGTATATTTACGCACATATGTAATTCTGAAGAAAAAACGGAGGTTTAACCACCAAATGTAAAATTTATCTGTCTCCTACAACTTCAAGATCAAACAGTCCAAAAAGAGATGTGCAATCTCCAGTCTACTTCACCGAACAGAGGATGAGATAATTCACTATTGGCATCTTTTACGTACACATCTGTTGCCTATTGGCAATGTAATAATTCCTAAAATAAAGCATCACACTTCCCATCGTAATATTTCACACTGCAGGACATGCAAACTAACACCTAGATATGGATTTTCCAGGATACAGCAGGATATTAATAAATCGTCTTGTTCTTCACCTCTGAACCCTTTGGCGTCTCCCGTGAAATGAACACATTTAGATAAGTTTTGATTTCATTTTATCAGACCAAAGTAGCTCCTTACTCCATCCAAAGGGCACATGCGAAAACAGAACAGAAACGGGGAAAACCAATTGCATTCTACAAGTAAAATTTTCATAATCGCTCCAAGCCCCAGTGGCTTTTCTTGGCTCTTACTTACTATTCTTCTCCTACATCAATATTCTCTTCTATACTTCATACACTCCAAAAGACCATATGATCCCCGTGTCTGTAATTTCTTCCAAACGACAGTTGTTATCTTTCCATTTCAAAAAAATGATCTTGAAAAAGAACACACGGCAAACAACCATTTAAAATTAAATTTTCACAGACAGCAACAAAGCAGAACAAGAAAGGGGGGAATACCTGTAGAGTCAGAGCACTTGTGTGCTTTGTCACCAAAAAATTGGTCAGGTTAACAAAATATGCCAAGGAAGAATTGAATAGCAGATACCAGACGATCCGGATATCATCTCTTGCAAGGGCTAGGGTGATACCAACAACATCTTCTTCCATGATGAGTGTTGCAGGAAGCAGAAATACAACAGCTATTGGAGCCATGTACATGAGAAGGTTCATAGAATTCAGCTTTTCCCTGAAAAATGATAGAACCTTTGCAGAGTTAATAATTCTTCAAACCACAAATATTTATTCAAAAAGAAACTTATGCTGGTTCAAATTATACTAAAAAATGCACAACTCTATAAAAACACAGTAAACTTTTACCCTTCAGAAGAAAGCAATATCCCTTGTAGCACTGTTTTAAGTGCCCTTGCAGCAGTAGCACCAACGCACATTATAAACCCAAAAAGATGGAAGCTTGGCTCACCCTGAAGACATACAGAAGAGAGGAACAGCAAGTATTAGAAGGAAAACTGATTAATCCAATCTCGCCTTTCCAAGCCCGCCAGAATTGGGTGACCTGCTAGTTTATGAAGCTTAAAGATTTCCGCCATTCTTAACTTAAATATTTACATCTTTCATCCAACACCTGATGTCACCAACAATATGAATATTCGATGTTTATTTCGAAGTTCTTCAAAAGTTCTCTCTTTCATGCGAAACATTAAATGAAGGAACAATATTCTGGTATGGTCACAACATCGCTCTATTTACCGGCAAAATAAGCGAGGAAACTAGAAAAACATAATTTTCCTTATGGGCGAAACCAATGGATTAGAACCTCATTTCAAAGGAGATTGATATAAATATGCCAATTCGGTTGCAGTGAAGAACCTATTTTCGAAAACCTCCAACAGCTCAGGGAAAATTCTATGGAGTTTGCACTAGCTTTTCCTGCTTTTTGTTTCAGTAGCTGTTTAGATGTTTGTACGGTTCTCGTGGATCTTGGCTGTGCTAAAACTAGAATTTCCGCTAACTCTTTACTTTTTCATTTTATATATTCTTTACTTTACCCCACAGTGAACAAATATTCTACTAATATGCAAACAATGTTCAAAAGATTGCACTTTCAATACCTAATTAACGCATTTCAACGCACTTTGACACATTTTCATACCCTTCTCACCTAATTCCTACTCCGTTTCAACACACACACACACCCAACAACAAAAAAAGCTTTAATTTGACAACAAAATCAGAAAAGAAAAGAAAAAATTCGAAGAAAACATCAAATGCACGTACCCCGCTGGCGATAACCACACCCGTAACAACGGGAATGAGAGTCACATATGTAAGCCAAGCCTCCCTCTTCAACGTCATCAAATACGCAAACACCGCCGTAAAAAACGGCGTCGTCGCCCCAATCGCCTGATTAAACGACACCGGCAAATACCTCAGCGATATGTTCCCACTCACGACAGAGGCACAAAACACCAAACTGAGAACCGCGATTTTGACGAACTGGACGCGGGACCGGATCGTCTGCATCGGGACCATCTTGAGCCAGGCAATGGCGACGTAGCTGAACAAGGAGCAGGCCATCATGTGGCACATGGTGAGGAAAATCGGGTACTTGAATCCGTAATTGCTGAGCAAGTACTTGTTGAGCAATAGAACCCCAATGTTGGAGGAGTACCATGAGGTCACGAGCCCGATTGTGAAGAACCGGCTCGAGGAGCCCTTTAGAGACGACGACGGCGACGACATGGTTGGATCTCTCGTCTCTGGTTTTGGCCCAATTTTGTGTCCTAGGGCTTCTTCGATTGGGATCAGGAGAAAGGCCTGCTGTTTCTTTTAAAACGGCATGAGATCTGGGTAATGTTGGATAGAGAGAGGAAGGGAGATCGAAATGGCAGTAGTGAATCTAGAAAGGGAAAGTATTTGATGAGAGAGAGAGAGAGAGGAGTCTGTGATGGATTTTGGAGGACGACCGACGAGGATTTTTATTCCTCCGTTAAGCATATGGCGAGAGAGGGAGAGAGATAAAACGCGGAGTTGGGGTGGCGGGGGGTAATAAAAGGGATTTTGACTTTGTCTTTAAATTGTTTGGGTCAAGGTGGAGTATTGACTTGTACTATTGACTTTTCTTATAGGGTAATTTACACCAACCTCCCTTGAGGTTTCTTACAAATACATTACGCCTCTAACCTTTTAACTAATTACACTCCCTTAGTCTTCCATAAGATTTGTGGATTCCAAGTTAATGACCTGAAGAAAAAAAAAAAAAACTGTGTAGCTTTCATTTGGCCTTTAATTCACATACACATTTGGAGAAGTGTGAATTCAACAAAGTAAATATGAAATCGAATAACAATTCAGTTCCCCTTTTTGAAAAATGAGAAATAAGTTTTTTGTTTTTTGGTAAATAAAACGAGAAATAAGTTTCATACCATTAATGTACTTACCTTCTTTTCTTTTATGCATGTATTAATTCACTACTCAACCACAAGGTTTTCTAAACCTAGAGATAAGGTAACTTTGATAATCAGTGGGTAGAAAAATTGAAGATGTAAAGATGAAGAGGTTGGGCATGAAGTTGATGGTGGAGATGGTCATGATCATTGCGGCTGTCATGGCCATTGTGGTTGAGAGTGGTGTTCCTTAGTTATTGTTGCTTTCATGACCTTGAATGTTGCACTTGCAAGAGTTCAAAAACCCTAATTGACACCTTTATCCACCTATTCGAACAAAATGCATTAATGGAGCTCCTAAATGTCCTATAAAATATTGACTTGTATTATTGACTTCTCCTTAAGGTAATTTACACCAACCTCCTTTGATTTCTTACAAATACATTGCGTTGCCAACCTTTTTAACTAATTGTATTGACCTTTCTTTAATGGAAATAACGTAGATCAATTTAGATCCACTCTGTTAGTCTTTCGTTAGAGTAACGGATTCCAAGTTAATGACCTTAAAAATATTGTGTAGCTTCCATTTTGCTCTCTAAATTTTCTTGAGGAATCTATACCAAAGGAATTAGGCTTTTAGGGAAATCAGTTTGAAAGTAAATTGATTTCGTTTTAACTTTGACTTTTTAGGAATGTGGGTGCAATGATTTGAGGGGAAACTTAATCGCCTATACCAAAGGAATTAGGCTTTTCTAAAGGTATTTAACTTGGAATCCATTAATCTAATGGAAAGCTAACGAAATGGATGTTAATTATCTATGCTTATCTATGCTATTCCCATTCAAGGGGATCGGTGTTATTAGTTGAAAGGTTAGGGGTACAATGTATTTATGAGAAAACTCGGGGTTATTGGTGGAAATTTTCCTTTCTTCCATAACATCATATATGACGGCCAATCACATGTAATCGACCAAAAAAAAAAAGATAATTCAAATTAAAAATTTAGACCCAGTGTGGAGTCATTCGTTGCTCTTAAGATAAATATATACTAACTTGTTCAAATGTTCTTGATGCTCCATTAATTTTTGCATGGATGATTTGCATATCAAAGTTTACCAAATGAACCACTCAAATCGTAAAAGACAATAATAAAGAATTGGGTGGTGCTAACGCCAAAACCATTTTTGTTTGTACCAAAATTGCAGTGTTTAAAAACCTTGTACCATGTGCAAGGTACAAGCATTTTATGTATTACAGTTTTGACACAAACAAAAATGGTTTTGGTATTATCATCTCCCTAAAAAAAAATTATATTGGATAAGAATAATGAAATTTGAGACTCTTGATTTCGCTTGCGTTTGGTTTGGGTTTTGAGTTTTGGTTTTTGTAATGATTAGAGGGAGAAATAGGGATAATAATTAAAAAATAGGTATTAATGATTGGAGAGAGATAGAGAGAAAAATAAAAATAATATTTAAAAATAGGGATAATAATTGAATAATAATTGAGAAAACCGGTTCTTAAGAATCAAACCAAACAAGGCCATTCTTGTGCTCATGTGCAGAAAGTCTAGGTACCCAGAATTTAAAGTGAAATTTTTTTGGGTACCTTCTGGGTACCTGTTGAATTTCAAATTCTGGGTACTAAGTACTTTGGAGTACCCATTCTGGATATGTAGCAGTGCTTTTAAGTGAGCTTAGTTTTAGTACGAAGTTATTCTTTTTCATTTTTATATTGGCAGAGATAATCATTCAATTACTTATGCTGATTCCATCTTTTTACTGTGTTCCAGGGAATTTTGAATTATTTAGGTTATTTTTTAAAAAGGAACAACCTTCAATGACTTTATTGTAAAGTAAGAAGGCTTTATTCTAGGAGTTATAGCTGTTATCGCAAAATAAGAATGCTAAGTATTAATGAAAGACTTCAATCGCTCATTAAACAGGAAATTATCGGTAGTGTACAAAATACGTTGACCCATTTTCAGAAGCATCTTTAGCAACTCCAAATTAAATTGGCAAAACAAATGGCGAAATAGGACTCAAGTATCTTAAATGATTTAATGCGGCTGCATTGACCAAAACTTGTTAAAGACGTGACCCACATCAAGCAAGTTTGAATCCACACTATACACGTCCCATTTATGGTATGTAATTGATTTGCAGTTAACACATCCACGCCATACACCTCACATTCATGGTATTTTTTGGCTAAAAATTCTAAGTACGAAGAATTAATGTAAATGATTACAAAGCTCCAATATGGTGACTTTAATTACCATATGAAAATAATGAAAGGATTTTCTTAAACTGCAGCATCAAGCCATTGCTGCCCTGGCTAGTGGCTACATTTTGAGAGTCACGCACGTCTTATAATTACTCGATCCCTGCTAGAACAGTTTTTGCGAGCACTTTTTTTCAAGTCTTATGAAAAAAGGCTGAAGTTGACACCCCAGGCTTGAACTCGCGACCTTCACGTGCATCTCCTACATAAAATTGAAGAAGCCACTGAGCCATAAGTGTCACTTGTGATTTATGTGGAACAACTAATAAATATATGATTTGGCTAATTTGAAAAAATTGATTTTTTGGCTTTTTTGGTTTTGTCCTTATTCAAAAAATATTTGCATTTGTTAGTTTTCGGTCGATTTTTTGTGGTTTCTTGGCTTGTCTCGACGAGAGGAATCTAAAAAGTATAAAATTGTTAGCCAAATTTAAAGTTATGTGAATAAAGACAAAAAATAATCAAAAAAACTGATTTATTTTGGTTTATTTTCGGTTTTATTAAAAAAACTATTACTTTTGACCATAATTTTATACTCTTTGAATTTGTCTCAACGAGATAAATCCAGAAACCACAAAATCTTGACGCAAAATTAACAAATGCAAAAAAAAATTGAATAAGGACAAAACAAAAAAAATCAAAAAACCAATTTTT
Source organism: Vaccinium myrtillus (assembly GCA_016920895.1). Lineage (NCBI taxonomy): Eukaryota > Viridiplantae > Streptophyta > Magnoliopsida > Ericales > Ericaceae > Vaccinium > Vaccinium myrtillus. The sequence continues at coordinate 20,475,347 of CM029280.1, read as the reverse complement.
TCAATTTAGCCAAATCGCATCGCTAGTACTAAAAAATAAAACCCTAAAACAAAATTGGGCAGCGATAGAGCAGCTGCAGCAACTTCGTCTTCGTCTTCGTCTTCGATTGTAGCAGCAGTTCTCTCGATCCTGCAACTAAGGGCGAGAACAGGTCCAGATCTCGAACTTTACAGATCGAACTCGTTGGAGTTCGTCTCATCAGGTATCTTCTCTCTCTCACTCGTCTCTCGTCTCTCACTCTTCTCTCTCTCACTCGTCTCTGTCTCTCTCTCTCCGACGTGTTCGATTATTTTCCGCCGCACCGGGTGCATATCCCGCACCCGCACCCGTATCGTGTCGTATCGACACGGGTGCTTCGCCTGAAAATGAGGATTCGTGTATCACAGGTAGTTTGGGATGTTTTCGGAAGTCACTTTCACGCTCGCACTCGGATTATGTGACTAAGGAGCGGCCCTCTGAGTGTGTTAAAGAAATTAGAATACGTGTATCATCGGTCCTGCAAATCTAGTATAGTTTCTTAAAGTATAATGGACGTATCAATCCATCTGTCTCTTAGAACAGTACTTATTCATTTTAAAGAATTGTAATGCTTGTTATTTCGAATATTTTGAACACTCCGCGGAATTCAGACACTAAGCGTTCGGCAAAAGGAAAACTCAAAATTTTTTTGAATGAAGTACATATTCAGCATATTTTAATTTTGGTGTTTGATGTTGATAATAGGGTTTCAGAGTTTGTTTCCTGGTATTCTTCAGAGTGCATATTATCAGTCGAATCACAAAATCTCGATGGGGAGAAAGAAGCCTAGCGCACGTGATGATGACAATCAGGATGGTGGTGGGAAATCTAGGAGGAAGGCAGCGGTGGTAGACGATGATGAATACTCCATAGGAACAGAATTATCCGAGGACCAACCCGTTCAGGACGAAAAAGTTGTGCCAGTTGGTGGAAAGAAGAAGGGAAAGAAGGGAGCTTCTAAGACTTCACAACAGAAAGACGAGGATGTCGAAAAAGAAGATGAAGAGGAGGATGATGTACCAGTTGTACAATTTGCGGGTAAGAAGAAGTCTAGATCCAAAAAAAGTGGGAGCAGCACTTCGTTTAGCTCTTCGAGTTTTGGGTTACTTGGAGAGGTGGACGATGAGGATGACAAGTCTGGAGTTACAAGTGATAAAGATAATGGTGTTGCCAGTGATGATAATGAGTCTGTAGTATCTTTTTCTGGGAAGAAAAAGTCATCTAAGTCAGGAAAAGGTAATAGTAATCAGGTGAGGGCGTCTGCTTTTGGTGCAATTGCGGACGATGAGGATGACGATGGGGAGGCCATTGATAACTCAGTTACAGAGAAGCAATCTGATGATGAATCTGATGATGATGATGATGTGGTAATTTCTTTTTCAGGCAAGAAAAAACATTCTAAATCCAATAAGAAGAGCAGTGGTTCTGGTATTGACGAGTTTGACCGCGGGGAAGAAACTAAGGATGAAGCTAAAGAGGAGGAAGAAGAAGATGATGTTGCTGCGATAAGTTTCTCCGGCAAGAAGAAGAAGTCTTCAAGCTCTTCAAAGAAGAGTAGTAAAATTTATAGTGATGCTTTAATTGAAGAAGATGAGGAGGAGGGCACATCTTTTACAAATGATGATTCTGCTACTCTGGATGAATATCCATCATCAATTATGTTTTCCGGCAAAAAGAAGTCATCCAAAAAGAAGAGTAGTAGTGCTTTCAATGCGCTTGAATCTAGCCTTGGAGTTGAATCAAATATGGACCCAGACGAGCATAGTGTGGTTGTTAGTGGTAAAGAAGCTGATGGTTCCAAAAGTAGCAAGATTGAAGATGTTGTAGAAACTTCAAAGAACAAAAAGAAGAAGAAGAAGAGTGGGAGGACTGCTCAAGAAGAGGAAGACTTAGATAAACTTCTGGCAGCACTCGGTGAAGGGCCTACTATTGCAAAACCAGCTCCAGCTCCTCCTCCTTCACAAGAGAATAAAGTTCAGACTCAGTTTGAATCAGTTGGATTGGTAGATGCTTCAATTGAAAAGGAAGCTGAAGAAGAAGGAGGTGTGGAATCTGCTGCTGCAAAGAAGAAGAAAAAGAAGAAGGAAAAGGAGAAAGAGAAAAAGGCGGCTGCAGCAGCAGCTGCAAATACACCAGCAGAGGAATTAAGGCAAGAAAATCAGGAAGAAGCAAAAAATGAAACAAAGGGCAAAGCAACAGATAAGAAAGTCCCAAAGCATGTAAGGGAGATGCAGGAGAGGCTGGCTAGGCTTAAGGAACTGGAGGAAAAGAAGAAGAGGGAAGAAGAGGAGAAGTTAAGGAAGGAAGAGGAAGAGCGAAAGAGGCAGGAGGAACTCGAAAGGTTAGCAGAAGAGAAGAAGCGTTTGAGAAAGGAAAAGGAAAAGGAGAAACTTCTGAAGAAGAAACTGGAAGGAAAGCTATTAACTGGGAAACAAAAGGAAGAAGCGCGGCGACTGGAGGCAATGAGGAACCAAATACTTGCTAATGCTGGAGGTTTGCCTGTTGCTATTGGTGATGCTGCTGGTGCTCCCACAAAACGACCCAAGTATCAAACAAAGAAAAAAACACATTACTCTCAAGCAAATGGCGTGGCCCCTGAAAAGGCAGTTGAAAGCTCAGAAGCAATGGAAGATCAACAGGAATCTGTGGCTGAGGTTGAGTCCTTGGATCTAGAGAGGGTTGAGGAAATGGAGACCGTGATTGGGGAGGAGAAAACAGAAGTTGCTACTGATGTGGTTGAAGACAATTTAATTGAAGAAGAAGATGATGATGACGAATGGGATGCAAAGAGTTGGGACGAAGCTGATCTTAAACTGCCTGGTAAAAGTGCCTTTGCCGATGAAGAGGATGAATCTATGCCTGATCACGTGGGTAAGAAAGAGTCTTCAACTTCAAAGGCAGCAGTTGTTGCCCCCAAAGTTACCCCGACCTTGCCAGTTAAATCTCTTGATGGTGAAAGTAAGAAAAGCCGGCCTGACACAGAGTCTTTGGATACAAATAAGGGCAAAGAACCAAAACGCAAGAAGGAACCACAAACTTTGGATGCTCAGCCTAACCAGAGTGAAGCTGACCTCCGGTCCCCAATTTGCTGCATTATGGGTCATGTTGATACTGGGAAAACCAAGCTGCTTGATTGTATCAGAGGCACTAATGTTCAGGAAGGTGAAGCCGGAGGGATTACTCAACAAATTGGTGCAACATATTTTCCGGCTGAGAACATACGGGAGAGAACAAAGGAACTCAAAGCTGATGCAAAGCTAAAGGTCCCAGGTCTTTTAGTTATTGATACCCCTGGGCACGAATCGTTCACTAATTTAAGGTCTAGGGGTTCAGGTTTATGTGATATTGCAATCTTGGTCGTCGACATAATGCATGGCCTAGAACCACAGACTATTGAATCACTCAATCTACTGAAAATGAGGAATACAGAGTTTATTGTGGCATTGAATAAGGTTGAGATTACTCTGCAATGTTTTCCTTTGAGTGCATATTATTCAGTTCCCTATCATGTGTATTTGATTTCACAACTTGCAGGTGGACCGACTTTATGGGTGGAAAGCTAGCCGGAATGCACCAATTGTTAAGACAATGAAGCAACAATCAAAAGACGTTCAACTTGAATTTAATATGAGGCTCACTCAGGTCACATATGCACACCCCTTCTAGCGGTTTAATTTGTATGGATGGTAGACCTCGCTACAATTCTTTTTTCTGGTTATTTCAGGTTATTACTCAGTTCAAGGAACAAGGATTGAACACTGAGTTGTATTACAAAAATAAGGAAATGGGGGAAACGTTCAGTATAGTACCCACAAGTGCAATCAGGTGACTGTTTTGTATTCTGGTTATGGTTGGTTCAAAGTTCTTCTGCAGCCTATTAAGGTGGGAAAACAGATTTTTTCGTTTACAATGTACTGATACTTTGGGCTTTGGATGTAACAGTGGTGAAGGCATTCCTGATTTGCTGTTATTGTTAGTCCAGTGGACTCAGAAGACAATGGTAGAGAAGCTAACATTCAGTAATGAAGTGCAGGTACAACCACCTTCCTCCCTAGAGCACAACTGCTGCTTCTTGATTTATCATATGGAGAGATGTCCCGAATGTGCGAATTACTGACTGTGTAGAACTCTTTGCCAGTGTACGGTTTTGGAGGTTAAGGTTATTGAAGGCCATGGGACAACAATTGACGTAGTGTTAGTTAATGGTGTGCTTCACGAAGGAGATCAAATTGTTGTTTGTGGCATGCAGGCAAGAATATTACCTCTTTATTGCCTAAGATCTAAATGCTAATTGTTGTAAAATCTTAGCTATATCTCGTATTGCCAGGGACCTATTGTCACCACAATTCGAGCATTACTGACCCCCCACCCGATGAAGGAACTCCGAGTTAAGGTAAGGCTTTTTTGCAGCATTTTATTTTCTTTTAAAATGTACCTTTTAAAAAGATTTTGGCAGTATTGTGAAGAATAGTAATCTTGGAAATAGGTGTAGATTAATGTAACGCACTTCCCACTTATTGTTGCTTTCTGGCTTTCCATCTTACTTCGTCAGTTATTACTAATTTAGGATTCATTTGAAAAGTCGTGATGAATGTTTGTGTTCGAAGTTTTCACTTACGTATCTGAGATTTTGATTTCTTAGAGGGAACGACTGCTGGCTATCATTTTATATACCCAATAGTAGCTATGTAATAGATTTGTACTATAAAGTTAAGCTGTCTAATAGTCAGCGGGATGTTTAGATGATTTCCCAGTTTTAATAGTTGCATGGGTTTGTTAAGGCCTGATTCCTGGATTCGTGATGAGTAGGCTGCTGCTCACAGAGTCTAAAGTGTATGTGTTATTTGAAGTAGTGTAATCGTCTGATATTGAGCAATAGTATTGGTTTTCTTTGTGATTATAGATTTATGGTTTAAATCATCTAGGAAGAATGGGTTTTCTCTGTATGTTTTACTAGTTTAAATCATGCTGGAAGTGTATTGACCTGTTCGAGTTTTGGAAACAAGTGTTCAATAGTCCTTTCTAAAAGGTATGGCAACCTGGGAAGTGGGTAAATATACTTCTATCGTCCGACTGGAAAACTGTTAGCTCACTTGTCAAAAGTTACTGATCAATCAAACTGACATGGAATTGGCTTCTAGATTGAGAAGTGGTTAACAAATAGATGATTTTCATTGACAAATGAAATGCAATCTCATTATCACGAAAAAGTTAAGATAAATTGCAGAGGGAGTGCAGGACATATTATCAAGGATATTCATGTTTTCTCATGCGAACTTTTCGAAGTTTGACGCTATATCCAATGTAATTGGTATTTGTCAAACTCAAGACCTAAGAAGCATGGACACGACACGACACAACACCTCCCGGATACTTGTTGGACATGCCTAAATGTGTGCCCAATTTTTTAAATATTTTTTAATCAGACATGTTCTGTAATCTGTACACCCTAGGACACGTTTCGCTTATGTAGTGACTGTTGATGTGTATCTGCATAAGGCTAATAATAGTTGTGGTTTTTTTCTTTACTTGATGGAACAATTATTTTTCCTCTTCTATTATGAAGTTTTAGTCCTAATATAATCAAATGGGTTAGAAGTGTTAAGCAGTGGCAAATAAAGATGCAGAGGGAGTGAAGGACATTATCAAGGATATTTTCGTATTTTCTCATGTGAACTATTTGAAGTTCGACACCATAGATCCCCCAATGTTCAAAGACCTAAGAAGCATGGACGTGTCTATTGGCCGCAAGTATCACTGGCTCACATTGGCACGACGCTCCCCAGACACTTGTTGGACATGCCTAAATGGATAAATGCGTGCCCAATTTTTTAAAATAAATATTTTTGTTCAGACACATTCTGTACGCTCTATGACATGTTGGAAACACTTATGTAGTGACTGTATAAGGCTAATAATATTTGTGGTTTTTCCCTTAACGTGATGGAAAATTATTTTTTATCTTCTATATGAATTAATCAGCTACATCTATAATATAGAACATATCTTTTCATTCGTTGTGTCCACTACTTGCCCTTGTCCTAGTTTTTGAAGGAATGACATGTCTACGTATCCATGTCGTGTCTATGCTTCTTAGCTCAAGACCAAGTTGCTCGGCTTATTTAGTTTTGGGGAATGTGTTTCTAGTACGTAGGTCTTAAAATTTTGAAGGACTAGAAGGAGAGCAATGTGGTAATTTTCTTGATTTCGTCATATAATTATTGGTATTTTATTTGTGCTTTTGGTTTTATCCGCTATTTTGAGGTAGCTTCTTGTTGTTGCTTTCTCCAATGTACGTGTATGACCTCTAGTTGTTGTATTGTTTCAGGGAACTTATCTGCATCACAAAGAAATCAAGGCTGCTCAGGGTATCAAGATTACTGCGCAGGTGATGTTAATATCCAAACAGAATATACTCTCACTCTCAAGTACTTTTGTTTCCCTTCCTTGCCTTCCCTATGGGCTTAAATTAATGTATTCGGGGAAATGAAAGCTAGAACGAGGCTGGCCCAAGTTAAAGGGGATATGATAAAATTTCTTGTCTACACATTATGTTCATTATATTCATCAGTGCTTTCTACCTGTCAGTGTTCTAAAAGTCGGCCTAGGCAGTGGTTTGCTGCCTCGACTAGGATTCTAGGTGTTACATTTGGCCGTTGGACGATTAGTCGGCTGCTATGTGGGATTACTCGGGTAGGCGGGAGTAGTTGGCTAGGCGAGGACTAGTTGGCTGGTGTATCTTATAATTTTTTATTGAGTTGGGTGCATGTAGGACAGTGGTAGTGTAAATTGCAACGTGTCAAAGCGTTATATGTATAATTCTGAGTTCTCTTGACAATCAACATCCCTGAATCGCAGTGAACACAAACTAAAATTGTAGCAAGGCAAACCTCTAATAAAGTAAAAATTATGACTAAAAAGAAGGAAGCAGCACAACAATTGAATTTTCACTTCGTTGAAATGTTCAATGATGGAGTGTTGAGGCCTAAATATAGTTTATGGGTGCAAAACCGAACATTAAAACTTTTGATTTTCGTGGATGGATGAATGTTTGATGTTTTCAAATTGGTTGTTATTTGATTTTTTGTTCTACTTAGGGGGGAATATTTTAAAAAAAATAAAAAAAAAACCCGACCAATTTCTAGCTGCCGACTAATTGGTGGCTAGTGGCCCATCCGCCGCCTGACATTTTCACTCCCGGAAATCACATGTCCCAAGCACGAGCTATGGACAAGTAGCCCAAGAATTAAGGAAAAAAACCTGTACCATTTGCCTGGTGGTTGATGAATTTCTGTTGATAGAATTCCCTTTTTTCCAATAAAAAATAGGGCATGGAGCACGCAATTGCTGGGACTGGTCTGTATGTGGTGGGGCCTAATGATGATATAGAAGACATCAAGGGATCAGCCATGGAAGATATGCACTCAGTATTGAGAAGGATTGATAAAACTGGTGAGGGAGTGTGTGTTCAGGCCTCTACTCTAGGATCATTAGAAGCATTACTGGAGTTCTTGAAGTCTCCAGCAGTGAACATACCAGTTAGTGGTATCAGCATAGGTCCAGTGCATAAGAAGGATGTCATGAAAGCTAGTGTTATGCTGGAGAAGAAAAAGGAGTTTGCTACGATATTGGCTTTCGATGTTAAAGTGACGCCAGAAGCTCGGGAACTTGCGGATGAAGCTGGTGTTAAGATCTTCATTGCTGATATCATTTATCACTTGTTTGATCAGTTTAAGGCCTACATTGACAATCTCAAGGAAGAAAAGAAGAAAGAAGCTGCCGAAGAGGCAGTCTTCCCATGTCTTCTCAAGATTATGCCGAATTGTATTTTTAACAAGAAGGACCCCATTGTTTTGGGGGTTGATGTTGCCGAAGGAATCGCTAAGGTATTAAGTCATCGTTGTTTGTAACTGTTTTATTTGTTTCATCTCCCACGTGTTTCACAATTCCACTTGCAGAAATTTGCTGGATTTTTTTTTGGAAGATAATTCTTTATAGAAACGAACCCACCAATGAAAAAAGGCCAAGGGAATATCCTTGGGAGCTAACTAAAGAATAACAAAAGAGGAACCAAACCAGAGGCAAAATTGCCTCCTGTAAAAGGAAAACAGGAAAGAAACTATGCATAAAAAAACCCTCCCCCCAACCTATGAAGCTTCTTACTTTTACCAGGTGCTTATTGGGTATTGGTACTTGATATGGTACTTCTACATGCGTCTACACACAAAATGCGTACCAAACCTTCTTTACCTTAATGTTGACAGTGCCCCGAAGGTACGAACTACGAAGTACATACGCAGCCTTACCCTGTCGGAATATCCTCTGTTTTGTACGAATTTGCTTGATGAAACTTCTTTTTTATGCATTTCATGCTTTATAATTAAATTTTACTGTGTAATTTCGTTGCGTAAGGAGATTAAATTCTTATTTGTACCTTACTTTTAGCCTTAATTGTTGTTGTATGCTAAACACTTACTCAATGAAGGCATTCATTCATTTTTCTGGTTGTTATCTATAATACTGTACATTTCTTGCTAGTATAAAAATGTTTTTAAGGACATAACCTAGCTTCTGTGCTCTATTTATTTATTTATTTATTTATATATATTTTTGTTTTTTGTTTTTGCCATACCTGCGCTTCATACTTCATAGCCCCTTAGACATAAGCACATGGAAACCCCTATCCCTATGCATGTCCCAAACTCACACAACAGTCTGCTCTCATCTGCGGGAGGCACTTTCTTCAGTGGGGCTAACCCGGCTGTCACATCCCTAACAATATTGCAAATCATACAAGCTTCATCCAGCCTTCTTCATTGAAAACTGAGATTTCCTTTCTCTGGAAATATGGTATGCTGAAGCAGGGAGAAAGTTTAAGCACCATATTTGCAGCAGAACCACCTTTAGAATTGCTTGATCTCTGCTAAGTTGTTAGGGGAGCTTTGGAGCTGCATTTTGAAACAAATGACCCATTTTTGAGTGGAAAAACTGCATTGGAAAGAAATGGCTATGCTCTTCAGCATCACTATTGTGCAATAACAACCAGTACCACAGCCATGCCCCAACTTGCGAACTTCTTTTGTGGTTAGCCTACCCCTCCACACTATCCATAGGATGAAAAAATACCTTGGAACATGATGCTTGAACCAAACTAATTGGTACCAGTCAACTCTAGGCATTCCAGATCTGACAGCATTCCAAGCAGAGCTTGTGCTATTCCCTATTAGTAGAAGGTATCCATATAAGCCTAACCTCCACCTCTACATTCTGAACCAAAGACTCAGGAGTGAGTTCTATACTTCTATGATATCCTGGGTAACTGCATTACTTCCTCTTGGGCACCATAGGCAAAGATGTTCAATGATATCTGGGTGACCAATTTTATCCATGAAGTGTCATCTTTCTTACAAATAGCAAGTAGCACATAGAGGCCTTAGCGTAGAGGCCTTATTCCTATAGTCTAAGCCCCGAAACCCTTCCTTTTTAGACACAAACTGAAGAATAACTGAATCCCCCCAACCCCACGCCCTCGGGGGCACCCTTTTGAGAAGGAAAAAAAAAAAAAAAAAAGCTCTCAATATTCCCTGAATTTGCTTCATGATCTTATAGGGAAGAAGTACAATTTAATTCCAGTAGACTTGTATACCAAGAAGGACAGAGTCACAGAACTAATCAACTCAGAACTGCCTCCATAAGACGAGCTTAGCGGTCCAAGATTTAATTTTTCTAGGATTCTCTCTTTCAACGCTATGCAATCTGCATCCAGACAATCATGGGCACCCCAAGGTACTTAACTGGAACATTTCCTCCAGAATTGCTAAGATATCTCTAAGAATTTGTGGGCTTGTTTGGTTTGGGTCTCCAGACCCGGTTTTATTACTCAATCATTATCCCTATTTCTTTCCCATCATTACCTCTATTTTTAATTATTATTCTCAGTTCTCTCTTCATCTCTCCCTAATCATTACCCTTAATTTTCAATTATTATTTTCATTTCTCTCTCTACTCAAAATCCAAAACACAAAACCCAAATCACAAACCCCAACCGAACAAGGTGTGTTTCTCTTCAGTGCTCAAACCAGAAAAGAGTACTACACTGTTATTTAGATTCGGTTTCAACAAGACTTGAAACAGATGTACTGGAGAGATGTTGATGAACATGGGATAAGTTTCATTGTCTTATTTAATGGTATTTGGGCCTTGGCTTTGGACTTTCTATATGCTAAACAAGAACATTTAGTGCTTATTTGAACTTTTGGAACTCATGATATCTTTGCACCTCAGCTGTTTCCCCTCAAATAAAACGATAGAAAACTTTTTTTTTGTGCATCAATGATATCTAACGCCATTTAATTCACTGACACAGGTTGGAACTCCAATTTGTATACCACAGAGGGATTTTATTGATATTGGTCGAATTGCATCCATTGAGAATAACAAGAAGGCTGTTGATTATGCAAAGAAAGGCCAGCAGGTGGCCATTAAGGTACGAGTCCTACAATCTTTGGCTTATTGGGTAGTTTTACGGGAATTTTTGTATGGATGTTGGAAGAGACCAAATCATCACCATCAATCTTTTGTATTATTTAGGTTGGTTGCTGTATTATATTAATTTCTTGTGTTTTGCTAAAAATACTTGCAATGTCTTTTGTTATTGACTTATTGTTAGTGTCTCCATTCTCAAGGGATAAAATTAGTCGTGCCACCCACGTAACCCCTTTCACTGATCACTATTGATTCTGTTGCATGTTTTACGTCGGTCACTTGTGTTAGCATTCTTTTCGCTTTGCCAAGTTTACTTTTTGATGTCGCATTTCAATTCTCCATTATTCTTGATGCCTGCTTCTATCATAGTTTTCTTTCAGATTTGGTAATTTTCTCATTGATGTCACTTACTAAATGTTGGTCGTCTCCAAACTAACTCGATAATTCCATAATCACCACCAAGCCACGTCTGTCATAATTGATTGTTTTCATCACTTGTCAAGGGGTTATTTATTTTTGTTCAGAATAGTCACTTACTAAATTGATGTTTTCTAGTGTTCTTTCAATAAAATGATGCTTAGGTTCCAAAAATTTGAACAGCATTGCTCTTAACAATTTATTAAGAACCACGCAACAGATTGACAAGTGGTGGAATAAATAAGAATTGACATAAAAGATTATCTCTAACAATTGCCGATGGAAGTGGTGATGACCAGTAGTAATAAATGACTTCAAAAGGTAACTATTATGTAACAACTACATGATTCAACAAGTAGTCTGTCTATCCCACCTCTATACACATATCATGCATAGTGTATCCTGCATCGTTTACGTGTGAGTTAGACCATCCATTAGCGTGATTAAAAAGGCAAGTCTGAGTGGTCGTATGTGGTATACAACAGAGGGACAACACACCACCACCAATTGAACACGTATTGTCCTGTGTTAAAATCTTTCAGATGCTTCCTTATAGGTGATAGTTTAACCTTAGTTGTATGAAGCGGGTGCGGGAGAGAGAGGATATAAAAAAAATTGAAGTTGGGAGTCTATAGGATTATATAGAAGTATAGAAATATGGATACTCTAAAACTGTTTTTTTTTAGCCCTACTTTGTCAGTTTGTAGTTGGTGTCAACTAGAAATGTTTATTTATTTATTTTTGTTACTGTAAGTTGAACATTATAGTGATTAGTGATGTTGAGTACTTAAGCAATTTGGAGTTAATGAGTTGCTAGTACCTTATGCTGTAAATCGTTACTTCTTATCTTCTTCCGCTTGGTAGCTTTTGTTTCGTTTCTTTTGTGATTCATATGCTGAAAGGTTCTATGCTACTTGGGAGCGCGCTTCTTTCTTGATGGAGCAAGGTACCTAGGAGATTCTGACTTAAGAAGTGGGTGAGCAAGATTCTAGGGTGGGTTTGTCACCTGATATGAGGACTTTCTATTAAGTGGCTAATTAACAAAATGCAAGAACTAATGGACTTATTTCAAATACTTTTTGAAATTTCATGCGAGGGGTGCCCAACTGTAGTTTTAACATCATGCTTTGGTTGTCGAATGTTTTCTCTTTGCCTCTACTGCGTCTGATCTTCCTTCTGTTATGCATAATTTCCTTGTCGTGATATTTGATTTGGTCTTTCACGCGACATCAATGCCCCTCCAGTTTGCAATGGCTAATTGTGGCTGATTCTTTCATTTACGGTCTCTTTACTTGAAAGTATTGCCTTACTTTGCGTCTAATTTAAATCTTGGAAGAAAACAAATTGAAGTTGGTAGTAGTTAGGCTAGTCATTAGTGACATTTAGCTGACTGCTCAATCTTATGTTATTGGCTACCAAAAATAAGAAATGCTTGGTTTACAAACATAATCCTAGACTCCTAGTACGACCATGGGTCTATTTATACATGTGCAATGCATAAATGTGATTGGGCAACATATTAAAAACGAAAAAATGATTCCAGCTTGGGTAGATGTGTTCAGGCTTCAGGTGTTATGTAGGTCCTTCTATATATTTTGGTGCTGTTTTGCTGTCACTTTAAAGGGAAGTTGTTGCAACTCGAGGTTTAAAACAGGCATCTAGACTCGGATTCTATTTCCTAGTGAGTTGGATTTTACCATACACACAACTTTCATCCCTTTTTACTGTTCATATTTTCGTCCTTGGTAAATTTTCTTTTTATAGGTCATTTCGGCACCAAAAACGCTTCGCTTTTTCTCCAACCTTCCACAGTTTCAGCCCTTGCCCCTCTCTCTCTCTCTCTCTCTCTCTCTCTCTCTCAGCTCTGAATGCTCTCTTCTTGTCATAAAAAAGAACAAAGGCTAAACAATAAAAATCATCTGCGTGGACTTGGTTGACACGGTAAAATGGCCACTATAATCCTTGTAGGCAACTAAGTACGTCAACATATACATTAGGTTGGGTATACACACGTGTGTGAAAGATATATAAACACACACATGCCGCCCGGGGGGTGGGGTGGGGGTGAAGGCACGTCAGTAGCCAGCCGCCTTTTTTCTCTTTCTTAAACACGCCTACATGAAAGTGGCTCGGCATGTCGTAGAAACTATAGGTAATACGTTTTGAACGATTTGCAGAGGAATAAAAAAACGGAAGAAGTAGGTAATACGTTTTGAACGATTTGCCGAGGAATAAAAAACGGAAGAAAATTAAGAATCAGCTAACTTGCCCTTGGGGCCTTGGCATCTGGGGTAAGGAAAGGCAACTGGAATAGTAAAGTAGTGGCTGCTCAGGTCACTATAGACCCCATCCTTACCGATATGGAGAATCGAACAAACGCATGTATGTTTAGTTTTCATACTGTATTTTTTCCTAGACCTTTTGAAGTTATTAATATTTAGCCAAGAACCAAGGACACTTCAAAGAAGGATATGGATCCGTGTCCGACACTGACATTTGGACACGTGTCGGATACTATTTTTTTCCTAGTCCATGAATACTGTTAAATATCTTAATTCTGACACGTGCCATATACTCTTTTTACGTCTCGTCAGACACTTAGATTAGGTGTCCATGACTGAAAACCTTGGCATGTAGTTGACACTTCTTAAAAACTTGCTAACGCATTTCCATCAAAATTTTGAAATTTTAGTAACTTTGTAATACAAATTGGACATCGATATCTGTGGAGAAATGAAAAAGGTGCATTATTGTAATATTAAGAGGAGGATTTAAGATTTCCTAGCCGTGCGCGTGCCCTTATCTTAAACAATTTCTTGAGTCCTGTGTCCATCAAGATTCTTTATAACTTGTTCCTTGTCTATCGTTTGATGTGGGACGTGAACTTTGGTGATAGATGCATACCCAGTACCCTATCTATTTCAATACATATGAGACAACTTATCCTCCATGCATCCCATGTCCTACTTTTTAGAGAAATAGCATATCTGCGTGTCCATGCCGTGTCGTATCTGTGTCTGTATCTGTGCCAGCCAAACAAAGGGCCAATATCTCAAATGTAGTGTTTGGTAGTTATATTCACTTTGGCAACATTATACCCAAACTGATTATACAGTAAGAATTAATTTTTGTTGCAATAAAGCAGTGAGTTCGATGGTAGTGATTTCGTTGTAGGGCACGCGATCAACTTCATCAAAACTCGGCCTTCTATAATATGTAGTTTCAGCAGTTACCAATGCAATTGCTTGGGATTACAATTCTTAGACTATTGATTTTGCCTAAAACTACGATACAAAGGTGTAGGAAATTTCCTTGATCAAGCACCGAGACAGTCTAATATAAGCCCCAAATCTTGAGCATTACCTAAGTTACTTGAGTATTCAGGCAGTAGGCCTGCAGAGGAACACAGCTGTACACAAACAGCCGAGGCTGAGTGAAAGTTTCGTCTTTCTTTTTTTTATTTATTTCTTTCTTTCTTTCAGATCATGCAAGAACTTCAGTTTTTAAACTTTTCGAGTTTGAGCAAGTTGAAAGGCTCATACCTACTCATCAGCATCCAAGCATCCCCCCTCGATAAGTAGATTATTTCTTAACAAACTGAGCTTAAGTTATCCTCAGGTCACTTCATAGAGGTCTGTGCACATGGGCCTTGCTGGTATCTCCTAAACAGGGTTTCCACATGTGGCTCCTCCTAAAAAACTATGTACGTAGCACTGACAGAGGTGGGAGGTCACCATACCTGTGCTAGAAACGCCCGGGACACAGACACGCCAAAATACTTTGGGGACGCGGCGTGTCCATTAAATTTTCATTCTTTTTTAGGTGGACACATCAGAGACACTTGGAACGCAGAGGAACGCACATGGGGACAACGTGGGGTGATTGCTGCAAATTGTACAATCTTTTTCTGGGCTAGGTGTCTGTCAAGAATGGAGGCTTCTCATAACTTGGAAGATAAATTTACGTGAAGAAAGTTATGTACTTAATGTTTCCTTTCGATGTTGGTGTTTAAAAGTGTGTCAAACACACTCCTCCTAGAACTCCTGGAAGTATTTTATAAATCAAACGAAAAAGATCTAGGATGTTGAATTATGTGTACAAAGTATATCTACTTGTTTTCGGGTATGTTCGTGTTCTACTTTCTTGGATGTACTTGTTAATCCATGTCCATGCTACATAGTTGACGCAGGTTGCCTGGTTCAGGGGGCATAACATAGTGGAAGAAATTATTTTGTTGAAATAATATTGAACTGCTTCTACTTATTCATATTTAGCTATGTTTAATAGTCCTTGAATTCTGTTCTTTTCGTCTAGATGTTAAAATCATATCGATAGTTCTGTGCTTAGCATTAGCAGTTTTTCCTAGCCAATTACACTGTCAAATCACAGACTAAGGCTCAGAGAAATCTATTTCTGCATCTGCAGATAGTTGGTAGCAATTCAGAGGAGCAGCAAAAGATGTTTGGGAGGCATTTTGAGGTGGAGGATGAGCTAGTCAGCCATATTTCTAGGAGGTCAATCGATGTACTTAAAGCTAATTATCGGGTAAGCGGAATCGAACTCTTTCTGGATTGGATTTCTGTTGGGCCAACTGTTATATCACGATGCTCACTTACCTTGCTAATTTTGCAGGACGACTTGTCTATGGAGGAATGGAAGCTTGTTGCAAAACTGAAAAATCTCTTCAAGATACAATAATTAGTTTTGAACTTTGACATATCGCTGGAGCACTTAATCTTTCCAGATACCATGAAGGGCTCTCGGGCGTGAGGCTGCGCAGTGTAAAGAAACAGAGCTTTTGGAGAGGGGAGGATCCAGGTGCCATTTAAATTGTGGCTGGTGCCCGATTTTGAATTGCCTGAGTGAGTTGTTTTTCTGTCTGCAGTCACCGGCAGAGCAATCAGCCTTTGTATTTTTTGAGATAGTTGGGGTTTTGTTTTTGTTTTTTTTGCTGTGACCGTGCCTGGCTTTCTTTTTGAAAGCAAAGCAGCAACCCACAGATGGCCGATGGGGGGTATAGATGTCACAAGATGGTGTAGTGTCTTAAGCTTGTTGACAATTCTTTTTCTACTCCTTTACCAACATTAAAATTTTCATTTGATTCCTATGTTTCCATTTTTCTTTCGTTTTTGGTGTTGAAGATATTCAAAATGTTGCTTTCCAGGTCGCAAAAAGCTGGATGCCCAGTTCTGCAGTTCATTGTGTAGAATACACGCGCGCACACAAAAACACGCACAAACGTTAACCTCTCTTGAGTTTTGAATGCAACCAGGTTTGGGGCTTCGCATGATCTTAACGTTTCTGAATTAACCAATTTCGGACAAAAAACGATGACTGGGATTCGTTACAAGTATGGTCTATTACGTGTATTTTCCTTTGTGTATTGGGTGTTGCATTGACAACTAGGTTTCCTTAATGTCTAATATTTGGTCTTTTTACTGAGTTGCATTCACCTAAAATGGTTGATTGTGGTTAGGGGTGAACAAAAAACCGGATGAACCGAACCGAGTACAAGAACCGAACCGAACCGGTTATTTTTTTCGGTTTTTTTCATACCCCGGTTCGGTTCTCAGGAGTAAATTTTTTTTGAATCCGGTTCGGTTCTCGGTTTATGAAATTTTTGAGCGAACCGAACCGAACCAGTTTTATTATGTACATATTTATATTAAATATTTTAAAAATATACTAATAAATATATATACCCTATTTCGGTATTTCCTAACCCTAATCGATCTCCTCACTCCAACACTCCTCACCTCAGTCCTTAGTCCTCTCCTCTGGAACCCAGCCGACACTCTCTCTCTCTCTCTCTCTCTTGGTCACCCGCGACTGCCGAGATCTGGGTCACCGACGATCGAAATCGAAGTATCGAACTAAGGTGAAATCTCTCTCTCTCTCTCTCTGTGTTTCTTTCTCTGTTTCTCACACCGAGAGACAGCAGATCTCGCTCTCACACCGAGAAAAACTTGGCGACAATGAACCGCGAAGCGGCCTTGGATGGAGGACGCCACCGACCTTGTTTGGTTTGAAGAACTTCACCATTGTTGGGGCACTGGTTTCGCCTCTCTCTCTCTCTCTATATATATATATAGATCTGTAATTTTTTTTTATTTGTATATGGATTTGTAATTTTTTTTGAACTAGTATAAAGATCTGTAATGTGTGCGTATATATGCCCATATATCTGTATATTTTTCATTCTCTGGAGATTTCTCTCCCTGACGCTCGTCCAAACCGAGAAAAGAAGATGATCCTGTTATTTTTTTTCTCTTTTTCTTTTTTGGAGAAAGGTCTGTCAATGGGAACCGATTGAACCGGCCGAACCGAACCAAAACCGGATGAACCGAACCGAGCCGAACCGACCACTCTAAAACCGGTTTCGGTTCTATATTCTCTCCGAACCGGTTTTGTCCGGTTCACTCGAAATCACCCCTGAACCAACCGAACCGAACCGAACCGGTTACACCCCTAATTGTGGTAGTTCGGCTTGTTATGCTTGAGAATATTTTTACTCTTGTACAGGATAATGTTGATTGTCACGTAATTGGCAACTTACCTTTTACTATATTGCCCAAAAAAGCAGCTAGGACTCGTTAATTTTGCGCGTTGTATACTTCAATGAGTTGTGACAAAAAAATAATAAAGCCTACATTATGGAGCTTAAAGCAGACTTTGAGAGCGAACTCAGCGAAGTGAGAACGAGAGCGGGGGGTACTGGTTGTCATCGCTGCTTCCTTCTCCGGTGAAATCTCGTTTTTCTGGCCTCCCTGTCCCCTCCCTTCTTGGATGTCTCCTCCCTCTCTGTTTCTCTAACCTTTTTGGCCTCTTCTTATCCATTTTAGTATTACATGTCCCTCGATCTTCATCGAATCTTGAATAGGTTCTGGTTTTGTATGTCCTTCGATCTGGCTTCGTTGCTCCCTTTTAGTCGTGAACGAAGTGTCTAATCTTGTCTAGATTCACCCTTCATTTTTTTGTCTTTCTTGATTTTTCACGTTTTTCGAAACATGTTATTCCCCTCGGAAAATCCAGGGGTACCGACCGGTGCCGGAGACCCACTTGTGGGTCCCAAACGATCGACCCGAGCTGTCCATTCATTCCAGAATCGAATTCTGAGTGGGTCCACGCGGAAATCACCTCAATTGGACGCTCCTAAGCGCTCAACGAAATGGGGTGATTTATCTCAATCCGTACGGGAAATAAAATCCCATGGGGGAGGTGGGATTTGGATGAGATTTTCCCCTATAACAAAAAAGTACTTTCCAAGGGCTATATCCGGTGTTTGTATCCCGTTGAACACAAACACCGGATATAGATTTTCTCCATCCGTTGATATCCTGATCAATATCCCAATGATTTTATATCCCACCCATATCCCATCCATTTATCTCCAGTCAAACAAACGAGGCCCAAGTTTCCTGTGTGCTTGAATTTGACTTGGAGGTCCAGATATAGGGAATCGGGTTTTGGTTCATAGATCCGATCAGCCTTGTCAACAGATTTTGAGCTCTTCAATAGCGACGATGGTAGCGTTTGTAGCGGATCCGGTGGTGGTCCTTTAGCCGCAGGTTGGAACGAGCTTCACTAAGTGCAAATATGGTCACTCCACCCTCCTTCACGAGTGTGTCTGATGGGTATGATTTCG
The DNA here is from genome assembly GCA_016920895.1 of Vaccinium myrtillus. Taxonomy (NCBI): domain Eukaryota; kingdom Viridiplantae; phylum Streptophyta; class Magnoliopsida; order Ericales; family Ericaceae; genus Vaccinium; species Vaccinium myrtillus. The sequence goes on along the minus strand of CM029280.1, from coordinate 20,456,782 downwards.
ACGCTACTTTTTTGTAGTTTTTTTTTTAAAATAAAAATTCTTTGTAATATTTTTGGTATTGTAGTTGTAATCTTAGCTTCTTTTCTTTAGACCTAGGGGCCGTGTAGTTTGTATTTGTTTTTTTTTTTTTATCAACATAAGCAGCATTTTCTTGTTCCTCAATTGGACTAAATTGATTTCTTTTAGCGTCATTTAAATTTCGGTGACGAGAATGGAGCGATGCAACACAAATCACCTACAGCCATCCTAGAGTTTTATCACATGAGCTAGCCACCACTTGCAAACAATATTATCTGTTCACTTGTTCATTTTTTCATACATAAAAGGGTGGTATTGTTGTAAATCAAAATGAATAAAGATAAAAGGAAGAGTGTAGATGTAAATTTGAGGAGTGTGAAAATCATTCCCCAGTATAAAAACTAATACCTTCTTGCACAATAGAGAAAATAAAAAATAGTACTCTATTCAACACCCAAAAAAAAAGAAAAGAAGAAGCTAAAATCACTCATAGTAAAGTGAAAAACTAGAGCGATTATTGAACAAAAACAATAAAAATGGTCGAGGGAAAATAAAGGTACAAACTAAATCCAAGTACGATCAAATACGAAAAATACTAGTTTGAGATTTTCTATAGCTAACATAATGGTTTCTTCTTGTTGAAAATCACTCCCATTATAAAATTAATACCTTCTTGGAGAAAATAAATAGTATTCAACAGAAAAAAAAAAGAAGAGGAAGCTAAAATCACACATAGTAAAGTGAAATACTAGAGTGATTATATTGAGAGAAAAAAAATCGTCGAGGGAAAATAAAGGCGACAAATTAAATCCAAGTACGATCAAATATGAAAAATACTACTAGTTTGATAGTTCCTATAGCTAACATAATGGTTTTCTCTAGGGGTGTACATGGTCCGGTTTGGACCGGTTTTTATAGAAATCCGGGGAACAAACCATAACTAACGGTTCCAAAAAATTGAGAACCATAACCAGACTGTTACACATGTAGAACCAAACCACACCAAACCATTAGACCGGTCCGGTTTGGTTCGGTTTCCGGTTCTAAACCATGTTCGCATTAAAAAATTGCCCAAAAAAATAGTCGACAAAATTATTGCAATTTCTTCGTAAAACTACTACCACTAAACCAACCCACAAATAAATTAAGAACTCCAACAATAACTAAAACAACTATTAGAGTACTCTTGTATATCATTATTGATATAAATGGCAGATGCAATGCTAAAACTTAAAGCTAGCAAAATTATCAAGTGTGTCTGGGTATATATGAGTGTATATATCATATTATATTACATTTTACTTATATATATGGACCGGTTCGGTTCAAACCACGGTTCCTAATTATGAAATCAGAGACCAAACCAAAATATCCGGTTCTCATTTTTTTAGAACCAGAACCAATCCATTTAACCATAGAACCAATCCAAATAGGCCAGTTTGGTCCGGTCGGTCCAGTTTCACGGTTTTTTCGGTTTGCTTGTACACCCCTAGTTTTCTCATGTTGAAGAGAAAAAAAATACTAGTATTAAAAGTAAAAAAAAAAGTTCATAATGAAAATCCATATAACAAAAATATCAAAAAATAATTTTAGCGCACTCCAGTGTACAAGTTTTAATATAGTAAAATGAAAAAAAGAAATATTGTATACCTTCATAAAATTTTGTATTTTCTAAATACCCACCCTTGATTGTATGTATGTATCCCCACTCGCTTAAAAATACAATTCAACTCTACTTATTTCTTTTACCGATGAACTCATATTAAGGAAAAATTAAAAAAAAAAATTATAAAACCACTGAATCTTTTGGAAAATAAATACTTTTACAGAATAAATAACTATATATTTCATGAAAAATCCATATCCTTTACGATACTGAGAATATTTTACTGGAAAATATTTATATATTCTTAAATATGAATAATATTTACAAAAACAAATAAAACATTCCGCATTGCTAAAAGCAGTATATAAAGTAATTTTTTAGCGATTCGGAAAGATGTTGCTAGAACTAAGAGTATAATTGAAAGTTATTTTTTTAGCACTTCCGAAAGATACTGCATTAAACTATTACAGAACGAAATTTAATAATGCAAGAAGTAAAAACGAATACATAATGAAAAAAATTAATACTCTTAAAAGTTTTATATCTATTCAATTAGTCAATTATAAAGAATATTCTTTAAACAAAAACGAGATCAAGAGGCGACAAATAATTTTATATAATTTATACTATGTTATTAACAAGAAATAGAAATATTCCACCAATGCAAAAAAAAAAATTCAACTATATAGATACCAACAAGAAAATAAACGTTTAGAATATCAAATATATTTGTCACACTACTCTCATATTATACGAACTTTAAATTATACAAACTTTAGAGCAATATCCGGGATATGATAATCAAAATTTTAGTAGCTTTCATGATTTTATGGTTAATACAAATACTGCCCTGTTCTAGATTTTAGGGCGGACCCCATTACAAAATTGAAATCAAATTAACAAAAGATTTAAAAAAAAAAAGTTTAGGAAAATAAACAAACAATCCCTTACTCCAAAAAAAAAAAAAACTCTTGCACATCTACTTAGTTAGGTCAATACAGTCCCGAAGGCCGAAGCTATTGCTCGAAATAGTTCGGAAGGTCATAGGGATGTCGATTGTCAAACATATCCTTTTAGCTAAAATTGTGCTACCCTACATGCTTGTAAGTTGTAACAATAATTAATATGTCCTACACTTTTCTCTAATTTAAAATGGGACCCACTACAAGTCCCATGTAACTAATCTCTAGTGCACTACTTAAAAAATGTTTGCTGAAGTGTATACTTAAGCACAAGCACAAGTGGGACCCTATTTTAAGTGCTAAGAACTTAGTTAGCTAGTTAAGAAGAATAATATGTGAAGATAAGACTGCTGCCATCATAAACTATGAAACTACTAACCCCTCTTACCGTATGCTAATTTAATCCGACAGCCTAAAAACTCGGGGAGGGTGTTGTCCCTTCGGAGACAGCATGGACCTATCACAGTCGTTCGTGATCGGTCATAGATGGCTTAAATCACATTTTGTCCAAACAAATCTGAACCGTCTGTTGCCGAACAGATCTGAGTCATCCATGGAAGTTTTTTTTGTTTTTTTTAACTGCACAACGGAAGTTCACAGTTCAGTAAATTGGTTTTTAAGGATGTTATGGTGGTATGACCATTGACCAACCAAGGTCAAAGAAGCTATTATCTCAAGATTGGAAATTTTAAAATCAGCCCACGAAGCTATCGTTAAGGATTAAAAAGTACATTGAAGTATGAGAAAAAGCGAATAAAAGTGTGTGAATATTAAAAGTAATGTGTATTTTTTTTTGGTCTTCTTATTTGCTTATTGTAAAACCTAACAATAAAAGGACCCCTAAAGATTAAACAAGACGGTATAATGCAATGATTTCCACGCTCTGCTTTTGTCTATTTGCACTCCATTCTTTTATCGTTATTCACATTGCAATATATTAACTATCCTTATCTCATGAGTCTTTTTTTCCACATGAAGAAGAGATGGAACTATATAAACAGGGGATGTGGCACAATCCAACCCCAATTTTACATGAATGAAAGCTGATTAGATACTTATTAGTGTCCGAATAATTTGATTTTTTTTATAGCAATGGTGAAAGAAATAGCAACTTGAAGAACCAAGATTTGGATCATGAAAATAATATCTCGGTGACTTTCATTTGAGGACTACATGAGAGTTGAATCAAGCATTTATTCCTTTTTAACTGAAAACAAAGCTCATGACAAAGTTTGACTTCAACTTCATACTATTTCTTTTCATATTGTTAGTAACAATATACAACAATGGAAGTGGACTAACATCAAATAGAGCCACCTCTCCACCAATTCAAATCCTGACTCCGCCACTGATATAAAAAGGCAATTTCATACCGCCTCTGTCTGCGCTGCCACCACGGAGACCAGGACTTCCGAGAATGCACGGACGATGAACTTGTGGGCACTTTTCGGGTTCAAAGACAGATAACATGTGAGAAGCTCGCGCAAGTGGTTGGTTGTGATGCCAACCAACCGCTGACGAGCCTCCACCATATCGACGATTGATTGGCGGAAATCGACGATTGGATCGTGCGAATAAGTAGGAATGGCCGCGCCGCCCACTGTCATCTTGTCGGATTGATCATGAGAAGAGGAAGAGGAAGGAGAAGACGACGATGAGGAAGGAGACACGATCGACTTCGAGCGGCCGGGGGAGGAGAAGAAGAATCGGTGGGAAGAGAAGGCGGCGGCGAGGAGATCGGAAGTGACGGCGGTGTCGGGGTCCGAGGAGGAGGTGGAGAGGGATTTGGAATGGGGGGTGGAATCGAACGCGAGGTCGTGGGGAGGGTTGAAATTCTTGACGAGGTTGATTGAGGAGGCGGATGTGGTGGTGGGATTGGGGAACGGACGGTTGAGATCTTCTGGAGGGAATGAGGAGGGTGATTCGGTGGTGGTGGTGGTGGTGGGTGGGCGTTTATTGGTGGTGGATGGGAGTTTGATGGTTGTGAAGCAAATGTTGAGGCTTCTTTCTCGTGTGCTCTGCATTTGTTAACTTATGTGGAACAATCTCTACGCATAAGAGAGAGATGCTATAAAGAGATGTATGACATTTGGTTAAAGGCGGAAACATATTGAACCTAGCGAACAAAAACAAAGGAAATCATCTCAATGGTCCTAGAAGCTGCAATAAATGTCCTGTCATTCACAAATTTGGCAAATTCTGGAATACTGCTTTTATGACATCCACAAAAACAAATGTTAAATGGGAATGGGAATGGTAATGGGAATAGGAATAGGAATAGGAATAGGAATAGGAATACAAGTTTAAAGGGGTGGTAACCGTGGTATTAAACATAAAAAGCGAACTAAGTGTTCTCTGTTTCTTTGTTTTGGACTTTTGATGATGTATCAATGGAAAAAAGTGAACCACATAGCCTTTTAAAAAGGTTGGAAAGAACAAAAAACACAGTGCCTCACCTGAAGTAAAAAGGTGGAAAAAGAGCCTTGTATCGAAGGCCGCACATGATTTTGTTCCATGACTTCTTTAGAATCGATAGGACTTTTGATTTTACACCGTCCTCTTTATGTAAATACAACTTTTTGGAACCATGCATGCATTGACATAAATGCCTAACGGATCGCAACTCGCAAGACTCAACCTTGTTAAAAACGTAATCTTGAAATTATAATGCTACCGTAATCACTGGAATCCTATATGCACGCCAATGCTTTGTGTATAAATTGGAAGTCTTTCAACTTAAGGATCATTTAGATTCATGAATGGACTTGGAAGTAGCTTTAATAAGTATGCAAGTGTTGGACTCTTTCTGAATCCTTCACATGATCTAGTCAATTTTTACTATAGATGCGCAACACTTCTTGGCGTGAAGTAGGTCTTTAGGCAGAAAACATTACATTTATTCCTGTTCTTTCAAGTTACAATAAAGCACAATTAATATGACAAGGTTAGTATGAATGCCTCCATTTCTATTAAAATTCTTTTCACTTTTTGGGTTGTTAAGTTCTTTCCAGAAAGGGTTTTTTTATTTTTTTAATTTTTTTTTTTATAAAAAAAGGATGTCACAAATAGGTATCCGGAAGGAGTAGATTTGCTACACGACAGACTTAGATTTGGGATTATCGACTGAGTGTATACAGAAGAAAACAGCTTATTTTTGTCGAGTCAAATGTTTCTGGTGGTGTTGACGAGAGGAATCTGAAAAGTAACAAAAATTGGGCCAAAAGGTTGGCTTTTTTGGGCTTTCTTGTGTCTTTACTAATACAAAATTGATTCACTCATTTACTCACAAAAACGTTCACTAAGGATGAGAATGCCCTGAAAATCTCAGGGCCAGACCTTTATCCCAACTGACGGTCTTAAGGAGCTGGAGAATATCCTACCACACTCTATATTAAACTTGAATGTAGATAAGTACATAAAATAAAAAATGTCGTATGAAAGGAGAGGAGCATAAACTATGGAGTATTTTTGTGTGGAAAAAGAAATATCGCCGCATTTAAATAAATAATTAAAGCCAAGTTGCTATGCACGCGAAAACTATAGAACTTGACTTTGGCGCAAGTTTTAAAATTACATTAATTAATTTAGTTTTAAATACGGATTAAAAAAAATTAGTTGCAAATAATTATTCATTAGTCTTGGAGAGCAGTAACGTGGTTTGGGCAACTAAGAAGCTAAGGCACTACCTACTGGCTCATCCAGTAGTTCTGGTTTCTCGTTTAGATCCCGTCAAGTATAGTTTTGAGAAGCCAACACTTATCGGAAGACTAGCGTTGTGGTTGCTCCTGTTGGCCGCATTTGACCTAACGTACATGACAAGGAAGTCTGTTAAGGGAAGGGCAGTGACAGATTTCTTGGCTGATCACCTGTTGATGGAAGAAGAGGCGGAGGAATACTAAGACTGTTCTCGAAAAAAAGAACTCCTTAAATCACAAACCTATGAACTGAACGATGTTACCGCAATGGGCTACTTCCTGCGAATGCAAAGCGTTAATACTTGAAGAGGAAAACCTTACCAAAACCAACGGAAATTCAGTATGCAAGGCATGCCAGCCAAGGAACCCTACTATATCCGTTAACTCCCTTTCCTCTTAGCACCACACATTTATGTGGGATCCATACACTTAGTTGTGGGCCTTACAAGAATGTGTGATTTTGAAGTGATCTAGAACACCGGTGCATTACGTGACGGTGTTCCGCAAGCAATGAATAATTAGGTCAAATGCGGCTGAGGTAATTGCCCAAATGAGGCTGAGGTAATTGCCCAAATGTATGCACCAAAGTTATTTATCTCTTGTTAAAAAAAATTTGGTTCGCGTACGTACCAGATGGTAGTGGCAGAGATATACCATGCCGGCCAAAAACCGGGATATTCAACTCCTTGTTCCGTCCTGGCTTGAGTACTGCTCTAATCCGGCTGTTCCGGGCTGTCCCGGCTGTTTTCCACATTCCGTCCGGTACTGAAAAAAGGTTGCGATCACTATTCACAAACGCTTTGTTCCTTTATTTGCTCTACTGGATCCTTCACAACCATCTTCATTGATTTAGGTGTTGTTCCACAACTTTGGCTTTTCAATAAATCAGTCTCGTCTTTGTTCAATTTTTTTTTTCGCATTTGTTAGTTTTGCGTCAAATTTTTGTGAATTATTGATTCGTCTCAACGTAAGGAATGGGAAAAATAAAAAATTATGAGATTTATCATGTGGCGGCGCTCCGGGAGTAATGAATAATTGGACTTCAATTTCGTCATTAGAATACAAGTTCAAAGCCAGGTTATGATTATGATATAAAAGGAGGTGATTCCTGCAAAGTGGAGAAAAGAATATGAAACACCCCGGCCTAAATTGTAAATCATAACAAGTCAATCATAATACTTTTCAATTGAAGAAACAACAATCAGATTGAACAAGTATTATTATTTTATTAAAAAAACAGAAAAAAGAACAGTTTCCAAATGCAGTCCGGGCGATTATTGTTTCACAACAAAGTGAATCTGGCCATTGGATGCATAAATTAGGGAGGTCAACTCTTGATATTGTCACATGACAGGCCAACTGTCGAATCAGCCCTCCTACGCACACACGATGTGTATGTACGTGCACAAAAACATTTGGACCGTCTATTTTAGGAATCAACGGTCTGGATTTTAAAAAACTTTTCCATGAAAGAGTTTTTTTTAAAAAAAAAAAATCAGACCGTCGAAAACATGCACGGATAATCAAAATAGACCGTCCTTGCATTTTGCACAAGCGGGGTGTGCGAACCCATAGCATTTTTGCTGTCGAATATCGACCAAGGTTATTTTTTAATATTATTTTTTTTTCGGTATGATGGAAATTCTTACATGAGGTAATTGCCCAAATGTATACACACATCCTAAGATTCCTAACAATCCAATTCTAAACAAGAGTTGTATTGCTAACTCATAAACTCACGGATTCAGGGCATGTAATGAACAGCACCCTAAGGAAGTGAGTAATCACAATCGTCTGTTCGGCAATCAACGATCTGAATTATCTTACATAAAAGATAAATATCTTACATGTATGATAATTTCATTTAATCCGAACTATTGATTGCCGAATGAACGGCTGTGATTGCTTGGTACAAGTCTCCGAGGGGTGGAATCAAGGTTATATCAATGCCGTGCCGTACCGGCCGGTACCGGTCGGTACATACCCTTTTTGTACAAAAATGGTAGGAACTAGGAAGGACCCTCAATACCGTACCGTGTCCAATACCGGAGCATACCGGTTGGGTACTGGTCGTACCGGAAAAAATCGGGCATACAGTATTGGGCGGTACCAGCCTGTGAAAAGATAAAAAAGTAATGGAAAATAGAGGGAGGAAGAAGATCTCCGAGGCTGGAGCTACATTTCCAGAAATTCTAGCTCTGGAACTGATTCGTTTCAGATCTGGACAACTGATCGACCCATCTTCATGCCTTTGAAGTCTGAACTGAAGAACTGAGAAAGGGGCAGTCTTTAGATCTGGAAATACTAGCACAAAGGGTTAGAGAGAGAGGAAGAAGAAGAGGGGCAGTTCTCAGTTTTTTTTTTGGGTCTCACAGGAAAAAAGTAAAATGGGATTATTGCAACCATCCGAGTGTATGTGTATGTGTCCACGTGGATATTCTAATACCAACGTATTTTGGTACTTTTAAGTTTTAACACCTGTATTTTGCTATTGGAAAGTAGTACAGTATTTTCTAAAAAATATAGTTTGTGTATAAAATATGCTATAAAAATATATTTATAACTAAATATAATGGAAATAGCGCTAAATCCGAGACAGTACCCGGTATTGGCCGGTATCAGTACTGTACCGTACTAGTAAGAGAACCGGTACCCAAGCCGATACGGTATTCAGAACCTTGGGTGGAATAGCAAGCCAGATCTTTTCCTTCTGCTTACATAAGTCACTCCATCCTTTACGTCTCCTGGATTTGGGAGCACCTTTTTTTTGCATCACAACTCACAAGTAGCAGAAGGGGTCGAGCAAGCTTTGTAATACTAGTATTGAACTGCATCTTAATAACATATTTGCGAGTAGATTGTGTTTTTGCAAGTACACTCATTGAAAATCCCTCAATACATTTCTTTTCTTGTTGTACAGATATATACTTTGGTAAGTAACTCGATTAATCAGATATAGACCAGATAACAGAGTCTGTTAAGCTTTTAAATCACAACATAAAGTCAACCAGCTTACTTCCTCACACCCATTTGATAACAAGATACTACCAATATACTACCATCTTGAAGCAAGAAGGGTTACAAACTCTGCTATTATGTTCTACAGGGAACATACCGGGAGAGAAATATGCAGACCTCACTACTGAGGAATTCAAGAAACCTCATTCTGATTTTGAGACACTCTGACTATCCCCCAAGTTGAAGACATTAGTAAGAGCTTTTCCAGAAACCAGAGCCATCTTTAGCAGATTCAGTGCCTGCAGCAGAAGGATCAATTTCAACAACAGCGATTGTTAAAACTTCCCAGTAGTGGGTACACACATGACACAACTGCGATAAAATTCCCAAACTCGCGATTTAAATTTGGAGACAAGTCGATTTCAAACGAAGGAGATTTTAATATTCGATGTAAACAGAAACAATAGAGATTTCGTCTAAGGCCACTTTTGCGTTAAGCGTGGAAGATGGATTCAAATGTACATGAGAGTATTCGAAGCCTCGTGTGACCACAATCCTTAACATGATAGATTTCAAGCCATGTATTACAAAGTCATTTCAAATCCATCATGTTAAAGCTACAAATCTCAATGTCGAAATCCATATGTAAACTATCACATTGAAATTCGAGTTATCTCATTGAACAGTAATGTCAAGTCCCTTCATTTCAAATCCACCTATATGCAAACGTAGCCTAAAGCTTGGAATATTGAACTTGCACACAATCCAACAAGCAGCAACTGTAACTCAGACAGAAGATGTCCAACCATTATTGTATAGCTCAGCTGAAAAAAGAGAGTAGAACATACCTCATTTTTGCCCACGCGCACAACCTTTTCGCCAACATCCGTAATGGGTACATTCAAATCGGCAAGATACGATGTGATTGAAGTCGGAGAAAGCAATGTGACAGCCAAAGCGTCAGTTACCATGAACTTAACTGGTCCCTTCACAAACCCTCCTCCGCCTGCCGTTTCCCCAGCAGAGGATTTTGGATTCACTAGCGACAAGGGTCCTGAAAGCTTTCCCTCAAAAGAGTTGCAATTGGAATCAGAAATCACAGGGCGAACAAACCATTCAACGTTCGGCTCCCAACAAGAATCAACCATGTATTGAGGATTTACACTTTCCTCAATATCCAACAGCTGACTCTCACAAGCAGAGAAAGGTGCAAGCTTGGGGCTAAGTAGCATTCTTTCAATTTCCTTAGATTGGAGATAGTTATCAGTGCTAAAGTTTTGTACACTCGAGTATAAATTGTCGACACACCCGAGCGAAGATTTTCCACCCAGAAGTTTTAGGATCGAACCAAGAGGAAATGTGAGGAAGCTGAAGAGGAAGTCCACGAAATCTTCTCCAGATTCTGCGTACAAGACCTCGTTTCTACATTTGCTAAAGAAAAGCTTCAAGTCCAACTTCTTTGACTCGCTGTTTGCAGGCTTTGTGTCAAGTAATTCACCAAAATCTTTTGCCTCCAGCTCAGTTAGGAAAGATTGGCCATACGAGAGATACTTGTTGGGATCTTCACGTTGCTTTAGTTGCATCCAACGCGTTAGAGGTATCTTAGAGACCAAAGAGAGTCGAAGCAATTGCAATATCTAAGCCAGGACATCAGGGTTACAATTGTCATGCCCACAAGAAAAAGCAGGAGGAAACAATCAAATATCCATTCCCAAGAACGTGCAGCTCATACGGATCGAGGCTGAGATAGTGCAGTTCCTAATAATTGGATCTGTTTGGAATGCAGGCGAGCAAAGAAAAGAAAAGATATGGTCGCTATTTCTCACCAAATCTCACCATTTTTTTTTAACGGATCAAGGAAAAAATTGAAAATTGTAAAAGATGTTTAAACGTCGATTGCATAGTGAAAAGTGTCTTGAAGATGATAAAACAAGTTTAAAACAATAAAAATAGTGATTCCAAATATCCCGATCATTTTGGACTAGTATTCTGCATATGCTGGGTACACAATGTTCCTCACTCCAAGTCTCCAACCACTCTAGTTTAAATAAGACCTAAGGGTGCATAGTCAAATGTCAGAAAAGACTTCAGTGAAGCCCTTGCTAACACCAATTGGTTTAGGAGAGCTAGTAAAAGAGGGCGCAACATACATACTATGGAGTAAGCTCTTTGAAATGTTTGGGAATCCTAATGTGCTCATCTCTAGCTCCCCAGAGAAAAAACATATACACTTTGTTCACTTCACATTTCCAAAAAAATTTCCAAAAAGATTCTTTCCCCATCTCACATCTCTCCAATCATTAATCATATTTCTCTCTCTACTCATATCCCTTTATCCAATCATTATTCTCATTTCTCTCTCTATCTCTCTCCAATTATTAAACATCTCTCTAATTATTACTTTTTCTAAAAACTCATCCAAACACTATCTCAAAAATATTTCTCAAAATATTCTTCTCAAAACTCTCAACCAAACACAGCGATAAGCATCACATTGTTATCGATGCTAAGGCACAGGTTCTCGCAAACGCTCAAGTTGATACGAAATGGGCCCAATAATGTATATCAAGCTGCCCAACACCCTCCTTCACATACAACCTCACGTGGAGATGCAAACATTTGGTCATCGAGCGAAATAGAAGAAAGAAGCATAATGCGAACCGGGACACTTGCAAATGGAAAGACTTGAACCCAAGATCTCCTCAAAACAAGCCCTCTAATACCATGTCAAAGAAGTTAAAAAAAAAAAAAACATTTTAAGTCACCGACTCTACCAAAAGCTTTAGGCGCTAGCAATACTGTAGATCAAGCTACCCAACTGCCAAAACAATCAAATTTAGTTTTAGTGCTATCAATAAACTAGCATGATTTGATGCAAAGCAATGAGCTATGACATTTTAACACCTTAAAACAGAGCGATTTTAATTTTCCCGCTACAAAGAGTAACCAGAAACCTAAATCATCTAAAACATCAAACGGTTACCTCAATTGGTCCGAGATTCAAACTCTGACTCTCAAGCTCATTTGCATCCACAATGTTGAGGTCTTTCAGCAGCATAAGTGTTGGGGAAGTCGAGCCAGGCATCACTTTTAAGTCATCACTTACCAAAAACCGCTCTACTCCTCTCTTAACAAATCCTCCATTACCCTTGTGGGAATTTGTTTCCACCAAAGTTCCCAATTTATTCAAAACTTGTCCGCAGTAGCAACGAACATTTGGGAAGTCACTTAACATGCCTTTACCTCCATTTCGGCAAAAAGAATTAGAGCAAAAGTAGAAGCATTTGCTCGGTTCCAACTTCTTCTCGATCGCTGCTTTTAAATGCTTGCACTGAACTTCAGGCAGTCTTGTTAGCTGAAGCAACATCTTCTTACAAGCTTCCGTTATGAAGAGTTGTGTGTCGAGATTCTCTACGCTAGTATATAATTGGTTCATGCATCCAATTACAGTGGGAGGTGACTTGTCTTCTAATAGCCTCATAATTGTTCCTACAGGAAGAGTCAAGAAGCTGAAGAGAAGATCAATGAAATCCTTATCGGACTCGGAAAATACAACACGATTCGTCTTCTTCCCAATCATAAGTTTCAGGGTAATGACCTGTTTGATAGTTATAAGTCAAGCAATGAAGAGGAAGGTCAAACACATAATTAATTTGATAGAACAAAAACAGGAGAAGGTAAAAAGATACTCAAGGTATAATGGTTGTTCATTCAACTTTGAGTATGATCAAGGAACTAAAATCCGATTAGGAGCACACAAGCCTACAAAGGTTAGATTCAGAAACTTGTAAACTTAAAACTGACATATTGCGCTTTACGAGACAAGTTATTCTCTCACAATATATCGATTTAAAAACTCACTTAAGCTAATTTCTGACTTAAGTCATGAATTGGAACAACCCCTAAAAAGTATCAACAATTAGCAGGAGTCAAAGTGAGAACAACAAGAATCACACGAACTCATAAAATAAAGTAAAACACACACACACACAACTTGATTATCAACAAAAATTGCAAATCAGCAGTCGCCATCAGAACACGAATCATGAAGTACGTGTAATTATTTCAAGGTGACCCGCTAAGTTTGGCCTAATTTATTCATTTTGACCTTTTATCTTTTTTAAGAAGTAAAAACTTAAAATAGCACTAGAAACATAATGCAAAATTGTCATCTTCTTTGAATTATTCTTGTTTGATTTCTTTTTAAAAAAAAATCCCTATTTTTATTTCTCGTTATACTAAGGAACAAGAATGCAAACAAATTTGACACAATGTTGTTTAAAAAACAAAAACAAAAACAAAAACAAAAACAAAAACAAAAACACAAAAAATAAGTTGCATAACGGTAACGATCGAGTTGTAATGATATCAGGAGTATCAAACAGATACACGAGGGAATCAGTAGTGGCGGCCGTGAATTTTTTTTAAAAACCATATTTGTGAATTTTTTAAAGTGTCGAGCCGTGAATCGGACTTTGAAATAGCAACGGACTGATACGTCGGCCGATACACATGCGGTTTCCCCTTGCTGGTATATCGGAGTGTAATGGTATCAGCCGATACACATCCGGTTTTCCCTCTTGCTGGTAAATTGAAACTTAAATTTCATGCACAAAGTTGGAAATGTTGAATTTTATTTGCAGATGGAGTAGTGATGCCGTGACGGAGACTGTAGAGAGGGCGAAATTTCCATTTTCAATGTGTGTATTGTAGCCATTCCTCTTTTCTTTTCATTAGGAAATACACAAAAATAAAGGGGGAAAAAGAGCTTAAAGCAAAGACAAGCATTGTTGTAGAACTCGATAGTGGAGTTCCCTTGGGTGAGTCTCTCATTTTTTTTGTAAAAGTCTTAAAACTTAAAAAGCGCTAAAACTTCTAAAGTTAGTTGATGTATGTGAGGAGAATAACTCGTCTTAAAATCTGGATATTTCTACTAACTCCTACGCGTTGCAATTGTCGACAATAAAACAAAATAATATCACAACAATACATTAATGTACTCAAAAGCTACATCATACATGGTATATGAGTACATTTTTGCACAAAAGTACTTCTCTTAAGTCGGTCCCCTCAGGCCAAAATATGGCTCCGCCAATGCTCTCTGTCTGTATTATTGACTACTTTCTTGAACAAAGACTGACTATTAGCAAGGGCGGACCCAAGAAGAGGCAAGGGGGTCAACTGACCCCGCTGGATTAAAATTTCATACAGAAGTGTACATATATTTCTAGATATTTTAGTAATTTTGCCCCAAGACTATACTCTATTTATTAGATCTTGCCCCAAGAAACATAAAATATTTACAACATTTGCCCAAATGGTTTACCGAATCTCTCAAATCTTTTCCTTTTTGGTGGTCCCACCACTTTTATAACACACACTCTCTCATTAAAAAAAGTGGAGTATAACCATAGCATATAATTTTCTTTTTTGTGGTCCCATTATTTTTTAACTCACCTCTTTCTCTCTCACTCTCTTTGTCAAGTAAAATGATGGAGTATATCACTTTTTCCTTACATAGATTGAATAGGTTTAGTATTGTAGTGTAATCCATCCGTTCCATTTTGATAGTCCATTACAAAAAAAATGTGCAATTTTAGAATAAATTTTTAATTTTTCTCACACTAAATGTTTTCGTAGGGGACTATCAAACCCTCATCCTTACGACTCTAGACGGAATGATGAGAAATGTAGAAAATATTAAAGTAAATGGTCAAAGTACACTTTACCTGGACGGTTGTAGTTTGAGGAGCAGAATCCGGAGCTGAGGTGGAAACTTTCTTGTGACCATCATTAGGAGGAGGGCAAGATTCCGGCGACAGAATACCATTGGTGCCAGCAAATTCTGTCACAATTGGAACCTTAGCAGTGAAATCACTGAACGTTGGAGTGGATGATGCTGTGTGTAGGGGAGGTGCAGGGATGTTAAAGCTAAACGTTGATGGGGAAGTGGCGGGGAAAGAGCCCAACGTAGAAGAAGTGTTAGTACTGGGTCGGGAGAAAAAACCACACCCTGAATCAGAATTCGTAGAACCAGAACTTCCGGAAAAAACCATGCCTGACTCAAGTGCGAGTATGTGTGATAGAGAGCGAGAGAGCGAGAGAGAGAGAGCGAGATGCCTTGAAGGAAATGTTGAATACCTGGGAGTAATAATTGCTGTAAAAGCAGTAAGAGTAAAAGGGGTAAAGCACCAGCACCAGCACCACCAGCGATTTTTGTTTACTTATGGATGTTGCAAAACCAACAAAAATGGAATGACGTTGGCCCAGAGACAGGGCAAAACTTTACTTTCCTTTTCAAAAGTAGCTCAAAGCTAGTCCTTTCTTTTCATCTCAAAGGAGCAAAAGCAAAGTAAAGAGACAACTAGTTTTGAATTGCTCGTCCTTTTTAGAGAATCCAACTATTTAAAGAGACAAAATTATTGTCTTAGAATTCCAAATTTATCCTTCAAAACTGTGAAGTTTATTAAGTGGTTTTAAATTGTTTATATCTTTCAATATGGATCTCAAAAAATATGCAATATGGATCTAGTTTGATAGATCCCAATTAGTTGTTTTATACAAAGTTTTAAAAATCATGAAAAACATTATATACTAAAAGATATAAACGATTTAAGAAATGACACGAATTTCAAAAATTGTGTAATAAATTGGGAGGGAAAAAATACTTTTAAGGGTAAAACTGGAAGTTTGATATATTTTGATAGTTGTTTTTAGAAATAGAACCAATATTTTGGGACATCTCAAAATAAAAAGAATGACCAGCAATTTGGGACGGAGGGAGTAGTAGCTCTTCTTTCCATGAAGAGCTTTCATCTTCATTAGAGGCTTGATTTTTGCAATCTTCGATGGCATGACAAATAAATTTAACCCATTTCCAACATATCGCACTTTTTTTGTTTCAATTTCAATGCTTTGGCATAATTTTAGTGAATTGGGAGTCCCATCTATCAAGTTTCTGGCTACCGTTCCCACGTGGACTGAAATAGCAGCATAAACAATGATTCATCGCACTACTTGACACAAACATTCTGCTAATGTAAAGCATCCGATTAAGATTTAGGAGAAAATTTTGTGTACAGGCACCGTCACGTCAAGTGGTACTCATCAGCTCAGTCGTCCAAACATATTTTGGATAGCCAGATTTGTTAGAGTAAATTTGTCCCAAAAAATTATAAAAATGTCACCCTTAAGTCTGGGCTATTATGCATGCCCGTGCTCATGTCCCTGATGCCGCTCTTTCCTTTGGGATAGGTAGGCTAATGGGATGCGAGCACGGGTTAACTCACATTTCATTCGGTGGGGCCTCTTCTTGGACCCACAACACGTTATCCAGTTGAGCGCATGCTTTTTGATATTATCCTAGCCTTGCGGGTTGTGCATGGCATTAAAACAATTATTTGCTACGTTTAGTGCATTATTGCTTATTTACACCTATGCCGGCGGGATGTGCCAGTACTTCTTACCTTCTCACCCCGGCGGGTTGTGCTAGGGACTACGCAATTTTCTTTTCTTTCTTTTTTCATTTTGTCTTTCCTGGGGTATGCCCCTTGTAGGCTGTACATTCGCTTAATCTCTTTTAATTTCAAGCTAATTTACCCAAAAAAAAAAAAAAATCTGGGCCGTCCAAAACATGTTTGGACGGCTCGGATACACCTCTGACGGGTACTACGTACCACAGCTAGTAATTTTTTTTTTCTTTTTCTCTTTCTTCACTTTCCATTATCTCGCTAATCAAACGACCCTATCGCTAAGAAAACCCAGGACTATTTATTATTTAAGGGCTCTAAAGCAAATGAAAGCTCAAGTCCAGAAACCCATCAGCACCTCCGAGAAGCCTATAAAACTTGTCTCTGTCAAGAAAAGAAGAGCAAAGGGGAAGGCCATATTTGGATCCAGAATTCCTAAAGTAGGAGGTGAAGAAAGACATACACCCATTAACATAATTATTGAGTTGCCATATAGACTATTTATAACATGTTCAAGTACAACAAGAAGCATCGCCCCAGTTTCTCCAACCTCATATTTCAGATAGTAACCATCTGTACTACTAGATATAACAAAGAGCCTACCGCCATCGAACTCCAACCTCATATTTCAGATGTACTTCGACAAAATGGAGGAAGTCGTCTAACCAAATTAAGCTCATCCTAACAAACCTTTCAAACTGAACATAATACTTTTCAATTGATGAAACAACAATCCGATTACATATTATTATTTTACAAAAAAAAAAAAAAAAAAAAACAAAGGAAGTACAGTTTCAAAATGCAGTCCGGGCCATCAATGTGTCACAACAAAGTGACTCTGGCCATTGGATGTATAAATTAGGAGGTCAACTCTTGAATATTGTCACATGACAGGTCAACTGTCGAATATCAACACAAGATTTTTTTTTTGGTACGATGGAAATTCATACATGAGGTAATTGCCCAAATGTATACACACATCCTAAGACTTCCTAACAATCCAATTCTAAACAAGAGTCGTACTGCTATCTCATAAACTGAACTGAAGGGTGGAATAACAAGCCTGATCTTTTCCTTCTGTTTACAGAAGTTTACTCCATCCTTTACATCTCCTGGATTTGGGAATTGGGAGCTTTGTAATAGTATTGAACTGAATCTTAAAAACATATTAATATGGCGAGTGGGTTGTGTTTTTGCAGGTATACTCTTCGAAACTCTTTCAATACATTTCTTATCCTACTGTAATTATTTATTTTTTTATTTTTGTGATAATGAAGTTGTCTTTGGCGCAATAAATAAATAAATAACATTGTACTATATTGAACTCTAGCATGTTTTTACATCTATACAGATATCTACTTTGGTAAGTAACCTCGATGAAACAGATAGAGACCACGTAATAGAATCTCTTAAGCTTTTAAATCACAACAAAAAGTCAACCAGCTTACTTCTTCACCGCATTTGATAACAAGATACTACAAATCTACTACCATCTTGAAGCAAGAAGGGTTACAAAATCTGCTATTATGTTCACTCTGACCATCCCCCAAGTTGAAGACATTAGTAAGAGCTTTTCCAGAAACCAGAGCCATCTTTAGCAGATTCAGTGCCTGCAGCAGAAGGATCAATTTCAACAACAGCGATTGTTAAAAACTTCCCAGTAGTGGGTACACACATGACACAACTGTGATAAAATTCCCATACTTGCGATTTAAATTTGGAGATGAGTTGATTTCAAATGAAGGGGATTTTTAATATTCAATGTAAACAGAAACAACAGAAATTTAGTCTAAGGCCAATTATGTGTTAAGCGTGGAAGATGGATTAAAGGTACATGAGAGTAATCTATTGGGAGCCTCATATGACCACAATCCTTGACATGGTAGATTTCAAGCCTTGTATTACAAAATCATTTCAAATCCATTATATTAAAGCTACAAATCTCAATGTCGAAATCTATAGGTGGTTATCACCTTGAAATCCGAGTTATCTCATTGAACAGTAATGTCAAGTCCCTTCATTTCAAATCCACCTATATCCAAACGTGGCCTAAAGGTTGGAATATTGAACTTGCACATAATCCAACAAGCAACAACTGTAACTCAGACACAAGATGTCCAGCCATTGTTCTATAGCTCAGCTGAAAAAAGAGAGTAGAATGTACCTCATTTTTTCCCACTCTCACATCCTTTTCGCCAACATCCGTAATGGGTACATTCAAATCGGCAAGATATGATGTGATTGAAGTCGGAGAAAGCAATGTGACAGCCAAAGCGTCAGTTACCATGAACTTAACTGGTCCCTTCACAAACCCTCCTCCGCCTGTGGTTTCCCCAGCAGAGGATTTTGGATTCAGTAGCGACAAGGGTCCTGAAAATATTCCCTCAAATGAGTTGCAATTGGAACAAGAATCCACTATGTATTGAGGATTTACACTTTCCTCAATATCCAACAGCTGACTCTCACAAGCAGAGAAAGGTGCATGCTTGGGGCTAAGTAGCATTCTTTCAATTTCCTCAGATTGGAGATAGTTATTAGTGCTAAGGTTTTGTACACTCGAGTATAAATTGTCGACACACCCGAGTGAAGATTTTCCACCCAGAAGTTTTAGGATCGAACCAAGAGGAAATGTGAGGAAGCTGAAGAGGAAGTCCACAAAATCTTCTCCAGATTCTGCATACAAGACCTGGTTTCTACATTTGCTAAAGAAAAGCTTCAAGTCCATCTTCTTTGACTTGCTGTTTGCAGGCTCTGTGTCAAGTAATTCACCAAAATCCTTTGCCTCCAGCACAGTTAGTAATGTAATTCCTTGCTTTAGTTTCATCCAATCCGTTAGAGGTGTCTTAGAGACCAATGAGAATCGAAGCAATTGCAATATCTGAGCCAGGACATCAGGGTTACAATCATGAATGCTCACAAAAAAAGAAGAGGAAATAATCAAATCTAGATTCCCAAGAACTGCACCTTCACAGCTAATACGGATCGAGGCTGACATTGTTAAAGGGCAGAAGCATAATGCAAAACGGGTACGAATGCAAATAGAACTCAAGATCTCATGAAAAGAAGACCTCTAAAACCATGTTAAGTAAATTGAAAAAAAAAAACACATGTTAAGTCACCGACTCTACCAAAAGCTTAAGCCGCTAGCAATAAGGTAGATCAAGCCACCCAACTGTCAAAACAATCAAATTTGTTTTTACTTCTATCCACAAACTATCATGATTTGATGCAAAGCAGCATTATTTCCGAGGTACCCAAAAAAAATGGAAACCTAAAGCATCCAAAACATCAAACAGTTACCTCAATTTGTCCAAGATTCAAACTCTGACTCTCAAGCTCATTTGCATCCACAATGTTGAGGTCTTTCAGCAGCATTAGTGTTAGGGAAGTCGAGCCAGGCATCACTTTTAGGTCATCACTTACCAAAAACCGCTCTACTCCTCTCTTAACAAATCCTCCATTACCCTTCTGAGAATTTGTTTCCATTAAAGTTGCCAATCGATTCATAACTTGTCCGCAGTGGCAACGAACATTTGGGAAGTCACTTAAGACACCATTACCTGCAGTTAGGCAATCAGAATTAGAGCAAACGTAGAAGCATTTGCTCGGCTCCAAGTTGTTCTCTATCGCAGCTTTTAGGCTGTTGCAGTGAACTTCAGGCAGTCTTGTTAGCTGAAGCAACATCTTCTTACAAGCTTCCGTTATGAAGAGATGTGTGTCGAGATTCTCTACGCTAGTATATAATTGGTTCATGCATCCAATTGCAGTGGGAGGTGACTTGTCTTCTAATAGCCTGATAATTGTTCCTACAGGAAGAGTCAAGAAGCTGAAGAGAAGATCAATGAAATCCTTATCGGACTCGGAAAATACAACTCGATTCGTCTTCTTCTCAATCATAAGTTTCAGGGTAATGACCTGTTTGATTGTTAGTATAAGACAAGCAATGAAGAGGAGGGTCACATTTAATAAAATCAAAACAGGAGAAGGTAAAAAGAAACTCAAGTAGTGGTATAATGGAACTTGTTCATACAACTTTTAAGTATGATCAAGGAACTAAAATTTCATTAGGACTTAGGAGCATACTGCCATACAAAACCACAAAAGCATACAAAGGTTAGGTTCAGAAACATGGAACAGTTGAACATCTAAAAGTTGCAACAAATAGCAAGATTCAACATGAAAAAATTGCAAAGAGTCACACGAACTGTAAAATAAAAATAAAAACACACACAACTTGATTTTCAACTAAAATTGCAAATCAGTAGTCGCCATCAGAACACGAATTATGGAAATAATTGCAATTATTTCAAGGCGACCTGCTAAGTTTGGCCTAATTTATTCATTTTTACTTTTTTTTTCCCCTTTTTTGAACTTCTAGTAACTTCAGATCATTTTTTTTTTTTACTTTTTAGTTTTGACAGGAAAAATTAAACCAGAAAAAATTTAAAATAGCACTAAAAACAAAAAAAATCCAAAATAGTCATCTTCTTTGAATGATCTTGTTTTCTTCACATTTTATTTTTATTTTTATCCCTATTTTTACTCTTCGTTATTCTTCTTGTCAAGACGAACAAAGAATGCAAACAAATTTCACACAACACCCATTTAAAAACAAAAAATAAAAAAAAAGTTAGACCAAACCACCATAAAACTGAACCGAACATAAACTAGTAGAAACATGTTATTATGACGAATAGAGTTTTACTTACATCACTAACCAAGGTTTTAAATAATGGTATTAGGACGCGTAATGGTAACGGTCGAGATATAATGCTATCAGCAGTATCGAACAACATGTAGCGGGAATAAGCTGTCGCGGTCGTGTATTTTAAAAAAAAAAATCATTTTTTTGAATTTTTTAAGTGCCAAAATTACACTGGTCAAGTATCGCGGTAAATTGGTATGTGAATCAGCGCCGGATTGATACGTTACGGGAATCAGCAGTTAGGCCTACGATTTTTCTTCTCGCCGGTATATAGAAAGACCGAAACGTAATGGCTGATTTTTAAAAGCTTGACACTAACTTAACCCTAGACTGCATGACGAGAAATGCAGATAATAGTAACTATAAATGAAATATGAAATTTCGAAGTGTACTGTACTTGAAGGGTTGAAAATTGAGGATCAGAATCGGGTGCTGAGGTGGAAACTTTCTTGAGAGAATCATTAGTAGGAGTAGGAGAGTAAGATTCGGGTGACGGAGTACGGTTGGTGTGGGCTTCAACTGGAACCTTACTAGAGGAAATAGAGGCGGATACAGTGGTGGTTTAGGGCGGCGGTGTGATTGCCATTGTGAAGGCTGCCGACGATTGGAATGCTCAATGATGGAGTGGAATTTGGAAATGAGAGAGGCGCAGAGAGGGTAGAGGCAAGTGGTGATGGGGAGGTGGAGGGGAAAGTGTTAAGGGTGAAAGAAGGGACACTCAAACGGAAGAGGGAATCAGACCCCGAATCAGAACTTCCAAAGCTAAAACCAGAACCAGGGCCACCTATTTCAAATTCGTTCAGAAATTTTTTTGAATGCAAAACAATAAAATAGTAAAATCTTTTTTCTTTTACATTACAGGCCAATTCGTACGCATCTTGATTAATTCTAGAATTTTTAAATTTGATTTTCATCACATTAATGCGGTGGAGGGAGGGAAAGGTTTTGCCTGATTTTGCCCTTGATGTGTGTTTTCCTTCCTTCGCAACGATGACTTTTTTTGTTTTCAATAACTCATCCTTTCTAGCGAGTGTTTCTCTCTCGATCTTAGAGAGTTTTTGTGTATTTTCTCCTCTTTTAGTGTCTCTTGGCTTTTCCTTTATCATCGAGATGCCATTTCAGGCTTCCATAAAGGTAATGGCGATGGTCCTTTGGTGGTCTGATGACGAATCAGATCATTTGGATTGACTTGTCAGTGTGTGGTCTTGTGTTGGAAATTATCAAAATAAATGGGTTTTTATTTTGGGGTTTTATCAAAATATTCCTTGTGCCTTTAGAAAGCTTTTATTGTTGTGTTTTGGTTTTGTCCCACATTGGCTAGTTAGGAAAAGGTTGAGTGGTATATATATGGGAACATTCCTATAATGTTCACATAGTGTTAAGTGGCAAGGCACCTATGGTGCTACGTGCATTACCGGCATAGCCGGTGATGGAACACACTCATACGCACCCGCACCCGCGCGCGCGCGCGTGCGTGAGCGTGGCAGTGGGCTGTGTGGCGCTTTGATGGCGCACTTTGCACTTGGCGCAAGGCGCCTTGTAGGCGCCCTTTCTTATTGCCCTTTGACGGTAAGGTGCCGCTGACGTGGCATACGGGTCGGAACAGATGGGTATCGATACTACCGTTTAGGTGTATCGATACCGGTTGGTTCATGAGCGGCTAATTCACGAACAGAATGTTTGGGTATCGATACTAGGGAATTGGTGTATCGATACCGTTACTGCAGAAACGGTGCCAGCAAATCCTTGGTTCTTTCGATTCTTTTTCGACTCGGTATTCTGTCTTGTCCTTCGTTTGTGCGGACGCAGGCAGAAGATCATTGAATTGATCGGGCTTCGTTGTATCCTCGGACAGATTCGCTATCAACCCGGTGCACACCAAACGGTGGGGGCGAATACTGTTTTCGGAAAGCGACATAGTAACGTGCCTCGAAGCAAGTTCCATCATCAACAAGTTCAGTTTCCCGAAGACTCCCGGATTTTGCACCAACAATCGAAAACAGTATTCGGGAATGGCGTCATCATCAAGGTCTCTGCGACAAATGACACAGGATATCGTGAAATTGGACAAGTTTGATGGAGGGAATTTCAGGCGTTGGCAAAAGAAGATGCACTTCATGCTCACGACATTGAATGTCGTGTATGTTCTCACTAAACCGTATCCGGAGGAGAAAGAAGATGAGACTTTGGAGGAGACACGGGTGAGGATGAAATTTGAGAATGATGACTACATCTGCAAGGGGCATATTCTGAATGCACTCTCGGACGCAATGTTCGATGTGTATTCGAATACGAAGACGGCAAAGGAAATGTGGGATTCATTGGAGGGCCGCTATTTGACTGAGGATGCGACAAGCAAGAAGTTTCTGGTCAGTCAATTTATGAGTTATAAAATGGTAGACAACAAGTCAGTGATTGATCAGTTGCATGATATTCAGCATATTCTGAACCAGTTTAAGATTAAGAACATGAACATGGATGAATCGATCGTGGTGTCTTCTGTGATCGATAAACTTCCTCCTTCCTGGAAAGACTATAAGAAAAGTCTTAAGCACCAAACTGAGGAACTTACTCTGGAGCAATTGGCTGTTCATCTCACTGTGGAGGAACAGACAAGGCGACAAGAGAAGGAAGAACTTGGGGCTGGTGCCTCTAAAGTTCATGTGGTGGAAGAAGGAAAAGGTTCCAACAAGGGTAAACATAACAAACAGAAAGTCCGGCGCGGCTACGACCGGGGCGATGACCCGAAAGGGAAAAAGCCAAAGGTTGAGTGTTGGCGTTGTGGTCAGCCGGGGCACTTCAAAAAGGATTGCAAGTCTAAGAAGAAGAAGGATCCACAGGCATCGGGTCCAAAGGGTAAATTTCTGGCTGTTGTGTCCGAAATTAACATGGTTGGGGATGCCGGAAACTGGTGGATGGACTCAGGGGCTACAAAGCATGTTTGCATTGATAAGAGGTTCTTCACCGACTATGAAGTGGTTGATGATGGTTCGTTTCTCTACATGGGGAATTCATCGACCGCTCCTATCAAAGGCAAGGGCAAAGTGGATTTTGAGTTCACTTCTGGAAATGTTTTGACTTTGACTGATGTTTACCATGTACCAGAAGTTAGGAAAAACCTTGTATCTGGTAGCCTGCTTGATAAGCATGGCTTTAGGCTAGTGTTTGAGGCGAACAAATTTGTTCTGTCTAAGAGTGGCACATTTGTTGGAAAAGGCTATGTTTGTGAGGGCATGTACAAACTCAACGTTAATAACACATTCACAGTTTCTGCTTACTTGCTTGATTCTCTTTCTTTATGGCATAATCGTTTAGGACATGTTAATACTAGGAAGATGGATTTGATGGTTAAATTGGATTTAATTCCTAAGTATGATGTTGATATGGTTGATAGATGCAATGTGTGTTCACTTACTAAAATCACTAGAGTTCCATTTCCTAAAATTGTTAAAACTACAACTTTGTTAGAACTTGTTCATAGTGATGCATGTGATATGCATAGCACCCCTACTAGAGGAGGCAAGCAATACTTTGTTACTTTTATAGATGATTTTTCTAAGTATTGTCATGTTTATTTGTTGCACTCAAAAGATGAGGTTCTAGAAAAGTTTATCACTTTCAAAGCTGAGGTTGAAAATCAATGTGGAAAAACAATAAAGCGTTTAAGGTCTGATAGGGGTGGTGAATATTATTTTCCTGATTACTGTGAGTCAGTAGGCATAATTCATGAGAAAACGGCACCATATACTCCACAACAAAATGGAGTGGCTGAACGGAAAAATCGGACTTTAACAGAGATGGTTAATGCTATGCTTAGCAATTCAGGATTAGGCACTTTGGTTTGTGGGGCGAAGCCATACTTACACCTGCTTACATCTTGAATAGGGTACCTCTCAAGAAATCACAAATAACTCCATATGAGTTATGGAAAACGAAGAAACCTAACCTAAGTTATTTTAAAACTTGGGGTTGTAGAGCAATTGTGAGATTGCCAAAACCCAAAAGGAAGAAATTGGGTGAAAAAGGAATTGAGTGCATATTCCTTGGTTATGCTTTACATAGTAAGGCATATAGGTTTCTTGTTTCCGAGCCAAATGATTCGTATGGGGTTAATACCATAATTGAATCAAGGGATGCAGTGTTTTATGAAAATAGGTTTGTTCCTATTCGAAGAGGTTAATGAAGAGAATGAATCAATCTCTTATGGGCCCGAAACAGAGGCAGAACCTACGGAACAGGTCGAACTTAGGAGAAGTAAAAGGGCTCGGGTTGCTAAGTCCTTTGGTCCTGACTTTATAGTGTATTTAGTTGAAGGAACTAGAGACACTACTTGTAATCATACCATGGTTTCATATCATGTGGAATCGGATCCCTTGACCTTTGGGGAGGCTATGAAATCGCAAGATTGTGCTTTCTGGAAAGAAGCAATCCAAGATGAAATGGATTCTATCATGGGTAATGATACATGGATTTTTGCTGATTTGCCACCAGGTTCCAAGGCCATTGGTTGTAAATGGATTTTCAAGAAGAAAATGAAAGTTGATGGCACGATAGACAAATTTAAGGCACGGTTGGTTGCCAAGGGTTTTACACAAAAGGAAGGTATTGATTACTTCGATACTTATGCACCGGTAGCAAGAATCTCTACTATTAGAGTTCTTCTTACCATAGCTTCAATACATAAACTTCATATTCACCAAATGGATGTAAAAACTGCATTTTTGAATGGTGAATTGGATGAAGAAATTTATATGAAGCAACCGGAAGGGTTTGTTGTGCAAGGACAAGAACACAAAGTATGCAAACTTGTTAAGTCTCTGTACGGACTTAAACAAGCACCTAAATAGTGGCATGAGAAGTTTGATAAGGTAATTGTATCAAACGGGTTTAGGATACATCAATCAGATAAATGTGTTTATAGCAAATTTACTGAAACTCGAGGTGTAATTGTGTGTTTGTATGTGGATGATATGCTTATCTTTGGAACTGATTTAGATAGCATACAAAGCACAAAGGATATGCTTTCATCTAGTTTTAGCATGAAAGATATGGGTGTAGCTGATGTAATTCTAGGAATTAGAATTACAAGGCAAGGAGGAAATATAGTTCTTTCTCAATCACATTATATTGAGAAGATACTAAAGAAGTTTGATCACTTTGATTGTACTCCGATTTCTACACCTTATGATCCACATATAAAGTTGTATCCTAATACAGGTAGAGCAGTGTCACAACTAGATTATTCTAGAGTGATAGGAAGCTTGATGTATGCCATGTCGTCTACTCGGCCGGACATTGCTTTTGCGGTGGGAAAACTGAGTAGGTATACGCATAACCCGAGTGATATTCATTGGAATGCGGTTAATCGGGTTTTGAGGTATTTAAAGAAAACTATAGACTATGGAATAGTCTATAGTGGGTATCCATCGGTTCTAGAAGGATACACGGATGCTAGTTGGATAGCCGAGAATGAAGATCACTTGTCAACAAGTGGATGGGTCTTCACTTTTGGTGGTAGAGCGGTTTCTTGGGGTTCAAAGAAACAAAGCATAATTACAGACTCGACTATGGCAGCCGAGTTTGTGGCACTAGCATCGGGTAGCAAAGAGGCTGAGTGGCTAAGGAGTATGTTGTGGGAGATTCCCATGTGGCCAAAACCTATGCCATCGGTATCTTTGCATTGTGATAGTCAGTCGGCACTATCACGGGCTTACAGCCAGGTATATAATGGGAAGTCCAGGCATATAGGACTTCGACATAGCTATGTGAGGAATTTGATAACCGATGGGGTGATAATCATTGATTATGTTAAGTCAGGTCAAAACCTGGCGGATCCTTTTACAAAAGGTCTTGCAAGAGATTTGGTGTGGAAAACATCACAGGGGATGGGACTTAAGCCTACTAAAATATAATCACTCTTGGTGGAAACTCGACCCAACGCTTGTTTAGCTTCAAGTCCTTGGGTTCAATGAGCAAACTACACCATAAGTCGTGATGGCAAACACTTACCGGTTACACCCATCCTATGGTAAAGTATTTGGTACCTGTAATTTAAAAGAGGAGGTGAGCTACTTAGCTCTTAATAGACTACTAACGGTTTAGTTAGGCGGATGCTGTCGTTACAGGGGCATTTTTAAAGTCTACCTATATGAGTGTGAGGGTGGTGCCGCCTTCTATAGGTTCTCGGGCAAGAACTTTAGAGCATTCACGAAATAGGATATAGACACACGGCCAATCCACGTGTCGGCAATTTTTGAATACCTAAGTCAGGTAAGATGCGTGCGTGAAACGTGTCCGGTTGGTCATTATAGGATCGCTGGTTAAAAGACAAGTCTACCATGCTTTCCGACTAACTTTGATGAGTTTCGCTAGGTGATGGTTAAAATCGTGAGATACCTTCATTGATGCACAAGTCTTTTCAAAGAAACCAAGGCTTCATCTTTATTTTGAAAATGGTGGGGGATTGTTGGAAATTATCAAAATAAATGGGTTTTTATTTGGGGTTTTATCAAAATATTCCTTGTGCCTTTAGAAAGCTTTTATTGTTGTGTTTTGGTTTTGTCCCACATTGGCTAGTTAGGAAAAGGTTGAGTGGTATATATATGGGAACATTCCTATAATGTTCACATAGTGTTAAGTGGCAAGGCACCTATG
Organism: Vaccinium myrtillus; assembly: GCA_016920895.1. Taxonomy (NCBI): domain Eukaryota; kingdom Viridiplantae; phylum Streptophyta; class Magnoliopsida; order Ericales; family Ericaceae; genus Vaccinium; species Vaccinium myrtillus. The sequence continues at coordinate 20,428,715 of CM029280.1, read as the reverse complement.
GTGCTACGTGCATTACCGGCGTAGCCGGTGATGGAACACACTCATACGCACCCGCACCCGCGCGCGTGAGCGTGGCAGTGGGCTGTGTGGCGCTTTGATGGCGCACTTTGCACTTAGCACGTCGGCGCAAGGTGCCTTGTAGGCGCCCTTTCTTATTGCCCTTTGGCGGTAAGGTGCCGCTGACGTGGCATACGGGTCGGAACAGATGGGTATCGATACTACCGTTTAGGTGTATCGATACCGGTTGGTTCATGAGCGGCTAATTCACGAACAGAATGTTTGGGTATCGATACTAGGGAATTGGTGTATCGATACCGGTGTGTTTGGACGCGGAATTCAGACACTAGTTCGTGAACGGCTGCAACTCTGAACGGAGGGTTATGACCCAAACTCAAGTCTATTCACTTAGGGGCGTGTCCCAAAGTGAAAGGGTACATTTGGGTCTATAAATAACACCCAAATTACTTTCACAATATACGGAATTCTAGCCTTGTTACTCTGCCAAAATTACTACAGATTGCTTTCTAGTTTTGCTGTACCGTTACTGCAGAAACGGTGCCAACAAATCCTTGGTTCTTTCGATTCTTTTTCGACTCGGTATTCTGTCTGTCCTTCGTTTGTGCGGACGCAGGCAGAAGATCATTGAATTGATCGGGCTTCGTTGTATCCTCGGACAGATTCGCTATCAACCCGGTGCACACCAAACGGTGGGGGCGAATACTGTTTTCGGAAAGCGACATAGTAACGTGCCTCGAAGCAAGTTCCATCATCAACAAGTTCAGTTTCCCGAAGACTCCCGGATTTTGCACCAACATCTTGCACTACTGAAGTAGAAGTTGTTATCGAATAAATCCGCCGCGAAGTTGATTAGTTTAGGATTGTGATTTTCTTTTTATCTATAGATTGGCGAAAATAATTACACACACTCTGACAATTTCATGTTTGTGAAGTTCAGGTATCCGTACTTGGAAAACTAGACCTCCTCATTACTTATTAAATCCTCTGTGGAAACTCTTTGATGTACTGCTATGATCTTATTAATCAACGAGAGTTTGTTACCATGCTGAAAAGAAAAAAAAAAAGAAAAAAAAAAAAAAAAAAACCTTAACCCAGGGTGCATTACGAGAAATGGTGGAAGTACACCTTACCGGAACGGTTGCAGTTTGGGGAGCAGAATCCAGCGCAGAGGAGCAAACTTTCTTGTGAGATTCCGGTGACTGAGTACAGTTGGTGTCGATGATCGGATCGCTGAACGATGGAGAGGATGACGGTGAAAAGAGGGGAGGCGCAGCGGAGGTAGAGTTGGAGGGGGAAGAAGAGCCCAAGTTAATACGAGGGGTGGTGGAACTAGAAGTTCTTCTTTGACCACTTCTTGTTTTTGGTTTCCTGATTATTCTTCGTTCTTCATTTTCATGGTTACTAGACCCCAAACTAAAACTTGAACCAGAACCGAAGCCAAAGGAAAAAGCCATGGCTGACTCAGGTTGTGAGTGTCTATGTGATGGTTTTGAAATTAGTAATTTGTACAAGGAAAAGTAGAGGTGGAAATGTTGAATTTTATTTGCAGATGGAGTAGTGTATAGAGGGCGAAATTTCCATTTTTCTTTCCAAAAGTAGCTCAAACCTTTCTTTTCATTAGGAAAGAGAAAAAAGAAGTGGGGGAAAAAAGAAGTGGGAGAGAGAAGCATAAAGCAAAGAGCTGTAGAACTCAAGTCGAGTTCCTTCAAGCATAGGAAAATCATGGTCGGTGGGAGAGGATCAATCACTAAACTGAACACATTTATTTTGAAATAAATGGGTCCGATTCAGTGTGCACAAGGCATTTGTTTCGAGATAAATTTGTTCTAATAAGTTATTGATATGTATCCACTGAACGTGATTTTTTTTCATGCTTTTGGGAACTCAACGAGCTCTACAAAATGATTGGGGTACCAATAATTGTTGTGGGATGAGCCCACAAAAATCTAAAATTAGACGGACTAGATAGAAGAAATGGCACTCACTAAATCCTAGTGCAATTAGGGGTGTTCCACTAAGCTTGTTTTTTTTAATAAACTGGGTCTTTTACAATTTTTTATGTGATGTATTGTGAGAGAATGACCTGTCTCGATTTTTAGAAAAAACAGTTTTTTGTTAGTGGAACACCCCCTGTTGACCAGAAAGCTTTCTTTTTTGCAATCAAAGATTGCAAGATCAGTAATAGGTCTCATATTTATCGTTTGATTAAGAAGGAGATGTATGTAAATTGGTCAGGATATTTTAGTATAGAAAAATATAGTACTCTATCCGTCTTGAAATGTTAGTCCTACTTTTCAATTTTAATATTTTATGTACAATACACAAAAGTTTTCAAAACTTGTACTCCCTCCGTCCCTATTTAAGTGATGATGTTACTATTCCAGCTGAATTCGAAAGTTGTTTATAATTTTCAATCTATATTACATAAAATATGCAATATGGATCTTGTTTTATAGAAATCAATGAGTTCTAAAATACAATTTTTTCAAAAGTACATAATATATTATAGATTGAAAGTTATAGACAATTTAAAAATAAAGTCAAAAAGTGAAAGTGGTCATTTAAAAAGGGACGGAGGGAGTAACTTTTTAAGTTTGTCCTTCATTGGTAGTTGACTCTAATAGAATATGAGTTAATCAAATTTTGAATTTAAATTGTTTTCCGAAAAACGGGAAGTCTTGCCCGCCTATGTAATCAGAGAACTTTTTCAGAATTTTAGAGCGCACAACTTTAAAATTTTTAATTATTCTTCTTTGGTCTCATTATTTTGATTGTTACAAAAATAAAATTTTACCAACTTTTCTTTGTTAGAAAATTTTAAATTAGCCCAATATATTTTGAGACGGCCAAACCCGAATGAGAATTCATAGAACCAGAACTTGTAAAAAAAGCCATGCCTGACTCAAGTGCGAGTATATGTGATGGAGAGATAGAAAGAGAGAGATGCCTTGAAATCAATTTGTACGAGGAAAAAGAAAAAAACATTGTGAAAAGTGGATACCTGGGAGTAATAATTGCTGTAAAAGCAGTAAAGTAAAAGGAGTAAAGCACCAGCAGGCCCAGCACATTTTAATTATGGATGGTTCAAAACCAACAAAAATGGAGACGTTGGCCTGTAGAGAGGGCAAAATTTTATTTTCCTTCTAAAAAATAGAGCAACTCTAAGGAGCAAAACAAAAGAAAGAGTGTAAAGACAAGAACAGTTCAAAATAGCTCCTGTCCATGAAGAGCTTTCATCTTCATCAGAGGCTTGATTTTGCCAACCTACGATGGCATGACGAGTAAATTTAACTCATTTCCAACATCTCACATTTTTTTTTGTTTCAATTTCAACATGCTTTGGTATAATTTTAGTGCATAGGGACTTCACATTTATCAAAGCTTCGGACTACCATTCCCACATGGACTGAAATACTAGCATAAACAATAATTCATCGCACTATTAAGATTTAAGGTAATCAGACTGATAAAAATGGTGCAAAAATCCACATAATAAAAAGTAGTTGCATCATTCAAATGTTTCATCCTTGAAACAAAACAAACAAAAATGATGCCCAAACAAAAAAGCCTATTTTAACTCCGGAAAACACACGACACTTAACTCCCTATCTCAGGCAATAAGGTAAATACATGCGTCCCAAATCACCAACGAACTCAATTCAGCATGCCGAATTGAACTCACCAATGACAATCTGCACTTCTGGAAGAACTGCAATAGGAAAAAGGGAGGTGGTTAATAAACAAAACTACACAAGAAAGTGCATAAAAATTAAGGCGGCATAGTAGTAACTGAACAAAACAGCATGAACTGCGCTTATGCAGAACCCACAATCTTGGTTCCCAGGGTCCCATGGTATTTCATTATATCACCATGGGTCTGTTTGCTTAGCGAGAGAGAGATTATGGAAAGTGAACATGATAGAAAGGGAAGTAAAAGTAAAGAAAAAGTAACTTTTTCCTCGCATCCATATAAAAAAAAAATATAATATCCTTGTTTGAAATGGAGAAAACTGAAGAAAGTTAACCAAAATAAGAAGAGAAAAGGTGGAGGGAGAGGGTAACTAAGGAAGCTGCGTTAATTGTTGTTGATTCTCACAAGAAAATAAAATTTCCATGCATATTTTGCGAGAAAAAGTAAGGAAAGATCAATGGCTTAAGTGGGTTGAACAAGAAACTTCACTTGACATTGCTTTCAAGGACATTCTTGGTAAGTGAATGCCTGGAAAAAAAAAGTATTTTTTCCCTCTTTCTTGACTTCCATTATCTCGCTAATCGAAACAACCGTGATTAAAAAAAAAAGGGGACTATTTATTATTTAAGGACTCTAAAGCAAATGAAGCGAAAGTCCAGAAACCCATTAGCACCTTCGAGAAGCCTAGTATAAAACTAACGTCTCTGTCAAGAAAAGAAGAGCAAAGGGGAAGGCCATTTTTGGATTCAGAATTGCTAAAGTAGGAGGTGAAGAGAGACACACCCATTAAAATAACTACTGAGCTATACCAGGTATATATTGGCCATTGCCAAATAGACTATTTATACTTTATAGCATGTCACTACAACAAGAAGCATCGCCCCAGTTTCTCCTGCTTCGAACAAGATGGTAACCACCTATACTACTAGATATAACAAAGAGCCTTCCGCCATTGAACTCTAACCTCATATTTCAGATGTACTTCGACAAAATGGAGGAAGTGGTCTAACCAAAGCTCATATCTAACGAACCTTTCAAACTGAAGCAAAACAAATTAAAATCTCACTGCACACTACAATTGGTACATTTCTTGGTGATTGTTGCATATGTTATAAGGCAATGTAACCCGTGTTGTAAAAAAGATAGCATTTACCCAAAGGCCATGTTTGAATGGCCAGACCACCAAAGTGAAGATTATTTCATTTCAAACATGAAATACTTCTAAAGGATCTAGTGCAAGGGTTCATCTAAAGTCAATCAATCACCGCATACATACATTTCAAAAAGGACCATCTGTTCGTTTACTAATCCCAAATGTTTTTGCGGTAAAATATCTCCAAGATAAAAAGGAAACCCTATTCTCTAGCAATGAATATCCTAATTGGATACATTTGGTTGATTTTTAATAGACAAATGGGAAAACCACACCCCAAAAACAATCTTTGAGATTCCAATACATGTGACTCCAAAGGACATGGAAGAGTAGCATGCAGGCATAAATGCAACACTACATGTAACATAAATGTAACTCATTCAGTAATCAAACGTCCGCATTGCCAATCCCAGAAATCTTATGCAACCATATGCACAAAAGCTATCATTTTCCAGCCATAGAGAGTTCAAAGACTTGAAAAGCAAATCACCAAGCAAACTATGACACTACAAGCCACAAAACCAAAAATGATATTATCAACCCAACTTCTCATCACTAACCAACCAGACTTATTTCTAGAACAAGACAACAAGAAAATCAAGGTATGAGACTAATACCTTAAATGTTGCTGGGGTACATGAAAACCCTAACCCTAGCTCCCTGCAAAATGCCAACAATTTAACAAATCAAAAACCAAACCATATGATTTCAAATAAACCCAGCTTTTTGAGATGACACAAATGAAACTACAGCTAAATACCATGGACTTGGGAGGGAGGTTGGACTTGAACTTAGCGCGAACAACGCCACTGTTACCATGAGGCCTAATGACCTTTCCCCAAATGCAACGGTAGTGCGATCCGTCCTTCTTCACCTTGGCCTTGTAAATGTACGCCATGCGCTTCCCTTGGTACCAAGTGACCTCCTCCTTCGTGTTCACTCCTTCGATCTGAATTAGCGACGTGTTTGGGTACTGGTTCGACTTCGACCTACAAGACCGTATCAACACTCGAACAGTAAGCACTAAACCAATCAGCACAACAGATCGAGCTGAATAAAGACTGAATGTCACCTTTTGTAGCCGAGGATGGTTCCTCTGACGTAGAGTCTGAATACAAAAACAGATTCAAGTGACAATTAGTGCCCTCTTATAGGTTTATATGAAAGTATATACAATCAGTTCGATGAAATGGAGTATGAATTAGAAGAATTTGAGACCTGACACGTTCGCCTTGGCGTCCCTTCACCATTTTCGCTGGAGGCTTGTGGGGGTAGACGACCTCTACACAACCAGAGACGCCCGCGAAGGAGAAAGCTAAAACCCTAATTTCGGAAGACTTTAATTTATACGGAGGTCTGGATAAATGGGGACTGAAGTGGGTCTGCGAGGGTTAGTTAGAAGCATTATTGGGCCTGAAGGCCCATGATGGTATTTGCATGGGTACACAACTTCGAGTTGTGAGTCCTCTATTAAGCCCAATCAATTTGTCCGGATATCAAACACATACTGTATATATATTTTTGTTTGGAACGGAAACCAAAATTTCATACTCCATATTCATCACAAGAATAAAATAAAAAAAAGAAATTGGCAGAGAAAATTCCATATTTATCAAAAGAATAAAAAATGAAATTGGTATAGGGCCCAATCTATGTTGTTCTGATCCGAGGCTCATCTTGAACCCAACCCACCAAGCTCAATCCAGCCTCGTTGAGTTGTTGATTCTTTTTTGAACAATGATAGGTACACATCCTCTCAACCATTTCCTACCACACCCTCTCTCACATGTGTAGTGGGGCCCACTGGGAGACTTGTGCAAGCCCAAATCCGGCCCATTAATAATTGGGCTTTATTTAATATGTTCAAACCCAACTCAATTAAATTTTTAATTTCTTAAGCCCGTCCAACAACCCCATTTAATTTTCAAAAGCGTATCACAAAAATAAAATAAAATATTCAACAATAACAATCATAAATTAAAATTCACACCCGTAATAATTATAGTTAAAGTTCTAAATTCTCACAAAACTAAACGATTAAAGTAAATACTACGGTTAAAAGAAAAGAGAAGAAAAATGCTGAATTTGCAGACAAACCTCTCCAGTCTCCACTTCTACCTGCGTCTGTCTCCCTCACTACTGCTATGCTCATGGTTCTGGCGTTGGTCAACTTTCTTTTTCCTGTACTATTATTGCTCATGTTTTGTAAGTTGAAATGGTAGTAAATTGGTTTCCTTTTCTTTTTCTTTTCCAGATGGTTAAATGGTAGGGATTTGTGTGTGTGTGCAGAGGTTTTTCTTTTCCAAGGGGGGAAGCATTTAGTAAAAGATTACAACAGAGTTTTTTTCTATGGAAATTCCTTTCCAACCATTTGTTGTTGTTAGGATAGTTGCTTGGTTCCCACAGAAATAGTTTTGTCCGATGATTTTGAAATACGTGCAATGATTTTGTATTGCGGAATTAACTTGTGTGCCATTGCAACTCACTATTTACACTATGATTTTAGTTCATTAACTTAAGTTAATTCTTTGCAGCATCTTACTTTGTATAAAATGTCTGTGATCTTAGATGTGAAGACAAAGCTTTGACTTTAAAATTATGAGAACAGGCAAATGAGTGAATGGGCCAATATATTTGTGACTGCCATGCTTTGCTAAAAGCTTTAATTCTTATTCTTACACTGAAGCAGAAGCATGTACTTTCTATCCAAATACAATGAAGAGAAATTGAGGACACATTCTGTTAGGTATATATGAGGGGAAAAAAAGGTTTTCTTCATATATCTGCAAAGAGATGGTAAGTTTTGGAGTCAACTGCAATGAGCCTCAAGGCAGCAACAGCTGCTGCAAGGGACATGCAGCCAAAGAAACAAACATTGAGCCAATGCCAAGATTTCTGCAGAGAAGTCAGCTTGTTCTCCTTAGCCACCAGGTACATGTGGTTTGCAAGGACAAATGTGAGGGGGAATGTGCTGACAGCCCCGGTGAGGCTCATGAAGTCTCCCAGGAAAGGCAATAGTGCTGCCACGAACGTGTTTATAGCTAGGTAACCCCCTCTCACCATAACTCTGAACGACAAGTTTTGAAAAGCCAGTGGACTTCCTTTGATGCCGTACCTTGTGTCCAAGTATTCATACATCGGACTTGCGAAGATCTGGGACGAAGAACATTTTGAAGTTAGTGTTGCAGTTGTAAAGAAGGAAAAAGATTGTGGCGAGCCTTTGCTCAGTAGGCCGTAGATAAGTAAAGATTAAAGTAAACAAAAAAAACAATATGTGCATAATCAATCGATGGTTTTTACAAAAACCATTAGTAAGAAGTTAATACACTTTAGAGGCCATAAAAGCTTACAATACGTTGAAAAGTACTACCATGGTCCATAAGGACCAAGAAACGGGTACAGAGACAACATAATTTGGGTATATTTGCAGATAGTATTAGGCTGTTGTCCCGTCTTAACAATAGAGGCCAATATAGGATTTCCAAGGCACGTATTGGTCTTTATTTGAGATTTCCATTTCATTCCCAACAAAAAAAAAAGGTAATGACATAAGCTAATTAAAAGGATTAGGCGGGTCTCGAATGCATTTGAAAGAAGTTGACTTCATTCTCTTGTTTCGACTAGTGAGCTAGGGAATAGGGATCATGACTAATTCCTGAAGAAAGAAAAAAAATCACCAATTTTATGAATCCTTCCTAAATGGTAAGGTCAATATTTGGTGCATAAGCCACATCCTGACAGTTTAATTAGACCCACCAACGTTTTAACTTCTAGAATATTAGCATCAGGGGAAAACACAAAAACAATACCAGAGCTCATATGCTTATAATAGTCCTGAGCAAGTTGGTCCCTGTAAAAAGAAATGAAGCATAAAGGAGTTGAAGGGAAATGATATACATGTAGAGCAATCACGGTCTGCAGGAAGGAGGCAATGCTAGCCACTGTCTTCACCCAAACTGGACCGTTAACGCTGTTGAGCAAATAAGTTGATGTTTTGGATCCGTAAGCCCAGTAACCCACGAAAGTAACAGCATACAACGGCAGAACTCCTACACTGAACTGAAAGTAGAGAGCTTTCATCATGTTCTCAACCACTGGTTGTCTCACGGTTGCCTGTAATGGAAAAAAAATTCGTCACAATCCTATGAATGAGAAGGAAAAAATCAACATACAGCCTGTCTCTTCTAGAACGTGATCCACCAGCCACTCACAAACTCGTGGTAACTTTTAACTTTCAGATTTCTTGATTCTAGTTCATAAACTTGGCTAGCTTTCATTCAGTCCAGGAACCAGCCAGCAGAAGGAGGAAAAAGGAGAACTTTGGTACAGCACTAGAGTGAAATAGGAAAAATGATAGCGATCATACATTATTCAAATTTCAAGGATGTCCAGCCTACCTGTATCTCTGGAAGCATTCCTGTATTGAATGCAAAAACAAGATTTGCAGCTGCACCAATAGTTGTAAAGATCTTGCTCGTCATTGTTCCTGGGATGTTATAGTCCCTAGCTGGAGCTTTAATTCCTGCAACATTACAGATATAATCATATTTCGACACGTGCAATTCATTGTGCAGAAAACAGTTAACGTTTAACTTCTAAATGCCAAATCCAAGTAGAAAGATAGAAGAGGAAAAAAGAAGCAGAAAAGTGTCAAAATTAGAAAAATGTCAATTACTGAGTGGATCGAATAGCAGTAGGAATGAGAGTTCACTTCACATGCATAAAAAAGTAGCAGAAAAATGACAAAAGAAGGAAATCTTACCGTCTTGTGCTGATAGCACAATTGCTATGACAATATACAGAAGGCTAAAAACTGTTGAAAATCCTAGCCAAATCCTTAGAGCTGACAAATGGGGTATCCCAATAGCAAACATGGCACATACAATCCCAGATATTGCAATGAAGTATGGGAGCTTCATGGTGTTGTCATCCCTAAATAGAACATAGATGGCCTGCACAGCAAGCCTATAAAAATTGACGAACTCAGAAAATCCAAAATTTAAATTACCCATTACTTCGAATTTATAAACCAAATATTTACCTTTAGAGCCTGACCAGCCAAAATAATATATCCAGTGTTAATCATGAAAAGATTCACATATTGCAATGCCCATGTGAGCGAATAAGCTTTGCGACCTGCAACAGCAAAAGCGGCTATTAAAACAAAGGCAGCAAAAATGATGAGATTGATTTGAAATTGTTAATTTGTTGTCTCTATTTACCCTCGCTTTGTTTGATGGCTCATACCGTATATGAATCCTGCAAGGTCTCTGTATCTGATGTGCCTTTTCCCTCCATATTCATGGAGCTTAGCAATGAGAGAATTTGCATACAGAGATATTCCTGTGGCTACGATAAACCCAACTATGCCCGCTACCCATCCAAGAGGAACCATGGTTGTCCCGGAATACCCCAATACATAAGAACTGTTGATACCAGTGGTGAGTACAAAACCCACTTGAAACCATGAATCTACAAAATTTCCAACAAGACAAAACGTACTGATAAATATCAAGGAAAGCGACAATAATGAAGCCAAATAATATAAAAATACTCACAAATAGATGATTCTTTCCCTCAAGTTTTGGGAAGAGATAGAAGGGAATGTCTAGAACCATGGTACAAAAAAACTACCAACAACGAGGAGTGGAAATTTATCAACTCGACCCTATATTAGCTTCCCGTTTAAATTCGGTATGTAAACCCTCTGGAAGCGTACTCATTAAACAAAGCCGATTTTACATGGGCTGGTATGGGGTAAGGTAAATGTATGCAAAATGTCAGATTCATCTAATTGTCAATGACATGGGACAAGGTGTCACGACTTCCCTGTATGGCACTATGAGGGTTTTATTAGTTATATGATAAACTAGGAAACTAATAGTAGTTAATATGTTCCACAGATGAATTTCAACATTTCCAGGTGAATTTCCATCTAAAAAGGTAAAACACTAATCACATACCTCAACAGGTGTGAAATATTGTCCGATATTAGTACTTAGAAGTCCATACAATTCAAATAATCCATCTAACATAAAGCAAAACAAAAGACCCTTCATTTCTTGCACACCCAATACACTTTTTTTCACAATCATTCGTGAAAAGCCAAACAGGACTAAATTTCGAGCATCAAATTAGCCTATCTCTGACTTTAAACAATCCAACCAAGGTTTTTTTCTTCCAGTTATTAAAAAAAATAAAATAAAAAGCTTTTTTTCTTCCACTGTTGAAGCACAATTATGTTCCAATATTCCCATTCCTACTTTTCCAAATTAACCACTCCGTTCCTAATAGAACCATTCCTCACGGTTCGAAAAAGTACATAATTATAATCTCACGCCGAATCTCCCAACAAACCCTTCTATATCATACACATGTGCATAATTATAACCTCACGCCGAATCTCCCAACAAACCCTTCTATATCATAATTATAACCTCACGGTACGAATTTGAAAATCGAACCAAAATGGAGAGAGAGGGAGAGGGAGAGAGTACCATGGCTGATCTGGTGAGCTGTTTCTGGAATGTCAACGACTAAGTGTTGTTCGCAATGGACATTGGGAGTGGGAGAATCGTCATTGTATCCTTCCATTCTCGCCGCCATTCGCTTGTCTGTTCCCAAGAGCGATGTGGTCTCCCCCTCCCCCTTCTCCTGCAGTATGCCTATCACCGCCAGCATCTCTGTCTCTCTTATAATACTCGAGAAGCAGAGAGAGAGAGAGAGAGAGAGAGAGAGAGAGAGAGTAGCAGTGTAGCAGTAATGAAATTTCCTCAAATTGAAAAATCAAATGAGATTCGATGAATCAGCCCAACCCAATTAAGGAATCAGCGACTTCATTACGTGCAAGGCATCCAAGTGTGTACGTATATATGTTGTACGGACCCTACAGCAAAATCAAAAGGAAAACAGAGACAGAGGTTGGTTGGAGGGGCGCGCAGCCTCAGAAAAGTCGTTTGAGTGTTGCGAGTAGTTACGTTTTAGCCTTTAGGCAAATGCAGAATCTTTAGGCTGAAATTAGGCAGATGTAGTGTAGATGCGTGCTAGTTAGGTGGGGATTTCTGTTAGTAAAGAAAAAGAAAGGAAGGGATTGAGTTTGGGTCCCACAGAGTGAGCTCTGTGGCCGTTGATCGAGTAGATTCGGGATGATCGACGGCCAAGAGGAGGAGGTTGAAGTGTTGCGTGGTAGGGGTTACGTGTAGGTTATCCACCGTTTTACCCCATGTGTTCTTACTTCTGACCTCTCCTTCTCACATCAAGATCCCACAAGTGTGATCATTTCGATGCAAAAGAACGCTGCTAGGGGTACACCCCAAGTTGCACCGAAAATGCACCCCACGCCTTCGGGGACCCGCTTTTGGGTCCCACACGAGTGATCCGAACCGTTCATTATTCTTAAAACAAAATTCCGAGGGGGCCCACAAAAAATCAGCTCAATCGGACGGTTAGAAGTGCTTGAACCAAAATCTCACCGTTTCAAATTAAAACTTGTAATGTGAAACGGTGAGATTTTGGTTCAAGCACTTCTAACCGTCCGATTGAGCTGATTTTTTGTGGGCCCCCTCGGAATTTTGTTTTAAGAATAATGAACGGTTCGGATCACTCGTGTGGGACCCAAAAGCGGGTCCCCGAAGGCGTGGGGTGCATTTTCGGTGCAAAAAGGGGTGTACCCCCAGGTTTTCCGGATGCAAAAATACGACTTACCACAGGTTTTATTTGATAATTTGAGCTATTTCCAAAAGTCCTATGAGTACGCACACCCGCGTACGTTAAATGTACGGACGGTGCATTTTAATCATCCAAAAGTATTTTTAACGGTCTTGATTTTAAACACTCTTTGATTAGCAAGAGTTAAATTTTACCGGTCAAAGAGTGTTTAAAATTCGGGCCGTCGATTTGTTGAAATGAACGATTAAGATACATTCATGCATGGGGCGTTCGCAAGTGTTTGCACCCATAGCCGTTCAAAAAAAAAAAGTGTTTGCACCCATAGTAAGCTTACTGACCTTGATGTGTTCTTGGGGTATGGTAAGAAAAATGAAAGGCGACTTTAATGGCTGTGATCCTTTGTAAGGTCTAGTTTAGTTTTGTAATCATCAATTTGAGATAGAGAGTATTTTCACCAAGTTTTTGCCAATATGGTGATGCCCATCTACTTGACCGTAAAATAAACGGTTTGGATTGTTGAGACTCACATGAGAGATCATGAAAGGATCTCGATTACTTACCGTGCGTGTTTGGAACTCATTTTAGCTCATATTGGGAGGAAAACCAAATAAAACAATAACTACAAAATCATTGAAAGTAAATTGCCAAGCAGATTTTTGTTCTTATTTCATTTTCCTTTGCAATTTAGTTGGAAAATAACTATCCAATTTCTTCAAAAGTTGTTACCTATGTTTCCATCATTGTTCTTGATCTAGTAAATTCCAAACAGACTTCGTTTGTTAGCTTGTTCATAATGGAGATATTTGTTTATTTGAGTGGTGATGCTTTATCAAGAAAAGGTAGTTGTGTGAAAATGAGATATTACCAATATTCTCAATTATTGCAATGAATAAAAAACAAGGTTTTAAGTTATTGTTTCACTACATTGGAAGTGTAATAAAACTCCATCCATATGTTACGTCCAGTGGCGGACGCAGGATTGTTGTTGCGGGGGGACCACTCCATAGCAAATATACAAAAAAATTGAAAATGTACTACTACTAGTAAAAACCTTGGGGGGTTTGCAGGGGCCAAAACCCCCCCTAGCACCCTCGGTCCGCCCCTGGTTACGTCATTCACTTAAACAAACTTGTTTAAACCGTTGTCCGTGAACACTAACCTTCCATTGAAGATTTTGCAGTCAGATTAATCATATGTAAATATTTTTTCGCAGGTCAAATTTAAGATACATAGTTTTACTACCAATCTTGTGCTTTAAGAATGTCGATTTAGAATATCGAAAAGTCATTTGATGATGAATGGCTTTGAGAAAGCCATCTTAGTGAATCTTTAATTTTGATTAAAAGAATATTGGACCTAAGCTAACTCGAAACACTACTCTACGATTTTAAAAGGTGGACGACCTACGTATGTCTTTGCTACAATACACACTAGGAAAGGTTCTATTTTTCTCTTAATTGAAATTTTGGGTGTTAGTTTATGATACTATCTAATGAACCAACATTCAATTTTGAATCATTAGCTTATCAATGGTATCCTTTAGCATTGGAAATAATATTCTAAATTGAATTTTTTATTGCTTTTTTTTGTCTAATTGTCAATTAGTATATCCTTATGTACATGATTACTAGGTACCCCATGATTACTAGGTACCCACAACGCAAGCCCTTGTATACACAATTCACTTCGGTGCGCTGCGCTCCCCTCGCTCCGCTCCGTTCCGCTCCGGCATCTGGCCTTTCATTAGAACTCCTTGGTACCTCTCCATATGAGCCATAAGTTCCAACAGATACCAGCCATGTTGAAGCATTGTAAGGCTGTTTTCAATCCTTGGATATCACAAGTATAGGATAAACTTATTCCAACCAATACCCTCGGATATGCATATTAATAACTGTCCTTTACACCACAATATGCTCCTCCAATTGAATTGAAAATTTGCCTTCGGATATTTCGCCGAACAGTCGATATCTCAGGTATCAGTGTCACTTTGAGAGAGCAAGGGCATTGCCACTGATTTGCATTTGTTAACAAAGAGACAGACAAGTGGGGGATTTGGTGGCCACATTTTCCGCCAAAAGCCATCGCCTGGTTTAAATACCGAGAAAAATCTAACAACAAAAGATAACTATACGAAGATCGAATCGTGGAGATCAACTGCGAATCTATCGGATTGGATGTTAAAAAGTCGAGAACTTCTTGTATCTAACACAGAAGCTCAAATAAAACATGCAGAGTAAGTCTTTGAAAAATTCAACAAACGCATTTTAATTCACTAGCAGCACTTGTTAAGTGTCAATCCAATGACTCCTCTTTATCAGATTCACAAGCAGCATCGACCGAGTGCAAAAAGTGTAGGGTCCACGGAATCAATACATATTTTTTTTGGTAATTATGGTGTTAGTTTGTGGTGGACCCAATACCTTTTCCACCAATAGGATTTTGAGGGTGAACAAATTTGCACTTGCATCGACCTCATTAGCCGATTCAATCGCTGCTTCGAGATAGGTACGGGGCGTTAACTCCAGCAGACGGGCATTTGCCTCATCGGGCAGTGCCAAACCTCTGATAAACTGTTGTATGCTTTCCTTCATAACTTTTCTTCCCCTGGTTAGCTCCTTCAACTTCTCATAAGGCTCTGGAAGACCATATCTTCGCATCACCTATCAACAATAAACATTTCCAAACTATAAACTTGCTTCATTTGCGACACAAAAAGACTTGAATAGAATCAGGCAAGACAAGGTTACATACATCCCCCTCCCAAGTGCTATAACTGCTTATAAGAACACAACTGAGAGGTATAAGTGGGAGGATCAGAATCTTAACACATATACAGCATCCCAGTAGCGGAAGTGGTGCAAAAAGATAAATAAAATTCCTCACGAAGAAGCTATGGAGTTTTCTTACATTTGGTTTCCGACGATTAATGTGAACCATTACTAGTTGAGCAATGTTTGAGATCACAGCTTCTTTTCACTGTTTTATGTCACCCGGTTACATGACAATATACGTTTTTTTCTCCATATTTCTTCGGTGGCATATAATCATTTTTCTTACTAGTTACTCTTTGTTAGGAAACTGTATACACGTTACACAGGGGTGCTTCAGACGCGTCGGCCAGGTACGCTATGGGTGCAGGTCATGGAGAAAAAAAAGATTTCAAGTGTTGTTCCATATTTGCAAAGCATTGTATGAAGTCTCTTAACAATAAAATTCAATTTCCGAGATATATTAGTTGGTTTTATAACCTATTCTGCTTGTCCTACATTAGGAGATTGAGGTGTCCGAGCTAATACATACATATAAATACTAAATGGGTGACAACTATTTGAACACCTTCACATTTGTTTGTTGACAATGGAAGAAGAGAAGAAAAAATTATTCTCGACCATGAGGAGATCAATACTACTTAGGAAATAGCTCGCGCTCTCAGCCTCCTGGTGAAGCTTGTCTCTGAGACAATTTGGAATTGAGTGGGAGGGCTCTCAGGCTCACTGGAGTTCATTGGCGAGTACAGCATAGAAGGTATAATTGAAGAAGGTTCAAGGAGGGGAATAAATTTGCTTACTGAAGGAAATGCAAATTCCAATATGTGGATGATAGCCCACTGAGAGAAGTAGCAAAAAGATGACAGAGACAAGGAAGAATCAGGGAAAAGTTTTTCCTCAGTACATAGCAGCAGTATACCAATAGACTCTCCAACATAGGTTGGGTCACACCATGATAGTTCAATAAAAAATCAGTATGATGAGCATCTTTGAGATGCGACCAATCTTTTGGATGCCCGCAGCTGAGAAGGATTTCTGAAAAAATGAAGGCCAAACTCGCCCATATATGCCATTCTGGATATCTTTATGTAAAGGCACCCGCTCTGGTTACACCTATAACAGAATCTTCCCATTCAGGTAAAGAGTAAAGACAATACTGGCACACCTGAGTATTCAAATCTTTGTATTGGGTCAAACCCAATGAAGGAACACAGAGTCAGCAGTGAAGCTGGGAAAAATAGCTGCAAATTCAGATGTCATCAGGTTGGATGGACATTTTTGGTTTAAGAATTTTATGGTTGCTTATGACTACATGGATATTGGTTTCTGTGGCATAATGATTGAACGGCGCTTAGCAGCTTCTGCATGGAGGAAAATTACCAGCACGGGATGTATAGGCACATGCTTTCGATTAGACCTGATGCTGGATAGGATAACATCAACCTCTAAACTAATGAAGCACCATTATAGAATAGCCTGATTTCAAAAAAGTGCCAGGAAATTTAAATATAACTTAGCCAACCACTATCACTATTATTTCTTGAAACCCATAAAAATTTATTAAGCATGAAAAATAATATGTAAACCAGGAGAAAGGTATACCATTTGTATAGGTTCTGCAAGCAAAAACCAAGACTTGTTCAAGTCCTCATCCATAGCAGCTTCATTAACCTATGCCACAAATAGTTCAAGCACGAATTGAAATTTCTAAATCGATGCGATGAATAATAATAATAGTAAGAGATTATTCTAAACTAAACAATAAAGAACAAGGCACAAGATTTACGTGGAAAAAACCCGAAAAGGGTAAAAAACCACGGGAAGGAATCATGCACTAAATAAATGTGTGATTACAAGTATACTTACTCGACGACCGTGTATCCTCACCACGAATCCTAAGTCCTACTTGCCGAATCCACGTACATCACACCCTTGCATGATCGCCGCGTCTTGAATCCTCAAGCCTTCCAAAAGATTTGCCTTTCGAACTCCACGAAAGGACTTTGATAGAGAAAAAGTTGTTGTTGATGAATTAAACCCCTTGAAGATGATCACTAAGCATCCGGCCTTTAGAGATCTTCAAGGTGCATCAAAAGAGCTCTCACAAGTATATTGTATGTGAATAGCCGCTCAAAAAGATGTATTCACGTTCAGTACCTCTTCAACCCTAATTGATATCATTATATAGGCGCACCTCGGTTGCTCGAGCAAGAACCAAGTTGCTCGAGCAACTAGCGAACAGGAGACTTGCTTGACGAGTTGCTTGAGCAAGTTCTGCAATACTGAATTTCATTAGCGAACAGGTGATTTGCTTGACAGGTTGCTTGAGCAAGTTCTGCAATATTGAACCGACTTTAATTGCTTCCAAAAATACCTGACTAAATACTACCGCGCTCACAAACATTACATATTGAAGTGATTCCTTTCCACAACCTAAACAGACATTCTATAAATAAAGAATTACAGACTCGATAAAAATGGGATACAGATAAATGTGTGATTTGACAATGGGATTGCCAACCAAAACCATAACCGAGTTGTTTGGAGCAACACGAATGCACGATTATATGCCCAAAAGCTACCTTTCTTCTCATCCCAAACAGAGTAATGGACAAAAGTATAAGAAAGACAACAGCAAAAGTAATAGTGCAGCTAAGTGCATGATAACTATCATTGCCCCTCTAACGTAGCCAAGATGAGTAGCAATTAGTATCTATGAACCTTTGAGTAGCAATCTCGGTCAAATTCTAATATTTACCTCCAGCATTGCTATTCCTCGTGGTGCACTTCTATCGGCTAGACGAGAATATCCTAGTACTTCACCTACACGCCTCATGATAGTTGAATCAGATAGGTCGCGCTGCAAATAACACAGGGAAAATATGTAGCGCCAAAGGAGAGAAAGCCTCACCCTATTAAAGTTTTGACGACTAAAAGTTATAATACTAACAAGATGCTTCCATTAACCAGGACTTATATTACTAACTTCACTTGAATCATGAATACGTCACTTTTGTTGCTTAAAAAAAGAGAAAATTGTATCTGCAAACAAGAAATATGCAACTTTGGGCTTAAATAGGACAGACCACCTTTAGCCTTCCCTAGATTTCCTTCACTATTTTCAAAATCAATTGGATTAACTTTATAGGGCATTGTTGAGGATCCAATCTCACCAGCCTTAGCGACCTGCTTGACATTGAAATTTTGACCATAACATATGTGTCATACGAAAGCAGATTAAATAGCAAATGTTCAAAAAATATCAGAAAACTTGCCTGCTAGAGGTAACGTAAAGATATGTAGCCCATAATGTCTTTATCAAAACCCATTAAGTCGGTGTTAAATTGCTCCATGGCAGAGAATTTTTTGCCGTATACTCATGAGGTTCAATCTACACACATTCAAATTGTATATTGAGATAAGGACATATGATTGCATAAATAGGAAAATTCCCTGCATAACCGATTATGCACTTTAAACACGTTTTTTGGCAGTGGTTCTTATCACCGTACTATGATCATCTGACTGATGAAAGTGGTAGTTCATTTCTAGGAGCTCATGCTAGCTAGAATACAGTTACAAAACATCACGAGCACTAAAAATAGTAAGATAAACTCTAATAAAACTTGTGTGTGAAGATGTTAAACTAAATCTTTGTGGAGATATACGATTCAAAAGGGTTGCATAAAGCTCCTATGTAACACCAATACCTTTCAAGGACTCAACTCTGTTCTTTACTTCAACACTTTCTTCTACACGAATACAATGGGCAATGGCCTCTTAGTCTTTCCAAAGAATGGAGCTCACCCTAAAGTATTGAACGCCGGAAAAAGAAAATCTTATTTTCACGGAGAAGTCCCATTGAGAGAGAAAGATGTCTTCTCCGATGATCTTATCGCCGGCGCCAGCAACTTCCACTCTTCTTCTTTCTCCATCTTATTAACTTTCATTTATCTTCTTCTCCTTATCTTCATCTATTACTCTCGACCCTCCGTGTCCTACCTTCCGGATTAATCTCCGGTTAGGTGTAAGGAGAGGCCTTCGCATCCTACCTCTCCGAGCTAACCCCTGGTGAGGTGTAAGGGGAGGTCAGTGGTCTTTTCTATTATTATCTGCTCTGGAAATCTAAGTAATGGAGGCAAGAAATCCCAGAAGGTTGATTAAGGAAACCATATTTGATGATTCTCTCAAGTATGGTGTCACTAATATTAACCATGATATCAAGTCCCGGCGTCCCTTCAATCCCGGATAATATTCCATATGAAGCAAATCTCTCTTGGCTCTCATCCACTTTCAGCAACTATGGTGTGGTAATGGAGGCTCATATCCCAAATAATAGAAGCCACAGAGGCAACAGATTTGCTTTTGTCCAATACAACTATCCTATTTCAACTGATATGGCTATTCTTAAGGCTAATGGATTGCAATTTGGATCCAAAAAGTTGCTGGTTAAATTGGCTTCTTTTTTCCCAAATCAAAGCAAAGGAAAATCCATTACGTCATCCAAATTTTGGGAAGAGTAAAGTTCAGAATTCTTACACCAAGATTTCCTCTGATGAATGTCTTCCCCCTCCTAAAACTCTTCTCCAAGACGGGGAATGCAGCAGATCAGTAACAACCATCAAAATCCAGCCCTCTGGAAACGGTTGGTTATTCAGAAGTGCCGTAGCCACACTACGTAGAAAAATGGAGATGGAGGTTCTCAAGAACAGCATTATCAAAGAAAATTTCCAGATTAAAGAAGTCAGATCAATGGGAGGCAGACATGTTTTAATTACTTTTCCATCCATTCAATGCAGAGACTCAAGTATTAATTCTGATTTATGGAAAATTTGGTTTTCTTTTATTTCACCATGGAATGGGGAGGCAGCTGGGCATGAGAGGTATGCATGGTTAGCTTGTTATGGTATTCCTCTTAATGCATGGAGTGTGGACACCTTCAAAAAGATAGCTGAAAATTGGGGTAATTTTATGACAGTGGATGAAAACACCCTCAGGAATCTTTCTTTTGACAAAGGAAGAATCTTGGTGGCCACGACTTGTCCAAACAAATTATCTCAGCTTATTCATTTGGAGATTAACAATCTAATTTACCCAGTCAACATTGTTGAGGAAGATCTACCATGCTCCCCTGCAGTAATCCCTGAAGATGATGTTGATGATTCAGTTTCCAATACTGCTCATGTGACATATTCTCATCACATTTCTGAGCAGAATCTAATGATGGATAATTTCATTACTATGCATGGGGAATGCAAGGAAACTAATGGCAGTTATTCTATTTCTCCTCACCTCTCTAAGCCACAACTAATAAGTTGCCGCTTCCCAATGATAACCAATTTCAAATTCAAAATCTGGAGCACTCTTTCTCTAATGGAAAATTATATAGGTACACCATTTGTGCACCCCAAATACAATCTATCTTGATGTGGCAAATGAGGAGAAACCCACTTTTTTGGTGAGCCCCACATTGAACTTCTACTCATTTAACACATCAGGGTGGTGTGCATTTGGGGTGCACAAGTGGTGTACCCATAGCATTGTTGCTAGTTGTCCAAGATACTTTTGATTCTTTGGATCATGATCATCTTGAAACCAATAAAGCCCACTCTAAACCCACCCTCTCTCAAGCCATAAAATCCAGCCCATTGAAATCCAAACCTATTGGGTCTATTCTTGGGCCTGCTCCTCTGATTCTATCTCCTAAACCCTTTGGGCCGCTTCGTCAACCAGCACTCCATGAAGTTAATTTTGAAACTTCAGAATCAACACAAAATCCCATTGATCAGGATAATTGATAGGCGCGCAATTGTTCACATTAGCGCCTCCTAATTTATCTTTGCTAAGTCCATTATTTTGTTAATTGGAGTATAATGCTTTGTTTGCATGTTTTTGTAGGCTTTGATATAAAGAGCGCAAAGTTGAATTTTACTTGTTTCTAAATTAAAGCCCGCGATCAAATTAATTCAAGTGATGGGCCCAACCTTGGAAGGATAGAGAAGCACCCAATTAATTCCCACATGATCAAAATTGGAGTAGAAAACATGCCTACATTATTGCACGTGGTTATGGAATTTCCAAGAGGAAAGTGGGCCCATCAACATGATTGGTGTTATACCAAGGAAAAGACTTGGTAATGGGTCAGTACATGGGAGAACATTGGGCTGCTTTCATAATTCAATTGGTGATTGGTGGGCTGGGTACTATAGCAAGTCGGCTAGGGCTATGGGAAGGGTATCCGCAGCATGCAACCGACTTGGGAATGGAGAAACGTGGTACGACCGATATTTGAATATAAATACCAAGGCATAAGCCTTGAAAAGGAGTGACACATATACATCACGCATAACAGAGAGGGAGCCGAACCGAGGACAGCGTAGCACAAAGCTGCCAGTCGATCCATGTTTCTGTCCATTAACGTCTCAACG
The DNA here is from genome assembly GCA_016920895.1 of Vaccinium myrtillus. NCBI lineage: Eukaryota > Viridiplantae > Streptophyta > Magnoliopsida > Ericales > Ericaceae > Vaccinium > Vaccinium myrtillus. Next base: position 20,406,986 of record CM029280.1, on the reverse strand, counting down.
TCTACCACTCCGATGGCCGGCTAATTATCTCTCTTAGGGTGTAGATGAAACCCTAACCAAGTTACTTTGTTTTTATATTAATTTTGGATTTTGATTATCGAAACGACGGTTATATAACTTTGAGATTTACTTTTATGATTTGATCTTATTTTTCCTATTTAGAGTTATGTGTTTGTTTTCTGTGATTGCAAATACATAGTTATCCAACAATTTTATTGGCGCAAGGAATTGTGAATTAGGATAATCTATGCCTAGGGAAGACGAGTCGTGCCTAGATTAACTAGTTTTAGAATCGAAGACGATTCGTGCCAACCGAAGATAGGTTATGCCCGGTTCTCAATCACATGCTATTTTCTTGTCGATATCGCTGGGGGTTGTAACTTTTAGCGAGTTATTGTCGTTTCGGTAATTGATTTTCTTAAATTAATATAATTACTCAGTTGCGAAGTTAGGGTGGATTTGAAACCCTAAGACCTTTTCCAAATTATTTAATTTATCATCTTTCTTACTTTTCATTATTTAGATAATTTAAAAAAACCAAACTCAAATCACTTTTTTTCGAGTTAAGATAGAAATCAATTGGAAGAATTGTGACTTAGCCTTTAGTCCCTGAGGACGATACTCGGAATATTTGCCACTATTCGAAAGAATAGTAGTAATTGTTCAGTTTAATTAATTATTTTTGGTGTGAAAAACGACCTACCAATAATCTCTCTGGCTTTAATGGCAGAATGTGCTTCCAACTTCCATCTAATCTCTCTCAGATTAATGGGATTAGTTTATTTGTGGACCTAAACCCTAAAGAAAAAAGCAAAAGAACTAGAGCCTTCATCTTCAACGTCATTCAATCTCTGGAACATGAAAATGATTCTCAAAAGCCCTCGTCACCAACTGCTCGTGCAACACAAAATAGATTCATGATTCTTCAAAATTTTGATTATGATGAGCATCATGCCAAATCAAAAGAATCAGAAGCTACTCTCAAAACAGGAAAGCAATTGCTGGTGAATATTCTATCAAGAGATGAAGCTATTCTGAAACAAATGATTGAAGCAGAATTCCTTCAATGTTCTCAAGTTGTTGAAAAGTGGAAATATCTCTTCTAATTCTCTATTTCTATCTCTCCTTCTTCCATCTATCTTCTCCTCATTCCTTTCTTCTACTTTATAACTCTTGGCATCATGAGAATTTTATCTTAGAATATTAGAGGTCTTGGCAGTAAAGTGAAGAAGAGATTTCTTTCTAAAATCATTAAAGAAAGAAGGCCGGATTTTATTTTCATTCAGGAAACAAAGCTGGAACATATGGAACCACTACAACAAATTACACAATTGCCAACCAAAATCCCCTACTAAAATAACATTTTGGTTGGCTAATAGTGATTTTAATCCCCTACTAAACTAATTTAGTCCGGAAATCTCTACATTTTCCGACTAGATTTTTTTTTGGTCGGGAACAATATGGCGCGAAAAAATAATTTTGGTGGGAATTTATTTACCGACCAAATACTTAGTCGGCCATAGTTTTTCAGTGAATTTAATATTTGACAAAAAAATTTACCGGGGATATTTTTATTTGCCTACTAAAAACTAGTCGGCAAATGTTGGGTGATATTTGCCTACCAGATTATTTAGTCGGCAATGAATTTACAAAGAAATATTCATAAGCCACGGTACTTGTTCCGCACACACGTGATCCAACCCATTGCAAAATAGTAATTTTTTTAGCAATCAAACCGTTGATTTTATTGTTTTCTGATGAAAAATCAATCATCTAAATTTTCTTCTCAATCAAGTTTGAAAAGATCATCGATCGGGACCCAATAATTTTTTTTAAAGGTACTTTTTGTCCGATTAAATCCCTAACAATACGCGATCTTATTACTTTCTATAATTGATGGTGTTTGTAATAAGTAAAAGTTAAACGGTTCCGATTGCGCAAAAAGATTTAGGTGGAGCTTGGATTGTCCACTATACGACTTTTACGGCCTCTGGATGCATTAAATGTGACTGATCACGCAGTTGCCAATATCTGATGATCCCCAATTTTGGTGACACAGAGAGGAGATAGGACTATAAAGAACCACCAACCATGAAAGTAGTTGCGCATGTGCACAAATGTTGGACCTCTACCATAAGCATCACCTAGTCACAAATAAAATAAAAAAAACAATGCAGTTCCTAACCTATTTGATGTGATTTTGATGTGATTAAAACTTTTGTAAGTTCATGAAATTGTTTTCTTCTGAAATGGTTTTTCGCTTTGGGTACTTGTGGTTTTTCCGAAGTTTATTTTGTACAGATTTCAATGTTGGGAAGGGATCTTATAACCAACCTATTTGAAGGGAACTTTTTGTAAGGCAGAGAGAGAGAGAACTGGGTTTGTTTATGGAGAGAGAGAGAGAGAGAGAGAGAGAGAGAGAGAGAGAGAGAGAGAGAGAGAGAGAGAGAGAGAGCTGGATTTGTTATAAGGCCGTATCTGTTCCATATCTGCGTTCTGAGGAAACCATTTCACTTTTAAACCTTGCGTTTTGACTGTAAGATTATTTAGTAAAAGAGCCAAGCCTGAGCAGAGCTTAGGCCTTAGCTCAGTTTGTAGACATTTGGCATGACTTGGTGGCAAGGATTATTCCTGTTAAATGTTAAGTTCCATGAATCTTGTTTTTTCAGTCACCAGATTCGCATCTATTATTTGTTTTATATTCTGTTTTGAGATTATGCTTGATATCTTGTGTGACATCTAACGAAGGACATACAAGTCAAAATAGGGATCTCTTTTGTGTCAGTTTCATTTTCTACTTATGTATCATATTCAGTGAATTTGTTTTGGGAAGGTATGATGAGAACGACCAACTTCTTGCAGAACTGTAAGATGTTTCCAAAAATTAGAGCACTGTTTTTGCACCAAAATGGCAATATTTGAAAACAATGAGTGTTTCGTACTTTTCTGTATTTATGATTCCCAAAAGAGGATCTAGCTTTGTCTATTTGCATTAGATTTCCCCCGAAGAGGCCTGGGCATTAGTAATATGGAACTAATGGCCACTGAACCTATCATCATTGATATGACCGTGACTACGTGGTATGAAAGGGAGGTTAATCATTTCGTATCTCTTTTGGTTAATTGCCTATTGAAGTTTTCTCCAAATCCTGTTTTGGATATCCTAAGCTTGTGCACAATCAATTACATTAGGCCATCTCTAGTGCACTACCTAAAAAATGCTCCCTAAAGTGTACACCTAAGCACATGTGGGACCCAATTTTGTTTGCTAAGAACTTAGTTAGCTAGCTAAGAAGAAATTCACTTTAATGGGGCTCCCTAAAAATACTCCCTAAGGTGTATGTGGGACCCATTTAAGTGTGCCTCATAACCAAAAAAACAATGACAGATTTAATGTTATAAATGCAAGCAACTTTCTCTCTCCTCTTTCTCTCTATCTCTCTCCTCTTTCTCTCTCCTTAAGTTCCTCCCCAAATTTAGGTAGTCACTTAGGGCACTTTAGGTAGTGAGGGGTGCCACCTAGGATTTTAGGGAGCCAAGTTTTGTGCACTAGAGACCATTTTTTGAGATTTTTCTTAGCTAACTAGTTAGGGCACTTTAGGTAGTGATTTTAGGTAGTGCACTAGAGATGCCCTTAGTACTCATTGGTGTTCTTTTTTAATTGATCGGCAGCAAACAATTTTCGTCAAATGTTATTTAACATGTCTAGCACGTGTCTTTGTTGTTATAATAGAAATGATCTGGTACAATCTTATGCATATTCCTTTTCTTTGCTGTCTTTTGGCTGTCATACTGTTCCTTTTCAGGTGCACCTTCGATAAGTTGCCGGCGACGAGGCCCTACACTTGGAAAAAGAGTTAGAAGGGAGATTACTTCCCGTAATGGGGAGAGGTTGTCAGTTTATGTGCTAACATCAATGAGGACTTTCGGTGGTAAGAATGCAACCAAGCTGTCAAATGAAATTGGGTCTCAAATTAGGAGGATGTGTCCAAAAGTTGGTTTCACCCACACTTGGAAACAAGTTGATTCAATGCGGAAGGAGGCCATAATGCAGCTTGTTCGTGTAAGCCTATCTAAAAGTTTGCAAATTCATTGATTCAAGTGATAATGAATATTCTGAGGGACTAATTCCACTTATTACATGTTTGTAGGACAATTTTAAAGTCACTGAAAAGGAATCGGTGTTAGGAGAAGACCTTGAAGAAGGAAATGAGCACACAGACTTAATTGAGGAAGCCTTCAATGTTAAGGCGAACCTACGATATAAGGAATGGAAACATGACATGGGCAGTCATTACTGGAAGATGAAGGATGCAGACGAAGTCGACCCCTATCAGCATCCTTATCGAGGGATTAGCATGGATGAATGGAAGTGGCTTATCGATAATATATTCACCGATAAGGACTGGACAGCCCGCAAAGCAGCTGGCAAAGAAAATAGATCAAAATTACCTCCTGGTCATACTTTGGGTTCAAAATCCTTGGTTGCTGCAATGACTATTTCGGTGAGACATTTTATGCGTGAAAATATATATGCATGAAATTTTATGGAAAAAGGGAACTAATTTATATAGTAACTAATTTATAGGTGATAATTGTCACATTCTTTATAGTATGAAAGGGGTATTCATAGTCTCATTTAATCATCTGTTTCTATTGCTATTCTATTGGTTGCATATGGCATTTTTAATTTGAATATGTTAGGCTGAAGATCATAAAGGAGTGTTGCCGGATTTTTGTGATACATACAAGGCATCACATACATTGAAAGAGAAAGAGGACTGGATCGATGATAAATGTAAGGAGAAACATGTATGTATCCAATCATGAACCCTTCTATTCGTCTACCTTTTTGTTGTTTCTTTTTTCATTTAACAATGCCTTATCTTTTTTGTTGTTTCTTTTCTTTTACCACAACAGGCTCAAATGGTGGCAATACGAGATGAGGCAAAAGCATTAAATATGGAGGTGACAGGGGAATATCTTTCAAGAACAGTCCTTGGGGAGAGAAAAAATTACTTAAGAGGATTTGGGGTTGGCCCGATGCCCTCATCCTATACTTCCAAATCAAGTTCTAACTCAGCACGTCAAGACCAGCTACAAAAGATGGTTGATGCTCAAATGGAGTCATTTCGTGCAGAGCGAGACAAAGAGCGGGAGGAGGAGCAAGCGAGGCGTGAGGTGGAGGAATAAAAAAGGCGCGAGGAGCGAGAGGAGAAGCAAAAGAGGCGGGAAGCGGAGGAGCAAAGGAGGCGGGAAGCGGAGGAGCAAAGGTGGCGCGAGGAGCGCGAAGAGGCAGAGCAAAGGTGGCGCGAGGAGCGCGAGGAGCAACAAAGGAGGCATGAGGAAGCAGCAAGACGACAGGATGAGAATGTAGCAAGGATGCAAAGACAAATCGATGTGCTTACATCATTAATGATGCAACAAGTGAAGGGACAAGGCAATTTGGGATTAGGTTGATGGTCACAATATTGGTACGTCATAATGATCTCTCTCTCTCTCTCTCTCTCTCCCCTATGCGAATCTGAATGGAAAAATCATTGTACCTCGCACTCTGTTTTAGTATTAAGTAGTTTTTTATGCTTCAAAAATTTCTGTCTCCAATGGAAGGAGGCATTCCTTGGATGTTTCTGCTCAATTGATGTTTTAAAATTTCTGTCTCCAATGGAAGGAGGCATTCCTTGGATGTTTCTGCTCAATTAATGTTCTGATGTTCTGTCTCCAATGGAAGGAGGCATTCCTTGGATGTTTATGCTCAATTGATGTTCTGTTGTTCTGTCTCCAATGGAAGGAGGCATTCCTTGGATGTTTATGTTTAATTGATGTATCTTGTATCTCTGTGGAAGGCTTTGTTTGACATGTTTGGGGGCTACATTCCCCTAGACTTGCTGCTGCCCCTATGTGCTAGTTTATATGCTGCCGTATTGTGAATTGTGGCTCTGTTGCTGTCTGATACTTGTAGATTTGCTGCACTGAGTTTATAAGTGCAGTATGTTGGATTTGTTGTCTGATACATATTCATTTTCATGGGTTGAATGCGGTCCAGTTCACTGCTAGATATCATTGAATTTGCTGTCCAGTAGGGGTGTGATCGAACCGAGTCGAGCCGAGTTTTGAGAGGCTCGGGCTCGACTCGAAGAAAATATACTCAGCTCGAGCTCGGCTCGCGCCAACTCGGTAGGTCACGTGAGTAGCAGCTGTAGAATTGGGGTTGGGTAGGCTGTAGATATATAGGATACCCAGTTGAAAAGGATCCTTTTTTTTCAACAATCAATGGTTGAGATTGTACCTCTTCTATTCCAGCAATCTGCAATCTATGACGAGATATATCACCAAGATCGATCGAACTCTCTCTCTCTCTCCCTCACTCGCTCTCTCTCTCGCGCGCGAGAGATAGCTCACTCCCTCTCAAAATCACACAGCAACGTTTATATACGTTCGTTAGGCTTAAACCTCTCAAAGGGATTAAGGTATTATGAAAACATTAGGTGGACTAGAGGTGTTATAAAAAGCTATAATGGACCCTATAACAATTTTTTATTTAAAAAAAAAATATCAAGTAGATACCAAAATTAATTTGTGCGCGCACCGACTTCCTTCTTTTTTTTTTTTTTTTTTTAATTCTGAGACTCATGAAGTTGACGATGGACCAAATCTTCAGTTGCCCCAAAGAAGTTCATACTCCATACGACAGGATTATGAGGATCGAAATCTTTTTCCCCAAATTATCTTGGAATTCTCGAAAGCATCAAATTCAAACTCAGTACTGTACATTGTTTTCCCTACAATCTAAACTTCGAGCTTTTCCCACTACTTTCCCTCTACCAAGGAAACATGTCCTCCTTGTTAGAAAATATTACAATAACAAAAAAAAACAAAACAAACAGGGTTATGTCTGTTGTGGTTTAACTGTTATGATGTACTTTTCTTCAACATTCGAGATTTGCAGGGAATCCCTGCACCTCAGGTGCTGCAATCAAGATCGATTAATCCAGGGTACCGACCACCCTGTACCGACGACTTTTTAGAATTTTGTCATTCTTTTTTTTTCGACACGTGATTTTTCTCATTTACATTTAAGTCCAAAAGACGGAAAAAACAAAAAAAGTAGAAAAGTCACGCCAGTTGAGCTGCCTCTAATTTAATGGGCATTTTGTCTTCATATTGATGCCACAGGGCTCCACAACTCTCCTCTTTGTACTATAGTTCCTTGAGCATCTTACAGTACATGAATCTAAGGGTAGAAGTTCTGCATTTGTTGGGGTATGAAATGGGTAATCAATTTTTTTTGTTTACACCAGAAAATGAAAAACAACTATAATCTCTCAAAGGCCACACCGGCCATGCATATCCGCCTCTAATAGGGGAATGAAATCATCCACACAGAACTGTAAGACACGCCATCTTCTTATCTTAATTTGCAACCTTGTTTCCTTTGTGGAGGGCGGGCTTCCGAGAGCAACCCGTGGTGGCTAGAACTTTGTATGGAGAGTTTTGGGCAGGGTCCTCATTTATCATCTTGACTTCCACAGCCGAGTCAGAATTACTCAACCTTGACATCGATCGCTTAATTCATGCTCCCAAACCAGCTCAAAGCCCCTCAAGAGTCCCCATAGCTCCGCTCCCAAGCTGGTGCAATCTGCTAGGCATCTCAAGTATCCAAATGACCTCGTTTTTCACGGAAGACACCACCAAAGCCTGCTGGATCGAGATTCCCACAACTTCTCCCACGTATATCAAGCTTAAGCTTTCCCGTACCTGTTAAAAACCACGAAACGAGTCTCAGTTGTCTAGGAACATCACAAGATTTAGAAACAAACCTTTGAAAAATTGTTTAAATCTAACACTATCTGAATACATAACAGCAGGTTGCAACATCACATCATCAAACACTTTTCTAATATCCTTGTAGCAGCTGTAGAATTGGGGTTGGGATTCATAGCACGGTTGCAGATTGTTGAAAAAAAAGGATCCTTTTCAACTGGGTTTTGAGCTCTTGCTTGAGCTTTTAATTTCAGTTTTTCTTTAATTCTTTTCTTAATTCATGCGAAGTAAAAGATTTGAGGTTGTTATGTATCGACATGGATGAGTATATGTACTCAAAGTGATGCCACATGGCAGCCGCATATACATATATGTATGAATGTATGACGTATGTATATTGTCAGCTTGGCTCGCGAGCCAACTCGAGCCGAGCTGGAAGGAGCTCGTGCTCGGCTCGTTTTTGAAATGAGCTGAAAATTGTAGCTTGTAGACACCCCGATTTTGAACCCGAGATGCGTTCGAGCATTCCCGATGATGAAACAGACCAATCATGACTACCCGGAACTTGTGAGAATGATTTGAACCTGATCAAAATCAACCAAACACCACCACAAACAATCAAAGTAGTCCAAACCAACCCAAGCACTGTTGAACCAAGCCAAACCAACAATTTGCCATCAAGAACATTGAGCGCTCAATCCTGAAGCCTTGAGCGCTCAACCCTGGGAAAATACCTTGAGCGCTCAAGCCTACGGCTTTGAGCGCTCAACTCTGATCCAGTCAGCAACTTGCAGAGTATCTCATCATGAGATTTTCTGCATGGGAGCGTCTGGGGTGATCTTATACGATCCCTATACGTATAATACACTCTACCCACTCTAAAAATACACCTAAAACTACTCCTCCCCCACTTTCAAATACAAACCCACTTCCTCTCTCTCCTCTCTTCCCTCCCACTCACTCTATAAAACCCATTCACTACCCCTGGTTTTGGGGTTAACCATTCTCATACTCTAGCCCTCAAATCTTCCAATAAATCGTCCATCCCTCTCTCTCTCTACAATACCACTCATCCACAATCAAAACCACTTGTAAAAAACCACTCTTCAAGTCCAAAATTCGACCCTTGATCATCAACCACCCCCATACATTATCCAATTCACTCAAAATACTAGCCAAAACATCCACAATCATCCATCCCCAAGCCCAGAATCAAGTTCAAACTACAAGCATTTCCAAAAGGTAGTGAAACATGTGATGAACTCACTGTTTTGGTCCATCTGAGGAAGACCAGTGAGTTCAAGCAAGTTCATTAAACTTGCATTGAACTCACAAAGGTCTAAAAGTTGTTTAAAAATAGTTTTCAAATCTGCAGCTACAACAGGGGTTGAGCGCTCAAGCTTCAGGACTTGAGCGCTCAAGCCCAGTTCTGAACAAGTTCCTGTTTTGCTGATTTTTGTGCCTTTCTTTGGTTATTGATCGTTATTTAAAAGTTATCTATGCTCATGTGACTCTCCAAACAGATTATTTCTATTTCAAAATCACATGCATGAACATTGATTAGCTATTTTTGTGATGATCAAAAATCAAAATCTTTATGAATCTCATTTTTAAGCATAAAACGGTGATTGAATCATCTTAAATTACTCCTATTTAATGTACAGAAGGTCCTGAGAATCATCAATAATCCATTTTTTTTAAGTCAAAAACCAGGAAGCCAGATTGTGGCTTGAGCGCTCAAGGTCATTCACTTGAGCGCTCAAGCTGTTCTTGGGCAGTTTGTTGATTGATGGTTGATTCGATGATGGATCAAGGGTTAACCCCTTTCTGGTGTGCATATTGTTATATATGTGCTTGTAGTCTGAATCTTCCATTCCTATATTTTCTTGGATATTTTCCCCTTGCTAGATTTGTAATGATTCTTCTCTTTTCAACCTTCTTTGAGAAATCAAACTCATATGTTTTAATTTGTAACATGAGAAAAGTGTTTATAAGTGTTTGATTTTACAAAGAATGAGAAGAGAAGCCATAAGAAAAGGGTTAAATTCACAGGAGTCAGGAACTGGTTTGAGCGCTCAATCCAGGAGCCTTGAGCGCTCAAACTGGTTTAAGAAGATTGAGCGCTCAATCCATCATCTTTGAGCGCTCAACCTTAATTCTGGGATTCAGATTGCAAGATGTTCAAATTAAGTCTTATGCTCATAATTTCTGGAATTGCTGTATAGTTTCTGTAATCTTTCATTTATTGTGAATATTTGTGGTAATTTCATTTATTATCATCATCATCATTCATGTAAATCATCAAGCACAAGCATCCACTTTAGATTCACATTTTATGTTTTTACTGTTTATATGATTCCCATCCCCGATTCCATATTTTTTGTGAACAAATTGAATTTCAAATATTTCTAATATCCCATAAAACATTGAGTAGAGACCGGTTCACGGACCGGGCGAGAGGGGTGCCGTAAAACCCTTCCCTTCTCGTAACCAAACCCCCGAACCCGAGAAATCTTTGGTTCCGCCAAGATCAGTGAAGTCTTTTTCAAATGGGCTACGAGTCATATTTTTATCGGTTTCTCGGGTTCGGACCTTAAATCCGGGTGGCGACTCAAACAATCACAATCTTTTCGAAACGCCAAAATCGAACCGAATTCCAGTGGGCCGTCCACAAGCTGGCGACTCTGCTGGGGAATATTGGTTAATATATATTTTATTTAATTACAAATATCAGAAGAAGGGAACGAGACATGGCTACGTGAGTAGGGTATTATTTGCTTAGAAAGACCTCAGGTAGGTTACATTTGTCAAAGGATGGATGCAGTAATTTAAGTTAGGAGTGACAAATGTAAAAATAGTTATATTTTAAAATCTGTTTATGATAAGTTTCGGACTTTTTTTCAAGTTTAACGCACTTTTAAATCTGTCAAAGTATGGTCACAGCTTTAACGCACTTTTTCATGCACAAATTCAGGGTCACTGGGGGCTTGCACATTGATTATTTCTAGCAATGTCTGATCCATTCGAGATTTTGCACACTTGCAAGGCCTGGGATAGGGACAGTATGCGCGTCACAGCAAGGCTTGCAGTTACGTAAGCACAATAGATTCCCCCAGTCCCAAACTAACAATGTTTAAATTTCTAACAATTGATTGCATACAATTAATGTTGACATGAGAATGGAATGCACCTAATGCTTCGTGCTTAGTACTTGTAATACTGTCTCTTTCTTGTATTGAATGTCTATATCTTATGGATGCACTTGCTGCACTCTTTGTTTTCTTCGTGTGCTACCACTATTGCGTATTTCACTTTATTATTCTATGATGCTTATCAATACTCTTGCGGTTATATGGGATGCTCAGCTGCTTTGATCGCCTCATGCTCAACTGCTACTAATGATGGAATTTTTTTTTTCAGATCGAAGATTTAATGGAGCATTCCGCCGTTCTACTTTTGGGTTATTGACTATGAAGATCAAAGCTGGATTTTGGTTGTAGATGTGCTTCGATGTTTTTGGTCATCCGTTTGTTGAAGTTGAATTACTTTAGTATTTTGCGGTGTAGGGGTTTTGGATTTTTTTTTATTTTCCCCTTGTTATGATTAGACTTGTTATTTTCTGCTTTTCGAATTTGGATACAAGTTATTTGGTGGACCTTTATGCATGAAAGTTTGGATTTATTTTGTAGAATTTGTTTTTTTAGTATTCATTACAAATTGGTAGGAAATGGATTTGGGAAAAAAAAAATTTGTAGCCAATTATGGGATTTCAATATTTAAAATTGGCGGCCAATAATTTAGTTGGTGATGTAGAAAAATTACCAACCAAAAGTTTAGTAGGCAAATTGCAACACAATCCCGACTAGAATTTAGTAGGTAAATTGCAACGCATGCCCGACTAGAATTTAGTAGGCAAATTGCAACGCATGCCCGACTAGAATTTAGTTGGCAAATTGCAACACATTCCCGACTAGAATTTAGTAGGCAAATTGAAACACATTCCCGACTAGAATTTAGTAGGCAAATTGCAACACATTCCCGACTAGAATTTAGTAGGCAAATTCCAAAACATGCCCGACTAGAATAATATTACCGACTAGATATTGTGTCGGGACCCGTTGTAGCCAATGTATACCCCTTGGCCGACTAAATATTTTTTAGTCGGCGACGACATTTGCCGACAAGTGTTACCCGACTAAAAATTCCGACCAAAAATCTAGTCCGGAAAATATTTTGCCGACTAAATTGACCACCATAGCCGACTAGAATTTAGTCGGGATTTGTGAAAATTGTTGTAGTGAACCCTCAGATTTCCATAGATGATGGGGCAATCTTGATGTTGATGGAGTCTTTTCTAAATCAGAAGGGGCCTCTGGTGGTCTCATTTCCATGTGGAACAAGGAAGTATTCAGACCGGAGCAATTAACGATCCACGGGCACTTCATTCTTACCAAAGGCTTTCTTTTCAACGATTTTCACTATGTTCTGGTAAGCATTTGTGCTCCTAATTAATGACATTTCAAGTCGTAGAAACTATGGGATGAGCTTATGCTTCTCAAGCAATCTTGCTCACTTCCCTGGTGCTTAGGTGGGGATCTGAACGAGATTAAAATTATCTCCAAAAGAACTAGTTGCTTGAGGGTGGATAGAGGTATGAGAGACTTGGCAGACTTTATCAATACCATGGAAGTTCATTGCCTCTGATGACTAATTTTAAAGACTCCAGCATTCACAGCAGATTGGATAGATTCCTATTAGACCAAGCTTGGTTTTGGGGCCTGCATAGACCAATTTCAGATCATTGCCCCACTCTCCTAGCTGATGACGCTAGAGATTGGGGTCCCAAACCTTTTAGATTTCTCAGGATGGTGCTTTTGCTGGCTCGTCTTATTTGATACCTTTGCTGGTTACATCCTAATTTTCACTTCCCTTTTATTTTGAGTTAGTTGTGTATTTATTTGTTGGGCTTCTTTCCCTTTTGACTTTTGGCTTATCAACCTTTGGTTGATTGCCTCCTCCCCGATGTTCCCTTATCGAGTTTCAATAATATCTTTTCTTTTATTGATAAAAAAAAAGGGGCAATGGCCTCTTCATATGGTGGTCTTATATACATCTACCCTCTAAGACTAATATTCATCCATTGGCAATGGTGAATGTGGGGGTGCTTTTCGCCGGAATGAGCTCTTTGAACCTTCCGAATTGGTGTGGATGATGGAGGAATGGTTAAGCCGTGCCCGAACCCTAGCTGCCCGCCGGAGGGGGATGTCCTGCACACGTAGACAACCACGTCAGTGCCAAACCCGGACGGTGGTGGTCCGGGAAGGCACTCCAATGGCTAAGTCAGTCACCGGAGAGAAGAAATACACCGGAGATCTAGAGAGAGAAGTGGAGTGATGAGAGTAGTAAATGAGGAGAGAGGAATACCCATTGTGGTAGTTGTGGCTGGATATTTATAGGCGAAGGGGGCGTGCACGACACGCGCTCGGTCCCCCTCACGCGCCTGTCATTCCTGCTCGGAATGTGACCTCCATCTCTGCTGCAAACGCCGCGTTTCGGCTGACGTCATGTCACGTGGGCCTGAGGGGTCATATCACCTCGAGACATTCCCCGTTACCCACGTGACTCTGCAGGCGGCGGTGGCAGGGTAGGTGACTGCCGCATTTAATGCTCCATCGTGGAACGTGCAGCGTGCCTGACACACCACCGCCAAATCAAGTACATTGAGCCCCGCGTGCCGAGGTCAACTGACTTGACACGCGAGCATCCCGGCCTCTCGAGCGCTCGGCACGTCGATCGGCGGAGCCCCCGAGAGCGATCCGAAGGCCAAGTAGAGAAAACCGTGTCCTCGGCACCCCCGGGCTCGGCAAGCATCATACAAAATCCATATTCGTCCAAACCTGGATATCCGTGTCGAACGCCGAGGGAACCGTTTGTTCGGCGGGGGCGAGATGTGTTGATCTTCATTCAGTTTCGCAGGATTTTGAGATGTTGGCCCGTCTGCCCTTCCATTATGCAGGGTGGGGCCTCTGCTGACCCTTACGAACCCGGCCGCTATAGTGAATTTAGCCGAATATGTCCCTTCAATAGGGCAATAGGAATATGGGATGTTCTCTCCTTAGTTTGCCTGAAACAAAAAGTAGAAAACACAAATTTTGACTACTACCAGTGCAAAGCATTTTCTAAAACTAGCTTTCTCACAAGTTAATTGGGGCTTCCCAAATTTTGTCAATGCCGTAAAAATAAATAACCCTAAAAAATGGTAGGTCATTTTTCACATCAAAAATAAATAATTAAAACTGAGCTAAACCTCAATTCAAATAGAACAGTGGTTAAGACTAGGTATCGTATCATGGGGATCAATAGGCAAAGTTGCATTATTATAATTTAAAAAAAAGTGACTAGAGTTTTGTTTAAACTAAATTAATCTAAGTAATTAAATTGTAAATTAACAGCAAATTCACGGATTGGGAATGCCTTGGCGTTTCGAATCCACCCTAAAAGTTCGTAACCAAATAATTAGATCAATTAAGGAAATCAACTATCAAAACGATATTGATTTATTATAAGCTAAAAGCCCCAGTGAGATCGCCAAGAGAATTCATGTAATTGGGAATCAGGCATAACCTATCTTGATAGGCACGAATCATCTTCGATTCTAAAACTAATTAATCTAGGCACGACTCGTCTACTCTAGGTATAGCCTTTCTCAATTCTCAATTTCATGCACAAAGAAACCTATTATATAACCCATGTATTTGCAATCATAGAAAACAAACACATATGTATGAGGTTGAACTAAATAATAATGCTTGGTAAAAAGATGTCCATAGTCATACAATCTTCATTTTGATAATCAAAATCCCAAATTAATATAAAAACACTTTTACGCAGTGGTAGAGCTTTGTAAATGAGAACCCTAAAAGGACATATTGACCAAATTAACCCTTCATCTCCTTTTTTTTTTATTTTTTTGAACAGACCTTTATCTTTCGGTTATACCATTTTACATGTTCTGCAAGTGGGTATCAAGAGTTATCTTTTCTTTTCTTTCTTTTTTTTGACATTTAGACTCACAATTTTCAATAAATATTTATAGAATGGAGGAAAGTAATTTTTAGTGTCTAGTGAAAGTTTATGTAATGATAAATCTAATGATTTGGGGAAAACTATCAATTTTTGAACGTACATAATGGTAGTGGCGCTAAATCCGAAACGGTACCCCGTATTAGCCTGTACCGGTATTGTACCATACTAATAAGAAAATCGGTACCCAAGTCGGTACGGGATTCAGAACCTTGGTGTGAATAGGGAATTGGTTTCGGAGTAGTTTTTAAAAAAAAGGAATTGGTTTCAGACAAAGGAAGTTTTGAATGTGAGAGAGCTTTTGGCCGTGGAATTGGCTTTGGACGAGGAATTGGACTATAGAAGAGGATTTTATGGGCCGATCACCTTTTGTGACGCAATAATCGCCCAACTCCAAGAGAAGCACCGCGCACTCGTTTTTTGTCCCACCTGCCCAGCCCCAACGCGTGTAGGACTCTCTCTCTTTCTCTCTCTCTCTCTCTCATTTTTATTTTACATTTTAATTTTTTTAAAACCCTAGGGTACCTATGAAAGTGCCTAAACCACTAAAACCTTATAATAGAAAATTGCACCCTAATCCCTAGAATACCTTATGAAAGTGCCTAAACTTAAACCCTAGGGTATCCTAATGAAAGTGCCTAAACTCTCAAAACCATATGAAAATGCCTAAACTTCTAAAACCATATGAAACCGTATGATACCCTAATTGCCTAAACCCCCAAACAGAGTGACTTACTTTAATGGTAATTAAAAAAAAATGACTTACCTTTATGGTAATTAGATGTCTCTTTTCTAGACTTAGAGGTAAAAATCTGACTACATAATAAATCGTGGAGGTTGCTAATTTTGATGTGAACACACAATCAACTTCGTCTATTTCTCTCCTCTCCATGGGCAACTAGCTAAATACTCTCTTCGGGAATTAGATGAAACCCTAACCAAAGTCCCTCTCTCCATGAACCTGATTCAGCCATGACAATTAAGGACTAAATGTACAACAAACAACCATCTCTCTCTCTCTCTCTCTCTCTCTCTATATATATATATATATATATATACACACACACACACACACACACACACACACACACACACACACACACACACACACACACACACACACACACACACACACACATACAAGAAGTTTCCTATGAGGGCTCACTCACAAAAAAAAGTGAGGGAAAACAGTTGTGGGCCGTTGGATCGCGTGAAGGGCATAGGATCCAACGGCTCAAAACTGTTTTTCCACACTTTTTTGTGAGGGGGCCCTCATAGGAAACTTCTTATATATATATAGTGTGATTTTCTTATCCGGACCTCCAGGATATAAGAAAAAATTGATTTTTTTCGTGTTGCAAATTGTTTTGGTAAAATCCGAGCCGTCCAATGTGTTCATAAGGTGTTTTCAAGGTTCCACGCGGGAAATCTTCAAAAAAAAAATACCGGGAAGTGCTTGATCTAAGCATTTTTTCGCAAACAATAAATGCTTAGATCACGCACTTCTCGGTATTTTTTTTTGAAGATTTCCCGCGTGGACCCTTGAAAACATATATATATATATATATATATATATATATATATATATATATATATATATATATATATATATATATCTTCTATTTCAGATCCGCCTCTCAAGCATCCTCTCAGATTGGAACGGTGTATGTTGAAAAGTATTCTAGTCGAAGCAAAAAATCCCTCTTGCACCGATCTGTCTGACCACTGCTTCTGATCTCGCACCAATCATCCGATCATCTTCTTCAGAAATGACCTACAAAATCTCAGACTAAACTTCCAGTACCATCTTATTGGCTGGTATTTTCCGAAAAGTTCGATATGCTCAGGTTACCAACGGTATTTACACCGGAACAGAATTTGAAGGCTAGGGTACTAGTTTTACACAAATCTGGTATGTACCAGTTGATACAGAACAGGATTCACAACCTTGGTTCACACCTCACACTAGAAACTAACATTGCTTTTATAGGAACTCAATCCATTAATCACACAAGGTCCCTTGGACTTTTGAGGTAATAAATTAATGTCCAACTTTAAAGCACTTTTCACTTTAACCCCAAAACTTCTTTTAACTTTTGTTTTTAGTCAAAATCTTGGACCGTTTGTTTCGGGCGGAAAGCAGTTTTTGGAAAACCTTTTCCATGGAAAATGTTTTTCTAGAAAATAAAACGTTTTCTAGCGTTTGATTGTGAGATGAAAACATTTTCTACAAAACATTTTCGTATCGTTTGGTTGACAAGAAAAAAACACATCTTACAAATGATAAAAAATTACTCATGCCTACGTAAATGACCAAAATGCCATTAGACCAGCCTCATTCCAAGTAAATGAATATCTGTAGACTATTAGACAGATCTATAGATATATCGTGTATATATATCAAAGTTCTGAATCTTGTATCGGCTTGCGTACCGACTTTCTTATTGATACGGTACAATATTAGTAATGGTCAGTACCGGATACCGTTTTGAATCTAGCGCTAAAGGATCCCTTACTTTGCTATGTTGAGGGACTCTTATTTCCGGATTGAATTTGATGGTCCGAACCGTTCAATGCGTTAAAAACGTGTTTTCAAGGGTCCGCGCGAGAAATAATAAAGAAAAAAATGACTGGGAAGGGCTTCATCTGAGCAATTTTTCATAAAACTATATATATATATATATACAGTTTTTTATATTAAAAAAACTGCTCGGATGAAGCCCTTCTCGGTCATTTTTTGTTCTTATGATTCAGCGTGTGGACCCTTAAAAACACGTTGTAAACGATTGAACGGTTCGAATCATCGAAATTCAATCGGGAAATGGCTGAAAAATGGGAATCCCTTACCGTAGTTCCTGGTCATATTTATATATAGTTTTATGAAAAACTGCTCCGATCAAGTCCTTCATAATAATTTTTTTTTTGTGATTTCTCGCGGGGACCCATAAAAACATGCTTTAAACACCCACACCCACCCACCAAGGTTCTGAATCCCGTACCGGCTTAGGTACCGGTTTTCCCACGGATATGGTAGGGTACTGTTTCGGCTTTAGCAATACTAATTATATATACAAATCCTCAATAGTTCAAGGACTTAAAATACAAGAAAGTAAAACTACAAGGGTATCAAATATATAATAAATATAGGATGTATGTATATTAAACCTAGGGTTCTCGTCATATAAAATTGTATAATTGTTACCTTTTTCTACCTAACCATTCTATAATCTTCTCTACAACTGCTACTGTTGAGCTTCCCACGGTAGGTCTCTCTCTCTCTCTCTCTCTCTCTCTCTCTCTCTCTCTCTCTCTCTCTCTCTCAAGTCACCAAACCAGATCTAGAACCAAAGCTCCCAACCAGCGCTGTAGACACCCCGATTTTGACCCGAGAAACTTATCAAGCATCCCCAAGGATGGAAATGCCCGATAAGAGCACGCGGAGCTTGATTGTGAACTTTGAAAACCCTCCTAAACCTCTTCAAAATAAACCCAAGCTGACACCACCTTCTAGTACATTCAAAACCCTCTTTATTGATATATAATATGTCCCAATCCGTTTTGAAATGAGGGAGATATGCACGTTTTACCAAAACGACTTGTTTTCCCGACCTTCTGAGGGTAAATTGGTCATAGATTTTTATGTACAAATAATATTGGGTTCAAACCACTTGGTATAGAAAGTAGACTTGACAAGCTTTCCAACGCTTCAAACCATGCACAAAACGGAGTTCGATAGCACCCAAAATGGCCCCGCGAAGTTTGGATTGTTGTGTAGTCTCCCAGTCCAGGTGCCTGGATTACCCTATTCCAGGCGCCCAGACTCAATCCAGGCGCCTGGAGCCTGGCCTCACTCCAGATACATGATTTCCAAGGTGAAATGGGAGGGAAGGAGCGTCTTGAAGGATTTTGAAGAGGATTTTTGCGGAATTTTTCTGAGAAAGAGTGGAGGGAAAATAGCTTGACCCCTAATTGACCTCTAAACCATCCTAAGGGTTCATTTTGGACCTTTTGTGCCTATAAAAGCTTCGCCCTTCCTCCATTTGATAGAGGATCAGTTATCCCCTCACTCTCCTGTTGTTATGCTGCTGCAATAACCCCAGAAATCTTACCCCCAGTTTTGCTACTCAAAACCCACATATCGTCATCATCCATAACCAACCTCAACCAAACCCTAGCAATCTTGTAAATTGGTACATTAAAAACAGTGTAAACGATGTGGAAAGAACTGGTCTCCACAGCAGCCTTATCCCTTCGGCCGAACGAACTGTCCCTTCTGCTGGTTGGGTACTCCTTCCTATAACTTTTTTGCTTCGTCAACTTCTTTTTTGGAGCAGCAGGCCGCCCTGCGTTTCTCTTTCTTGCTTTCTCTCATACGGTCGTCCTCGACGAGCGCATGTTGCTCGATACGTTGCATGAGCTTTGCCACCGTCCTGACTGAGTTCATTGTCAGAGACTTCCTCAGATCTGAGTTAACGGGCAAGCTCGTCTTGAAAGTTGCTATTGTATACTCCTCGCTACAGTCCTCAATCTCATTAAAGGTTTCCCAGTATCTCTTTGAATACTCCCTCAAACTTTCTGTTTCCTTCTGCCCCATGGCAGTTAGGATATCAATGGTTTTTGGTGCCGCATGACTCGTCAGGAATCGGGCCGTGAACTCCTCAGAGAGCTGCCTCCAACTGTTGATCGAGTTTGGTGCCAACTTACGATGATACCATCTCAGCGCCACCTTGCCCAGGCTTGATGGAAACATCTTACACATCAGGGCGTCGTTCCTTACGTGCATAAACATCGCCTGCTGGTAGTGCTAGATGTGAGTTACCGGGTCATCTGTGGTTTCATACAGCACGAACATATTGTGCTTGATCCTGACGGGTGGGTCCGCCCGTTGGATCCACTTGGCAAGTGGGGAAGTAGCCACGTGGTTGAGGGCTTTTCTAGCAGCTTGCCGGGCCATTTCGCGCCCGTCGTAGTGCTCATTCGAATCTGACCTCTCAAACCGGTCCCTTCCATGTCTCTTTCTTCCCCTGCTATCCGGGGAATCACTTGTGGCCCTTCTCTTCCGCTGGGGGCCCTTCCTGGCTGTGGAATCGGCCTTTTTCGGTGAGGGTTCCTTCCCCGATCGTCTCATGTCTTTACTCCTGTCTTGGGATCTGGATTTCAGATTCTCCTCCGCTTGTCGCAAGCGATCCTTCAGATTTTTTATTGCAGCCTCTTCCTGAGCGATCTGACGCGCCAGGTCTAAGACTTCCCGTTCCCTTCGCACAAAGCTTTCTGCATATTCCCTGTCTCGCCTCACCCCGAATTTTGTCTTTCTTGAGGCGTGGTGTGGCGGGGAATTCCTCCGTTGATCCCTCTGAGATGGGACGTTTGAATCTCTTTCTCGGGATCTGCCAGGCTGGGAACGTTCCACACGCTCCACCTGGCTCGCCACCCTCTCGGGGGGAGGCTTCTTTGGGGCGCCGGGTGGTTCTAGAGAAGGATCCCTCCCGGCCCCACTCTTTTGCGGTGTGCGTAGATCTCTATCGTCCATGGATGATCTCAGTGGGGGTTTTTTTCCCTTGCTTTCCCACAAACGGCGCCAATTGTAAGAGGGGAAAAACTCACGAAGTTATTTCCTTGCTCTTATGAGATCAAATCCTCTTCTGATGGAGCGACCTCGATCCTACAACATGAGCAAACGTCAGAGCACCCTTGTCTCTAGGCGACAAGGGCCCTCCGATGGCTAAGTTAGTATTGACGAACCGGAGGATGATTCAAAACGAGTGTATACGTGTCAGAGTGGGTTTAAGCATACCTCTAGTATTTAGGAGTCATCTGCTTATATAGGCGATTAGTTTGTATTTACATTCCTTGTGGAATTCTTCTCTGTATGGAATCCTTCCAAGCTTAGGATTCTTCCTTATTGGGCAGCGTAGTCTGCATGATTCCGTATCCTTATTCGATAAGGATTCTGGCCAAGATGGTCGTGTACTGCTCGTTCGGAGCTTTACCCTACATGGGAGTTCGCTCCTTGTTTAGTATGTTGACTAGTTTTCCATCTCTGAGTAAGATTGTGCTTATCTTGGCAAGCTCAACTGATTCTGGGAATATCTCCGAATATTCTCTCATTTCCTTATCCTCGCAAGGTAAGTCTGTTGCTAGGGTTTATGTCACTTTGGGCCGTACCACCTGTGCCATCCGACGAGCGGTTGATTTGGTTTATTACTGGATTACGGGCGTGGTGGTCGTTGGCGTATTACTCCGTGTCACTTCCCTCGTGCATGTCACGTGGTAGCTCTGGACGAGCTATTCTGTTCGTCTTCTGTAGCCTTTGGAAAATACTCCACACATTTACCATTGGAGAAATTGGTGTATTTTCTTGTTGTTTCTTCTAGAAAATTGCCACACTACTTCTTGCAGCATCCCATTACTGTGTTAACTAAATACCCACTATATAAGGGCCTTGCTTAGGAAAGCAGATTTCTCTGGGAGGATATCCAAGTGGTCGATTGAGTTGAGCCAGTTTGACCTTGATTATCAACCCAGAGCGACAATAAAAGGGCAGGTCCTGGCTGATTTTATAGCAGAATTCACTCCAACAGTAGCCCCACCACCACCAACTCTCCACGAGAAGGAGCAAAGTATTGTTCCTGAGCAGCCAACGAAAGAGGCCGAGCTAGATCCAGAAGAGTGGAGGTTGTACGTTGACGGGTTAGCCTGCAACAAAGGGTCAGGAGCAGGAGTGGTGTTATTCTCTCCAGAAGGGTTGGTGCTGGAACAAGCACTGCGACTGGGGTTTAGTGCCACCAACAATGTGGCAGAATATGAAGCCTTGCTTACAGAACTCAGGAGTGTCATAGAACTCAAGGTTAGTAAATTAAGAATATTCTGTGATTCACAGTTAGTTGTTAATCAGCTTTCAGGGGAGTACGCTTTAAAAAGCGAGAAGATGGCTGCATATTCTGAGGTGGCTAAGGATCTGCTCGACCGGTTTGAAGAAGTCCATATCCAGCAAATCAGCTCGGGGAAGAATGCACATGCAGATTCACTGGCATGCTTGGGGTCAGCAGTCAAAACGGAGTACTGTCGCACAGTGACTGTGGACTATTTGAGCAATCCAAGCATTGGCCGATCAGTAGAGATGATTATGGAGATCGAGCTAGGACCGAGCTGGATGGATCCAATAGTGGCGTACCTACGAGATGAGACTTTACCAGGAGACAAGAGGGAAGCTCACAAAATCAGGACCAAGTCTGTACGCTTTTGGCTCTCCCCAGAAGGTAAGCTTTATAGAAAATCTTTTCTTGGCCCATATTTATTGGCGGGAATTGTGTTTTTTGATTCCGAGATTTCTTTTTGAGAGAAATTTGGCGAAGCTTCCTGGTGGTTCTGTATTCAGTATTTCTTTTGAGAGAAATCCGGCAGAGGTTTCGCGCGGTATTGGATTTCCAAGTCGTAGTTCAACTATTGGCGAACTCGAGCCCGTCGAACTATGACTCAGACTGAGAAATTCGAGTGAGGGTCAGTAGGACCCCCAAGATTTCTCTAAAATGAAGGAAGTCGGGTTTTTCCAGACCGATATGTCCACCTCGAAATTCCTCGGAACTTTAAGTCACAGCACGAAGGGTCAAAACTTTGAGAAAGGTGTGAGAGGTATGAGGTGTGTGTAAAAATGAAGGAGGAGAGCCCTATTTATAGACATGAAAGGCACCCAAGGGTGAGGCACATGCCACGTGGCAGCCTTTAATGACCGCCTTGGGATAGGCGCCTATGGCTGATGCACTTGTGGAGTTTTGCCCTACTTCGCTGGATGTGTTCTGGTTTGGCTCAGGCAGGGTGCTTTAATCCATATTCGCCTAGGGTGGTCCCCCAAGGGTTATGATGTATTCTAGACATCGTGGTGACGTTCATTTTTCCAGATTATGCCATGGAGATGGATAAAAATGATCGTTCGGTTCTTAGTTGATTTGTATCGCTGCAAGCGATCGATTTGATGACCAAACGAATTTCAATTTTCTTGAATCTTTAAAAGAAGCTTCAGAATCGTTGAAATGAATTTATAAACAGTTTAGATAGCAAAAATTGGGTCCCGATGCTCGTGATCATGGTATAGGCTAGTTTGGGAAGCATAATGTCTCCTAAAATAGGTAAACAGGCTCCAAATCGCCCGAAACTTGACATGAGGCCTCAATGAATCATGTATAACACATGTATGAAGTTTAAGATGCTATGGAATAGTAGACAAAAAATTGGGTCTTCTGGCCCTGTTTGTTTGATTTTACCGAGCATCGGCATGCGCCGGGTCATAGTTAAACGGTTCAATATCCTCTGATTCTAATGTGACCTAAACCGTTCACTTAAGAATGTCAAAATTAACACATCTGACAGTCTTCATTCAAGACTGGGTTTCTCGAGAGTAAAGATGGCCGATAGGCCAAGAATCAAACTACCGGGAATCGATTCCTGACAATCTAATAGAGGGAGAAGTATGGCCATCCTAGCAGAGCATGCCTATAATCTAACACATGCAAATGTTATGTGATGTTTAATGTTTAGGAATTGATATTCGATTTACCGTGGCAATAGTATGATATGTACTATGCCATTTTACCTTTGCCGGGAATCGAGTGATCTGCACAACAAGACTTGTTTTCATTTCCTTATGATCAACCGTCTCTTTTCTATGAGTATCAGCACCATCGATTTGCTTCGATAAAAAAATGGGTGGGGAAAAATCTGGTGTCAACACTGTTGATAAGGGAACAAAATCAACAAAGACGCTCCACAAAAAAGTGTGATTTCGTCACCGGAGCCACCTAATTCGGCCTTTTTCCTTTCCGATTCTGTTTCTTTCAAAACAGAGGGAGGACGAGAGAGAGAGAGAGAGAGAGAGAGAGAGAGAGAGAGAGAGAGAGAGAGAGAGAGAGAGAGAGAGAGAGAGAGAGAGAGAGAGAGAGAGTAATGAAGAGAAAAGGGAAAAAAATACCATTAAAGTGAGGATATTTTTCCCAAAATGCAAAAACAATTTTGGCGGCAAATCAATGGATTCGACGGGCATTTTTTTTTTTTTTTGTTTCCAATAGGTTTTTTTTTTTCATTTATACAAATGTGTGTGTGAACTCACAAATGAGTGTGCACTTTTTTTTTCTTCTTCTTCTTCCACCATCACCCTCCAAATTGAAAAATTAGTGTACTGAAGGGGCTTGAAAAATTATTTGGGAACGGGGATTCAAAAAATAATTGAGAACGATGGTTGAAAAATTAGTTCAGAATAAGGGTTGAAAATGACATAGGTAGTTGAATTAGAGTTGAAAGAGTAAAGGAAAATGAGGTGGAGGAAAGGTTAGTTAAATTTGAAACTGTTTGGTTATAAAATAGAATCAACCACTGAAGAGGCAGTTTCATAATTTGTTCCAAAATTACTTTTTGGTGCCAAATTATGGAAATGAGTGTACTCATTTTCCATCTAGCATTGGACATGCTCTTACAAACTATTACACTAAATGTACAAATGAAATTACTACATCGATGCCTCACGCAATATATGGATGCATTCATCCACTAAAAGAATAATGTTACTCTGGTCCACCAGTTGATAGGGTAGTTAAATCCTTCACCAACCATTTGGTTTACCCTTGGTGATTTCCCAATTAAATAATGTAAAATCTCCTAAAAAGTAGGAGCCTTTTAAATAGGTGAATCCAAATGATTGAGAAATATTGTGTTTCCTAGGCATGCAAAGTGAGGAAATACAAAAATAATTTCTAATGTCATTGTTACTACTTTATAGAAAATAAATTAACCACTATTAATCATAGAAATGATGCACAAAAGAGACTAGCTACAACAAATGAACTTAGGATAATATTTTAATTTCCACCAACTTTTAGTAGATCTCAATCAAATCTTTCTTGATCTCCCATTCATGGCTTGAAATTTGGGATTTTACAAAGTGGGATTTGGAAGAAAGACGGTGGGGCCTAAGGACTTTAAATTTTGGAGTCAGGGGGGTTTGGGGTCCCCAGAGCACCTCATTCTTGTAATCCTTCTGGAATTGAAGAAACATTTCAAATTTTTTTTGTCTTGTGAATCCTTCATAAAGCTTGTGTAGTCCAACAGGGAAACATTTTGGAGTACCTACATTTCGAAATGTAGACAACTTGTACAGTCTAGGGGCCCCCTATTTCCTCCATCTGACCGTAGACCCACCTCTCCTTGTACCATTTTTAGTCCCTATTCACCTGCAGTAACCAATAGTCCCAATAGTCCCAATAACCAATAGGGAAAAAATTATTCAAGCCCAAACTTATGCCAAAAATTTCTATAATCAAAGTTCTGATTCTCTAAAATCTTTTCATATTTGACAATTAGTTTTGTAAGGAAATTCTACATTACACACCCTTATTAGGGTTTGTATGTACACACCCACATAACAATATTATAATCTTGAATTCATAACTTATAAAATCTCATAACATCATTATTGGTGCACACTAGTTGGACATAAATTCATAACATTAATTTTGAATTCTAAACATTTAGGAGTATATGTTACTGGAGTAGTCTTATTGCTATGATTATTAGACAAATGTTATGATCTGTTATGAATATTTATAATCGTTATGAATTTCAAACAAAATGTTCTAAATCTCTGTACTAAGTATAATGGGTTCAAAGCAATTCAAAGGCTTGCATACCACAACCGATAAAAAAAAAACTTGCATAACATATGCTCTCAAATAGATGTGTATTGTAACATTACCCTTTGTTTTAATCCCTCTTCTAGTCACACGCATGGTGCATATAAATCAAAAGCAGATGCCAAACATAGGTCGAGTTATAAGTGTGATTTTGTTACAGTGTATACAAAATCACACTCTCGAATTACAATGTATACAATGTTATTACCGCTAAACAAAACTTTTTTTTTGAATCAGTACTACGGGGATTGAATTGTCTGATTTTCTCAATAATTCTCTCTCATTTCAATAGTATATAAGTTCTCTACCCAACTTCCTATGATCTCTTCTTCTTCAATAATTTCCTGCTTCAGTTAAGATGATCACCTTATTTAAATAGACTTTGGTTAAAGGGTACTAGTGCAGTTCTTAGGGCTAAAGTTAATAAAATCAAAGAGGACCGGTGAGTGTCAATAGTCGCGCGGGGCCATGTGATAAGGGAGACCCTTTTTTTTCTTCCAATATCAGAGTAAAGTTTAAAGGACTTAGTATTTTTTAAGGAATCACATGGGAGTGATTCCCTGGCCTTTGGGACTCTCAATGTGTGCCAAAGCATTAAAAGATGCCCTTAAATATCATTTTTTCTTCACTGCCTTGGATTCTAAATAAAGTCCTTAAAAGCAAGTGATTTAGGGCCTTCACTCACCCTTCCTCGGGGCCACAATTAGGGTACATGCTATAGTGTTAATTATAGGATCATTGATCTAGCTTTAGGAGCTGTTTGGTCACACTGTAATGTAGGGATGGCAATGGGTCGGTTCGTTTCGGTTCGGTTTGGGTATTGCCATATCTGAACCCATTACCCGAAATTAGACGTATACCCAGAACCGAACCAATATCCGAACGGGTAGGGGAAATTGAAACCATAACTGAACCAATCAGGGACCGGTTTGGTTCGGGTACTCCCCGTTAAATATGAAAACAAAATAAAAACGAAATAATTATGAATGAAATTTAAATATTTTTTTTTTCACGATTGAAATTTAAATATGAAAATTAGTTAAACTGGAAATGTCATAGATCCGTCAATTGGAAAGGTATGCAGATATGCATCTAGATATTTTAAATGCAAAACTATATATATCTAAGTAGAAATTTAATGCATTGAAGCTATATACAGGCTAAACTTCTACATTTGAAGGGTAATTTTGTAATTAAACATATCCGGTTCGGTTCGGTTGGAGAAACGGTTCGGTTATCAGCTCAAACCAGAACCGAACCCGTTCAGTCATCTCACATCCCATACCATACCCACACCTACAGGAAATATTTCGGTTATGGTTTGGAGAAAAAAACCGGTTACAGTTTGGGTACCCATCAGTTCGGTCAAGGTTGCCATCTCTACTGTAATGTCAATGA
This sequence comes from Vaccinium myrtillus, assembly GCA_016920895.1. Taxonomy (NCBI): domain Eukaryota; kingdom Viridiplantae; phylum Streptophyta; class Magnoliopsida; order Ericales; family Ericaceae; genus Vaccinium; species Vaccinium myrtillus. The sequence continues at coordinate 20,380,062 of CM029280.1, read as the reverse complement.
AACTTTGAGTTTTCCCTCTAACTTTTATTTATTTATTTTTATTTCCATGTATTAGCACATTTTATATTGTTAGACAAGGGTGTAATCATTTCGAACGCCAAACAGATCAGCCAAATTATAAGGAATAGATGTAAATTAAGGAAACTATTTTGAACATGAAGTTCAACTAATTATAATGTGAAATCATTTGGTGACAAAAGTTACTTTTCGCAAAGTTAAATCAAATTGTTGGAAGTAGTCTTCCAAATGGAGGTAATTAAATTTTTTTTTGAAAAGGAAAGAACTTTATTAATCTCTGAATGATACAAAGATTAAAAGGGAAAGAGAAGCCAAAACATGTGTAATGATCAAAATGGAGGTAATTAATACTCCACCTAACATGTGTAATGATCAAAAGTTTCTAACATGGGTAAAAATTCTGGTCACCTAACCAAAGCAAAAAATTAGTTTTCTCACTATTGAAATGTGTAATGATCAAATGGTTCCACCCTGTGTTTATGACAGTGAGTAACAAAATCAATTAGAGTTAGCTCAGTTGGTCACCCGTATAAATGATCATATGAAAGATCAAAATTATAGATTGATTGTGTATTTTCTTGAGTGGGGATTATAGGTTTCGTTTTTTGGCTATAAGTTGGGCATAATATAGGCTTATGTTTTTAACATAATTCAGATACTTGTATTTTTCTACTGCGCTTGTAATAAAAAAAAATTTGTTATATAATTTGTTACCTAACACATGTAAATGATCATTTGTTTCACTATTAGTTGGTATTGTTTCATTCACGATACACATGCCAAAAAAGCTTGTTTAAGCTTTCATTACTTACATGTTGATCATGATCCACAAACTCCGTTCATACAGTCAAGTTTCTAGTGCCAAAACAAAAATATCCCAATAAATTTAGTGGAGTAAAGGAAAATAATGTGTTTTTTCTGCTGTAATCATTTCACAAAATAATATTTTGTAAGAAAGTTAAATTATACTTACCATTTGTGCAGAAAAAAAGAAGCTCCCGCAAAAATCTTATAGCTTTTTACATGATAAATTTCGAGGGATATTAATCCCAGTGAAAATTAACGAAGAACGCGTGTCTCACAATTTTACTGTAAACAAAACAAATAAAAACACAAGAAAATTAGACAGTTTTGTACAATTCTTTAATTTTCAGTACCTGAATGGCTTTACCGATATGCATAAAGTTAATTTTCACATTCCATTTATACTTAGTTATAATCTTCTTACAAATTTGAGTAAAAAGATTAAGAAATAATAATGAGTCGCTTAATTTTGCTGATGTAAATTAAATAACCCCTACCAGAAAACCAAAAAGATTACAATCTCTACGTTTTATAAAAGGTTGCGTGAAAGTCAGAAATAAAAACATAAAAAAAAAAATACACCCTTCGATGATTCGAAATTGTCAAGAATAGCCGGAAAAAAATTCCTAAAATTGAATACTGTAATTAAAATTGAACAAAAAGTTGTATTTTTTTTTTTCCGGAGCTGATCTCTTCGTTCTAGGGCTAAGACTTATTTATCTTCGAATTTTTTTCTCTCTTTTTATTTTCCTTCTTTTTGGGATGTCAATAATTCTTTAGGATTTAGATCCAATTTCATAACAACGGAATAAGGCTCAAAATTACCGCATAAGAAAAGAACAATAAAGATCTACGTTTTCGGCCATAAGTTAAAGTTCCATGCACAATATTATTGACAAAATAAGACTATTTCACATAAAAAGATTCAATATTAATTACTACTGATGAAATTAAGGAATAAGGACTACTCCGCATTAAAAATATATGGAGAGAGAGAGAGAGAGAGAGAGAGAGAGAGAGAGAGAGAGAGAGAGAGAGATATACGTACCAGAAGACTGACGGCCTGTTTGAATTGAGAAATTATTTGCCGGGATCTTTATATATCAATGCATGAGATGAAGTAGAGCTACTAAAGGAGGAATCCAAAGGGATAGCATGATCCAAATTATCCTTAATTATGAATCTTAATTCGAAGGAGGAGGAGGAGGAGGAGGATTAAAGATGTAGGGTTTGGATCAATGCGATCCCTTTGGATGTCTCCTTCAGTTGCTGTAGAAACTCAGCTGCTATGCTATGTACCCAAAAAAGAGAAGAAGAAGAAGAAGAAGAAGAAGAAGAAGAAGAAGAAGAAGAAAGAAACCCAGTTGCTCTGATCTCTTTCTCTTCATGTGTGTTGGTGTGTGGAAGACAGGTGAAAGTGGTCTAAGGGGGCCTCAATATAAAAGAAACCAATAGTGATCTAACAATGACGGCATTTTTTTTTTTTTTTTGTGGGTATGACTTTTTTAATATTACTAGTGTTGGAATTTGGGATCGGGTCTTGGACTTATAATCGGGTCGCCTATGTGGGCATGTCCTGATGGCCCATTTATTATAGAGTTCATAGCAGGAGATTATTGATGTTTTTGTATGTGATCCAGATTTCGTATTCATTCACCAAAAATCCATTTTAGTTAAAGTACTTTGCAAGAGGTAGCCCAAATCGCCCGTTTTCATACTCGTTATTGATAGTTTATAACCAGTATTCATGTATGAGTTTACGCGCAACTCAACTAAGTTTTCATGAAAGACTTAACATCTCTCTACTAATGAGAACCTGATTAAATAAAGTCTAGTCCCACATGGACTGATGAGACAAAACCTTATAGTGCGTAGGAAATTTCAAACTCAGAACGTACAATAAAAAGAGAAATTCGTAAGTCTCAGGTTTTAACCATCGAGCTAAGTATTACGGTTTCTTTATTATGTATTTACCGTGCATGTGTGTTCTAGTTCTAGCTTTATGACCTACCAGATCATCAGAAAGAAAATAATTATTTAGAAAATGGTAGGTATTTATTTGTAGGACCCCATTCTCTAAAGTACAGACACATGGGAAGAGAGGTTATTACCAGAAGTAGTGGGTCACGCAAACCCTTTCATGGAAATTCCCAACAACTTGGGGTGGTTAATAATACTGTATTTTTTCTTGGTTTATGTTTTTCTACCTACGGTATTTTTAATGGACGGTCGTGGTCCCATCCATGTTCTCAGTTGGACCCCACCCACAACTTATTTTTTTTTATCCTTCATTTCACCAAGGATTCATTCCTGAATTCTATCTTTCTCTGTGTTGGTAAATATAAATATGTGTGCTGGTTAATCATATAATCGCATAATTGGCCTAGAAAATTACATTTACTATTAGATCCACCAGCTGGATTCGAAACTCAATACTCTTGGTCCAAGATACGTGACATCATACTATTTTTTTTTATTTTGTTTTTTGTTTTTTTGTCTTTTAGTTTTGGGGGATTTTAAATATAAGTTACTCTATTTAGATACGTGACATCATACCGTGTGTCATGTTTTTTGTTTAGTGTTTTTTTTTATTGGGTGGGGTTGCGGATTTTAAATATAAGCAACTCTATTTAATAGGATTAAGAAGGAAAATTATAAGGAAATGAAATAAAGCTATTTAGTTATATTCATTCTCTCTATATCGCTGCAATTGTAGAATTGAAGAGTGACCGTAAGATTTTCAGTCTCTGTCATGCTATTGTACTATGGCCCATTGGCTTAACGGGATTAGTTATGAGATTGAAATATGAAAATGGTCCACAATGATTTTTGATTTTTGAACGCAACAACTGATGGAAGATCAATTACATATTCTTAATTTATTTCGTAATAAGATTGAATCTTGGATTTGGTGGACGGGCATTCATTTGGCAGACGGTCATTCTCCGCATTTGAATAAACAACGCTGCTATTGGTACAGATGGGAAATGCACCGACCATATATCGCCCGAGTGGATTCCACACGAATGATCCGAACTGTTCATTTATCTTACAATGATTTGCTGAGGGGCTCACTAGAAATTAATTACCTCCATCGGACATAAATAAGTGGTTGATTCAAAATCTCCCCGTTTTGAAACACGTCAAGAAATTTCATATCACAGCCATCCGGCACCGATTACATCAAAAATAGGTATGAAGCCAAATCTACTAACAGATGAAACAAGCACGGCATAAAGCTAACACGGGCTACCGGCTCCTAGACACACCTGCCGGAGCAGACCCGACACCTACGGGACGGGATGATGAATCCGTTCAAAAGTCAGCAGAAGAGAACCCAAAGAGGGAACCCAGCTCAAACCCTAAACACATTTGGGGGAGGAGGAGGGGTTGGTGGAGATCGAAGGGGTTGGTTGAATGAAATCTCCCCGTTTCATTCAACCATTTACGCACATCCGATGAAAGTAATTTCTCGTGGGCCCCTCCAAAAATTATTCTAAGATGAATGAAAGTTTCGGATCGTTCGTGTGGGACCCACCTGAGCTCGGTCAGTGCAATCCCATCTGTCCCTATTCATTTACCGTTGAATAAAACAAAAATACACATCTATCTGCTAAAAAAATGCCTCACGAATATGGGATAAGAGATGTGTCATAACAAATCCCCTCTTACTTGGGCGAGATTTCTCATCTCATGTGCAATTGTGGGACCTGGGTTGCTGCTATGCAGTTACTGCGCATAATCCGGGCCGTACACAAGTATTTTTAGATTGAAAAAAAATTATTCGCACAAATAGTTCTCCTATTTTGTCTGAAATCTGGGTTGTTCATCCAAGTAACGGACAGTCCAGATCGTGCACAAGCTGCACAACAGCAACCTGTGTTTGCAATTGTGTGTGTATTATTTAATCATGGAAATCAGAACATGATCTAGCAGAAGAAGTCACAGCTTATTTCGAAGGGGGTGTAACACGCACAGACTGATAGGTAACGTTCTATTATGACAATAAATATTGAATAGTTTTCCACGAAGTAATTCTTGAGTAAATATTTGGTATAAGTAAGGATCACATAACAATATTAATTATCGCCAGCTAATGAAATCTTTGATATTGCCAATCAAATTACTATATTCATGGTCATTGCCGCCCCTAACATTATGGGGGCTCAAACCGAACTCTTAATATCGGGCACCCTAAATCTTTTAAATTCTTTTAACAAAATTAAGCTACAAAAAAAACTTACAAAAATTCAGACTAAAGAAATACCATTGAAATAAATAAATGTAGAAAGATATGATTGCTAGAGTTTTTGAAAAAAGTATGATAGTTCACTTCATATTTTAATAATTATTTGTGCATGAAAAAAACTTTAGAAAAATTCTAAAATCAGCCCATTGGGCTGACATTAAGGATTAACAAGTATATTAAAATGTGTGAAAAATGTATAGAAATGTATGTGAATTCAGTTAAGGAATTGATCAAGGAATTCTCAGGGCTGAAAATGGAACAAGTCGGTCGCGACTGTAATTCTCACGCTGATGGCAGCCTATGACTATGGAGCAGGCCGAACAATAAATATTGGGAATATTGATCGACCAACATTCGAAGAAGTGACGACAGGAGAGGTGCTTACAACGATGTATGGCTCCAGTTGGATGGACGACCTGGTGGCCTATTTGAAGGACGACATTCTGCCGACAGATAAGAGGGAGGCTCGAAAAGTTATTTTGAAGTCATCGAAGTTTTTGCTGGGAAAAGACAACAGTCTCTACCGACAATCTTGGTCGGGACCGATGTTGAGGTTGTCCACCCCAGTGAAGTTAAGCTAATATTGCAAGACTTGCATGAGGGAAGTTGTGGATCACATGCTGGAGGCCGAACATTGGCCCACAGAGCAATCACGCAAGGATATTGGTGGCCAAAGATGGAAGCTGACGGAGTAGAGTATGCTAGGAGATGCGACCGATGCCAGCGCTTTGCCACCACGATTATCCGACAACCTGCCGAAGAACTCAATCCGCTGGAAAGCCCGTGGCTGTTTGCTCAGTGGGGCATTGATTTGGTTGGGCCGTTGACTACGGCTCCGAGAGGTTTCAAGCATTTGATTACCGCAACAGATTATTTCACGAAGTGGGTAGAGGCGAAGCCGTTGGTTCATATAACCGACGAGGACGTGAAAAGCTTCCTTTGAAAGAATATATTCACCAAGTTCGGTTCGCCGTATGCAATTGTTTCAGATAATGGTACACAGTTCACCAGTGCTCCAATGGAAGCCTTTTTGGCCGAGCACAATGTACGTTTCTACAACTTCACCCCACATTACCCGCAGTGCAACGAACAAGCTAAATCCACTAACAATACGATAGCCTCCGGGATCAAAAGGAGGTTGACGACTAAGAAAGGGAAATGTATGGAAGAGCTTTATCATGTGGTATGGGCTTACCGTACAACCCCTCATCGGTCCACAGGCCAAACTCCGTACTCGCTCGCTTTTGGGATGGAAGATGTAATCCCTACGACGCTTATGTGGCCGACAAAGAGGACGCAAAATTTTGATCCCGAGCAGAATGCTGGCTAAGCCATGACCTAGCCGAGAAAAAATGTGATCAAGCGAGAATTCAGATTGCGGCCTATCAAAATGAGCTAGCAAAAACGTATAACAGATCTGTCCGAGCTCGACCTTTTAAGCCCGACGATCTGGTTTTCAGGAAGGAAGTTGGAAAAGGAAAGAAGAAAAAGCTCAACCCGAACTAGGAAGGACCGTACAAGGTCACGAAGACTGTTGGCGTTGGTTCCTACAAGCTGGAAGCATTGGATGGAACTCCGATTCCAAGACCATGGAACACAAACAACCTTCGACTTTACTATGCTTAAATGTTTTTCCCTAAGGCATGTTGCCAAATTTTTATGTTTCTACAGCATGTTGTCGACTGTTTTAGTTTTTCTTTTGTTTCAAAAGATCCCCCAGTGAGGGTGGAGTAGTTTTGGGTTTTTAAGCCCCGTAAGTGTTGTATTGAGGGTTTCTAGAGTGATCGGTTTTTATACCGAAGTTTGACTCCAATGTAGCCGCGAGTTTGAATACAACACGGTTTGTTTTACCTAAAGTATTACACTTTAGATATAATTTAGAGGGTGATCCTCGGGATCGGACCTCGTTTACGACTTATAAAGACGGAGATCCACGGGGTCAGACCTCGCCATCTCTAATAAGGGAGATCCTCGGGATCAAACCTTACCTACAATCAGTGTGATTGGTTTGGCTGACAAGGCAGCAATGATGCTGCGTTAGGCAGATTTAATTTCACAATTTTGTGAGTTCCGGGGTATTACATTAAAGGCTGGAGGATAAGTTAATTTTTGAAAATTTTTCAAATCAAATCATGACAAACCCAGAATGGGGAGTAGAGGACAGTTTTTGAAAAGTAACTGATTCCGACTTGGTCCAATGTGGGTCCCGTAGAGGAAAGTTTAAAAACAGAACTCTGGCTTGCGTTTTAAACCCTAACCCAACCCATAGTGGGGGGAAGAAGGTGATATTTAATGATCGGCATTAAAAAGATAAGCAAGCATGGATTAATAAAACAAACAGAAAGTAAAACCGACCTGTGGTAGCATCGGTATATTAAAGTTATTACAACCCAAAGGCGCGGTGAATGCCGAAAGTTTGGCACCGGCCTGAATAAAAACTTAAAAACTGAAGTTCATAAATGTTCCTCTTGTATCTCAAAAGAAAACAATCTAAGGGAGCTCCTCTTCGTGAGGGGGCTGCCCGTCAAGATGGACTGTTGGGACGTCCCTTGTTACTTGCCAAATGTCCTTGGGATTTGTGACCGAGTTGGAGGTAGAAGCTTCAGGAGCAACTGAACGTGGATAGACAAGAACTTCGTTGGGGGAGATGGGACTCCAGTCACCTCAAGTGAAGCTTTCCAGCCGAAGGCGCACCCATATTGTAGCAGTCCCGGAACTTGGTTTTCGTAAGCCTTGGTGATAGTGGCTTCGGCCTCCTTCCAAACTTCATCTTCTTTGTCCTTCAGATTCGGCCTGCTGGGTTGCTTCTGTGAACTTCTTCCCCATCTCCTCCAAAGCCTTCTGGCTGCCGACTGTGTCCCTCTTTGCTTGTTCAGCGTCGGCCTTGGCCCTGGCAAGTTCCTCCTTCAGTTGGGAATTCTCCGCCATCAAACCCTTGACTTTATCCTCGAAAGCCTTCAGCAGTTGGTTGCACTCGTTGAGCCCATCCCTGATGCTGGTCATTTCTTGGAGAGCCTAAAAGGGGAAAAAAAGTAAGGATTCGGCATAATGTATGGTTGCACTAGAAAGTGGAAGTACACTTACCAGAAATAGGTGCTGAGAAGCCAGGATGAAGGCGTCACCGACGTCCTTCTTGATCTACGATTTATCCTTCTGCAGACCCACCACCTTCAGCATAGCCATTGCAATGGCAGGTGTCTCTCGAAGGCTGTCATCGTGAGTGATTTGGTGATTGCAGTAGGACAAGCGGGGAATCCACATCCACACGTCAACATTTTGCTAAAGGTTGGTCCCATCTTGGTCACCGCCGGTACGTAGGAGGGAAGAAGTGTCGGCCAAAGAGGCATCCACACCCTCGGTCCTTTGCCTTTTATGGCGCTCTTGCTCGAAGGCCGTAGGTCTACGGTCTGTTGGGGTACCAGTTGTTGTTGTGTCTATCGGCCCATGATGTCGTCTGATGAGGCAAAGGGGTCTGGAGAGTCTCTGTCTAGAGGGAGGCGTTCAACCCCCCGAAGTGGATGGTTCGGCGACGGTAGCTCGACTGGAACTGGTGACTGAACCTGTTGGATTGATGGTTGGGCGTGTTGATCTGGACGAGAGTTAGCCGGAAGATTGTTTTGTGCTGGATCTCTCTGTGCTCTACCAGCGGCAGCAAGTCTCTCTGCCCTACGTTGTGTCCAATGCAGGTCAAGGGTTGTGTTGTAATTGGGGATGTAACCGAGCAACCCAGGAGCCAAACGATCTTGGACCCGAAGAAGAGCTTCGATGTTTTGCCGGTTAGCAAAGCTCTTCCGGCGGGAAGCTAGTGTTTTATCCGCGGCACAAAACGAAACTACGTTAAGAGATGATCATGTGAAGGTACTAAAATTCTCAACAAAAGAACAAGTGAATAAGAGTTTTTATATCAATCCCCCTGTTGATGGTACGAGGAATTGGATACACGCCGGGCTCATCTGGGCCGAACTCCCAGTTACCTCTTACGAAGAGGAAGTCATTCGCATATTTATCGGAATTAGGCAGCGATGTGATGGAAGGCCGTAGGTGGAAAAGAGACGGTCTACTTCGTCTGTTGCCCTAGGGGAAAGGAATATACGGCCAGTAGTAAGGTTCTGACCAATGTAGTATATACCGAATAAATCATCTAAGTTAAACTCTAAATTGTGTATTCTCTTTACCTCGGCTATTCCGTTAAATCCTGAAAGTATTTAAACTCAATTGTGCCAGAGTAACGTTCAGTGTATGAATGAATTGACAGGTGAAGGTTTGGACTGGAAACCTAAGCCCTCCGACACAAATGGAAAAAAGGGGAACTACGGTTTCATGAGTGCGAGGGAGGCGTTGTTCCTCCGGGTTTAACGGGATAAGCTCCAGCTCCACATCGTCTGGGATCTGGAAAGACTCCCTAAAGTCTTTAATTGCCTCCGCCAAAGCAAATGAGGCACGATAAGTATTTGAACCCGTAGGCCCGTGTGTCCCACGTCGGCTCCTCCCCTGTACACGATGTCGCCTCGACTAAGTGTTACTTGTTCCAGCCTCTTGGTGGGGGGATATGCGTGACTGAGTTAAGGAGGTTGATGGATTGGGTTGAGGTTCGAGAGAGTCTTCGGCTTCGTTAGCCGCGTGGTCCACGGCGTCGGTTCTATCACTGTCAGGATGATCATCATGACCACCTTGGTCGTAGTCCACGACCATGTTTTCTTCGTCGGTTGTAGCCAAGTGCAGGTCGTCGAACATATTGATGACCTGGAAGTGCACTGGTGAGGATATTAGTACCTGCGGCTAGCAATTAAACCTACGGTCAACCTAGTGAGCATTCGGTTCGCAGAAGGATGAACAATATGAACAACGATGATGACTTGACAGCGTTCCAAGGGTTTTTCCCTAAAAAACCAAGAAAACTACCACAAAACGCCTTTGCGAATACCAGGAACAAGCAAAAAGCAAAGAAAGAAACGCGAAAAAGTTAAGAAAACACATACCTTGTGGATTGAAGGGAGCTGTGAAGAATCTCAAGAGGGAGAAATCGATCCAAGCGGTGGGAGAAGTGCTGCGCAATCTCTGCAAGAACAACTCAGAGCAATGAAAGTGTTTCTACTCTTCGCATGACCCTATTTATAGGGTCTAAGGGATGTGAAAAGGTGCACGGAAAATGATGCGATGCCGCCTAAATTTAAAACGGCAGGGTACGAATCAATGAGGCTCCGACACGTGGAAAAAAGGTGCAGGGACCCGCGTGGGTCTGGCTCCTCCGTTGAGAATGTGACACGTGGGAAAGAATAAACACGAGTACAGTTCAACAGCGACGGCTTCGATTACAAATATATTCGACCGAATCTTGATTCAACTCCCCGACTTAGCAGACGGAGAGTTGAGGGGCTATTGTGGCGGGCCGAATATATAATTATTCGGACAATGGTACTTATGGGCTGTAAGAGATATGAGGCCGTATGATTTTAGTTCCATGAGCCACCAGCCCAGTATAGGCCGAAGGGTTATGGTACCGACGTGAGGACATGGGTCCCGTTAGGGCCGATGGGATCAGTGGAGTGTCTCCGGATCAAAGAGAAGGTGACCCAGGCCAGGGAGTATACGGGCGGGCAGTTTATAGCCCGACCCATGAGCTGGCCCGAACGGGTCAGAAAGCGGTTACAAGGGGGCACGTGTCGTGGACCACCTGGCATTGGGAAAGGGGCTTCTAGAAGACTCTAGATGACCACGTGGCGCCCCGCTATAGGCAGTGTCACGTGACCGAGGACGTCATAAGTGACATCACAAGACTTGGAGAGCAAGTACATAGAGACCTATAAATACGAAGGGATAAACCCTAGAGGTACACGCACAATCTCAAATCTACTACTTTATTGTACTCTCTCTCTATACTAACTTGATCGTCGGAGTGTCCTTGGGCAAGAGGCCCAAGTGACACTAACCTGTGCTCTTTGGTGCAAGATCATTTGGTAGAGCGGAGGAAGTACGAAAGTAAGCATTCCTCGCAGAATCTTCCCACCACACGAACCTAGTCCTGTGAAAATCGCAATCTCCTTAAAGCATATTCACCTCGAACTGAGGTGAACCATCTATATCCAAGGGTAAAACAACTGAATCACAAATGTCGGAACACCTCCGATGAAATCTTGGCGAACTGAACCTTGTCTGTCTCTCCCTCTCTCACACAAAAACGTATTTCATAATAGTAGAGAAGAACACGAATGTTTGGTAACTTTCTCAATAGGGATTGATCAATATAAAGCCAAAGGGAGACCTTTGGATTGCAAGGCAGAAATGAATATGTGCAACTCTCGAATTGAATAGCTGCCTTCAACTTACTTCATGAGGGGAATTAACCAGCTGAAACTGTTGGCTTTTTGAGTTGCTTCGTCCAAATACAACGAATCCGTTCTTCGGTTGCCTCGGAAGATCCTCCGAACACCCATCTTATTTACAATTTTTCCAACAACTTATACATTACTATTGTGCCTGTAAATGCAAAATTTCTTACAAGGTAATTGAGTAATGTGTGGGGTGGGAAAAAAGAGAAAAGATGAGCCAAATTAAAAGATATCTATTCTGATATAGAAATGGGCTACCCATTTTGAGATGAACTCTTTTGTGATATTGCGTCGCAAAAGAGATTTCCAAAATTACCTCACAAGAAGAAAGAAGAAAAAAAAATCGACAATAACTACCTGTCAAACGTGATAAATGTAAAATCATTCTCACTCTTTCATACTCGACTCAACTACCAAATACCTAGTTGCACACGCCATGTATTCACGTGCAATGAGTGTTTTCCTCCTCCTAAGTGATGGCTAGCCAAGTTATTTTTTCATAATTATTGATCGATGAAATTGAGTAGGACGATCTAACCGTTGCACTTAATTTGTTTTATCAATGAGTGTTTAGCTTACACAATTTGCTTGTATGTATGTAATACTTAAAAATCAAAAAATCATTTAAAAAAAAGGCAAGAAGAAGTCTCAACCACACGATGCATATATGATGGATGCATGAGAATATATCTTCCATCAGTTGACCCTTCATGATCCATGAGCTGCATGGTGCTAGATCTTGCCCACACTAGCGAAACAGCAATGGACCACACCAACAGTTGCAGGCTTTCTATGGTGCTGGATTGACCCCACCACTTATTAAAAATGGTCTAAATATGGTGGGGTTGACACAGGTAATGTTGCATGCTCAGAAAAAAAATCCACATAAATGTTCAATCGCTGTATTTATCCTGTGAATTGTACGACAAGATTTTAGCGCATCTCGAAGGGACCTTTCAAAATATAATCAGTGTACAATTTGAACAAGACATTTTATAAATTTGTGCAATCACTAATTAAATTGTTTACGTACCTTGATCAAATAACATATGGTCAGTATAATTCAAAGAATAAACTTAACACGAATTTTTCTAGATAATGCTGTTATAAACGAGTGATTAATTAGGTAGATTTTCTGAAAAAAAAAAAACAAATTTTCAATGAAATCCATGAAAATGAATGGATCATCGATTCATCATGACGATACAACTTGATAAAGTACTTGCATGCTCACACTCTTACATCGGTTTGTGTGAATCTCCTACTGAACACAAGTGTGTAAATCTCGTACCCAACGCGAGTGTGTGAAAGTATTTGTGCATGTATTTTTTGTTTGCGTCATTAGTGAATTTTCTATTGAGAAAATACAACATATATACCGTCAGTGCATTTTGGACAATATGGAGTATAAAATTTTGTGGGCTAGTCTCTGTCATTTGTAGGTCAAATACGGTTTTGTAGAAATTTAGGAACTGAACCATATCTAACGGTTCCAAAGAATTGTGAACCATAACTAGACCGTTACACATATGGAACTAAACCACACCAAACCATTAGACCAGTCCGGTTTGGTTCGGTTTCCGATTCTAAGCCATGATAGTATTCAAAAATTGCCCAAAAAAACATGAATAACATACCACTAATTTTTTATAATGATTGATAATTCTTTTATACAATTTTCAATCCATGACAATAAATAATTAACCAGTGAGGCACATATAGGAAACATTTTGAAGGGATCAAGGTCCATGGATCCTTGGTAAGGCAAATTCTTAAACCTGACAAAATTATCAAGTGTATGGGTATATAGGAGTATACATATTACTCCCTCTGTCCCAATTTAATAGTTCCTTTTGGGAGTTCGTGTCACTTTTCAATTGATTATATCTCGTAATTTACATTGTTTTACGTGATTTTGAAAATATTGTCTTATAGAATTAATTGTGATCTATCAAACAAAATTCATATTGAATATGAAATCCATTACCAATTTCAAGTTATAAGTTGTTTTTTATCCGGTTAGAATAGAACGAGGGATTATTAAATTGGGACAGAGGGAGTATATTATATTATATGATATGTACATATACGGACAGGTTCGGTCCAAACCATGGTTTCTATTTATGAAACCGGGGACCGAACAAAAAATATCCGGTTCTCATTTTTTAGAACTAGAACCAATCTATCAAACCACATAACCAATCCAAATAGACCGGTTCGGTCCGGTCGGTCTAGTTTCAAGGTTTTTTCAGTTTTCTTGTACACCCCTAATGTATATCACCCTTCCATGTTTGAAAAAGTGAGCTTTTTAAATATAATATGGTAAATTCTATCCTTTTTTAAATAAAGAAATCATTAATTGTGTATGGAGTAATCTGTCTTGTGCAGCCTTTTAATTTGCCCTTATGTGTTCGGAAAACATAAAGAATTTGGGGGAACTGATAGTCCGGAATCTAAATGGGGAGTGCAGGTCCCAAAATTCGGAAAACATGCAAAGCTTTGGTGAAATATAAACCTCAATTCACAATGAGTGTAATGTTGCACAATAACCTTGCTCTTATTTGGCATTTTTTTTTTTAATCTATAAGTTTTTGTGATGACTTGGTTTGTGGGCATGGATTGACTAATTCGGAAAACTAGTTCCTCATCCACTAGTGAGGACCCAATTAAACTCAGAAAAAAGAGGTCTCATATACACCGATTCAACACAGTGTTGTGCGGGAGGTCTAAAAGGATCCAACCTCAACCCAAGTATCGCTAATGTAGAAATGCTACAGACACTAACTAGAATAAAAACTATTACTTTAAATGTGCATGTGTATGTGACACTTTTAGTGGATGAGTCTCTCAATGTATTGAATAATGCATTGATGTGCTAGTGTTATGTGTACATTTAATGTAATAGTTTGTATACTAGTTAGTTTTTATAACATTGCTCATCGCTGATGGCTATGGAAACTTATATCCAACTCAAAACCAATTGGCAATGAGTGGAGAGGTAAGTGATCGCTCATTTCATACCCAAGCAACGTGGAATTGTATCCCTTAACATCCCCTTACGTTCAACCGCATTCGAGGTTTGTCACATAGATCTTTTTGTATCTATCATCGTGCATTCTTTTTGTTGGTTTGTCATCGTGGGATGTGGATAGTGAATTTTATAAAATGTTGGAAGAATGGGCTCCGCTATGATACCATATGGAAACTTTATGTCCAACTCAAAACCAATTGACAATGAATTGAGAGGTCCACCGTGTAATTAAATAATTAACCATTTCATACCCAAACAATATGGAATTGTATTCCATAACAATGTCAATGATAGTGGAGGGGAAGTAACAACCCAAACAAAACATCCATCCGGACTATATATGTTCACCAAATCGAGCCGAATCTCACACAAAGAACTTGATAGGAAGGTAGAACCACTACTCTTGGTTTTATGTCCATAACAAAGGGGGCATCTTAAAGGTACAGTTGTTTCTTCTTTATTTGACATGAATGTTATCTCCAACCAGCTCTTGTTACCCATCTAGTAGAGCATTAGGACTGTGAAAGAAACCTGCCATTTGTTGCCTAATTGGCTTTTTCTTATTCATCTCCCACACATGAAAGTTCACTCGGTGCCTGCCAATTTCCACTCACAGTTCTTTCTTGTCCAGATATACACTTTAATTAAAAGGGTTTGGGGGTAAGAATGGACACTTTAATGGGTACCCATGCTGACAATGATAGGCACATGTGGAGTCATCTAATTTGCATCACTCTGTGGTGCTTCTGACATAAAATTTCTAGACTAGACAAAAAAGAAGGGATTTTTTTTCTTTTTAAGATGGGTGTTCATCTACCTCCAATTTTGTGTTCTGTAACAAAGAAGAAAAAAAACAATGGACCATTAAGTGCACACATGACACACCAAGTTATAAACCCCTCTGACCAAGTGGGAAAACCACTGTTATCAAGCCTTGAAAATTTGAGAATGTGACTGCACACTCTCAAACTCCAATTCATATGATTTGTGAGTGGTAGCAAATATGAGATTGATATATTCTCTAAAAAAATGCTAGCTATGTAAAAAGGACGCGGACAAGGACATAGATACAAGATTTCTAAAAAGAGGGAACACGACACGACATAGGACAAGGCAAAAATAAATAGATTAAATAAGTAGTTTATTTTATACAAGTGTATTACTCGCCGTTCAAAAAAGTAGTTATATGTACTACCATGAAGCATTATATATAAATAAGCATTATATTTACATCATATTACACTTTCAACTCAAATCTTCTAGGGGTGTCGATGTTACATAGACTACTAGTATCTAAGTTTTATATATATCTATTCAAATTATGAGTCGCCTGGAATCTCAATTCGCATAAAACAGAACTAATATGTGATTTTTGAGTAATGTATATAGATCGATACTTCAATACCACTATTCAGAACATTATGCTAATGTAATGACCCACGCCATCTCACTTACTTAACCCTTAGCCTAACCACATGGATCAGAAGGTTAACCTCAAGCAGTTGGTGGGCGTTTCCTTGTATACAACTTAACTTTCCTCTAAGTTCCCAATGTGGGAGATTACAATTTCCCCACCTTGGCGGCAAGGTCCTCGTTGCATCACATGATCCAACAACTTCCACTCACCAAGCAATATAGGACAAGTACCCACTTAAGTTCATCAAGTTCCTCAAGCTCGTCTCATGTGGCAGCCCAAGCATGAAAAACACCTCAAGCTCCTCACTTGTTGGGCCCACCCAAGCACTTCTCTTCGCCGGACCCGCCCTACACTTCCAGTTGGTGCAAGCTCTGATATAATCTGTAATGACTCACGCCAGCTGACCTGTTTCACTCTTAACCTAACTGTGTGGCTCAAAAGGTTAATCTCAAGTTAATAGTAGCCGGTCGACCTTTCCTTATATATAATTTAATTTTCCTCTACGTTCCCAACGTGGGACATTACAGCTAAGATCTTAATTTGCTCATATAACATCATATAAGTTCCATCCTTTTCATGAGGACAAAATTGATAAGCTTCCACTACCCTTTTTGCCTATGATTTTTCCTTAACTTGTGGAATACTCCATTATTGGATGGATGGACCCAGTAAGTTGCTTATCCTCGCTAGAATTACAGTAATTCTTTTGCATGTACAATTACTGTGCACTAGCTAGCAACACTAGGTGTAGGTTCTGCCGAAAAAAAAAAAAACAGTAGGTGTAGGTGCTACAAGTAATTCTTAAAATATTTATGTTATGAAGATCTCTTCTTGTACATCTAAGAGACAATTTGGGAATGGGAGTTATTAGCGTAAAAAGTCTAGAAATACACATTCCAAACTCAACTCCGTACAAAACTTTTATATATACTTGGGTTCACAAAAATCGTACTGTTCTGAACGAAATTGAGTCTCGAATTGTATTTTAGCATTGCTTTTCCTTCTTTGACCTCTTAAGAGCAAGTGCACAAGATGAGGTAAATAGGCATTTGAGCTACAGTAGCTGGCTATGTTTACCTAGGCACTATACACTTGCTTTCCATTTCTTTTTCTTTTTTCCTCCTCCTCCTCCTCTCTCTCTCTCTCATCAGAAGATGTAGTTGTTTTTTTTTAGGGCAAAAGATGTACTTCAAGTATAATATTTTTTGATATTAAATTTATAGACAGAAAATAATAGAGAGGCTGGTGGAGGGGGAACCACAAAGTGGATAGGTAAACTAGAAATTGTACCTTTTTGACAAGGTATTTTGCCTAGTATTGGTGCACTTGCTCTAAGCTGTAGCACAGCTAAAGTAGTTGAGACATGTTGGGGGACAATTTTTTTGAGGTAATAGGAATATTTTTTGGCAAGTCATGAATAGTTACAATTGCTGATGAGGTGGCACAATCTGGACCACACAATAGGTGCATATGGTACACCCAAATAAGGGGTGTGTATTGTAGTCATTTCCAAATAATTATACTCAATTAGCTCTTACAAAACTTCTTCTTGAAAATAATCTGAAGTTTTATTTTTCAAAACATTATTGTACTTATCTTTTGCAAGATTGTAAACTTCAATTTCAATCAAACAAACAAAAGACACTTTTAATACTGAATAAATCTGTAGATAAGAGAATTTTAATTCGATCGATGAAGTAGATGAGGGAATTTAAGACCCTAAAACGACATGAGGGAATGGGGAATTTAGTGGGGAACTCATCTGTTGTTTTCAAGTCACATGGGTACAATTAGGAGGGTCTTTTTCAAAAGACAATTCAATTAGTGCCTAAAAGGACATACCCTCTACCCCACCATCCCTCCTATTGCCCACTTGTTTCTCATGAAAGTCCATAGCTTTCGATCCTCCGGTGTTTGAAGTGTGGGGCATGAATTGTCGGTATGGAATTATCACGAATCAAGAAGAAGCTCGGATACGCACACGGCACACAGATATAGACACAATGTGTCACGACAAGGTTTGCTTTCTTGAGACTTAGCTCTAATTAAGCTTTGTGTTTGAATCAAAGCATTCTAACCAGAGAAGGATCTAGAAATTTAGATCAATTTAGGCACAAATCAGTTACAATAGTGAAATCTGTTTAACTAAACTTATTTTGTATGTTTGTAACTCATTACAACATTACATATTGGCGATTATTTGTATAAGTTCACCCTATGGTTAACGGAAAGGAATGAGTTTGTGCAAAAAAGGACGTGAAAATTTAGAAGTTGAGAAATAAGTAATCACACAAATATATCCAAAAAGAAAGAGAATTTAGAGTAATACTGTTCGAATATCACTCCATCATAAATTTAATGGGTATCAATAAACTATATAAGGATATTAATGTAATTATTCAAAATTGACGTGGGGGTCATGGGGCCGTGTTTGATTAGACTCATGGCATTGTTTGTTAGTATATCATTTTCTCCGTTAGCTGATTCAGTTAGAACCATTACCCCCACTTAAGTCTGTCCTTGGTTCTACCTGAATTGGCTAAGGGAGAAAATGATATAGCAAACAATGCCATGAGCCTGATCGATCTTGAATCTGTAGAAATGCCAACACAAGAACAAAGAAAGATTTTTACTTTTTACTTTTTAACTTCATAATTTTCTTCATACAATTTTTGGTACGTCCATAAATAGGTATTTTTTTTATAACTGGATGTCTGGATCAGCTTGCATGCAACTCGACTAATTTCATAAATCCGTATGTTAATCAATGATCTAAACACAACCTAGCTAACTGTCAAAAGCCGAATCGAGCCGAATCCTATGAGGTTCGGGATCAGTTTGTTAAAGTAAGAGTCAGGCTCGAGTTCGGCTCGAGTTCGATTCGAGCCTAGACAAGTGAGCTCGAGTTCGGCTCGTGAAAAAATTTCAAAGCTCGGGCTCAGCTCGGTAGGGCTCATTAAACTCAAACAAGCTGAACCGAGCCGAATTTAGGCTCGAATCTAGCTCGATAGGGCTCGTTAGCAATTTAGAACACAAAGTGAGAGGGGAAAGAGATGTTGTGGACGTCGTTCGCGGGACTGCCCACGCGTTTTGGTGTTGTGTTTGTGAAAAAGGGCGATCCGGGAAAAAGAAAAATTTAGAGTCGCCCCCCGGGGTTTAATTTTTGGAAAATGTTAGGTACCCGAGAAACCGTTTAGAAAAAAGTAATGACTCTTATGCCGCTGAAAAAGGGTTTGGTCTGTGAAAAATAGAGATTTGGGTTCGGGAGCCAGGTTACCCGCGGGGAAGGTTTTGTTTGAAAAATGCACCCCGCGTGCCCGGAACTTTCCGGTCTTTACTAGATCTTTGTGGGATTATTCTTTGACAATATTTCAACGAAAACCTTATTTCACATAAACAATATATCGAGAAATACTATGCTTAAAGGGAACGAATAATGATAACAAGTCACATAATACGCAATCAAGTATATAAATGCAAGAAAATTAACTGAGAGGGGGTTTAAATGCAAAAACAGAAAGTAAAGGTGGTTAACCGCAATTTAACCTACTAGTTTTTACCAAAAACAGAGCATCGAATTTTCTGAAACAGAGCATACAAAAAGTTTTTCCAGTGATACCGTACGGTGTCTGAAATTACACCGCGCGGTGCCATGAGGATGCCGTACGGCGCCTCTGTGTAGTGTATTTTTCAAAAATTCTCATTTTTATCCGATTGAAACCCACTTTGTTTTTGGTATAAAAACCACACCATTTACTGATAAAAATAGGTTTGGAAAATGTTTTTAGTGAATGAATGTACCTCATTTTAGGGACGGCATCCCGCGACAATCGATAATGTCGTGCGGTACCTACCCGAGAGGCTCGAATTTTGTTGAAATGTCTCTGTTTGTTCTTAGGGTAGAGCTACGGAGCTCTCCTCGAGTCCGACGGAGATTCCCCTCAGAAGATTGCAATTTGAAGACGAACTGTTGTACCTTGGAACGGAACTGGATGGACGGGGTTAGTTGATTAAAGGAAGCGAATGTCGGGCTTTCGGGTCTTTGTGGAACTGAGCTTTGAACAGTGGGTGAATGCGAATATAACGACGGGTTTCTTTTCGAAGAAATGAATTTGGGTTTCTTTCTTTCGGAATGATCTATTTCAGCTCTCTCCCTTGGAACTCTCTCCGATTGAACCTCTTGAAAACGCCGGATGGCGTCGGTTTTTATAGACGAAGGTGAGCTAGCATCATTTGCCGAATATCATCATTCGGGCGAATATCATCATTCGTTTCTGAGCTGCTGAGCAATCGCGGGAATCCTGTTGATGGGACAAGGGTGTCGTACGGCATCAAAGGTGTGTCGTACGGTGCATAGTGTAACACCGCATAGTGCAAAGAGAATTTCAAGCCGTACGATTATGGGTTTCAGGCCGTACGGTTCAGGTGGGTTTGGATTTTTTGGTTCTTTTGATCCATCCGTTTCAAGTATCCGTTCCAAGGTACATTTCGCGCATTCTTTTCATCATTGGGGATGCACAGGGATTAAAATTGGGGTGTCTACAGATGCTTCAAAACAATTTTACATGTAGATCTACCACAATAATCAAGAAATCAAACAAAAATAAACAATTCTATTACAATAATCAAGAAATCAAAAGAAAAACAACATGAGAAAAAAATATTGAGAACTAAATAAAGTACTCTAGTTAGGGATAAAACCCATCTATTCATAGTAGAGTACTCTAGTTAGGGATAAAAGAACAAAAAACTATGTAGGAGTTTCTCAACTATAAAATATTTACATGTAGACCCCTAAAATATTATTAATTATATTTTGACCCCGGGTTCACGAGCCTAACTGAGCCGAATCCACTTAGGTTCAGGTTCGGCTCATTTATGGAACGAGCCTAATATTGAGGTTCAAGTTCAGTTCGTTTAGTAGATGAATCGAACGAGCTCTTACCGAACCGGGCGGCTGAGGTTCCATAGTGTGTGAAACCAAAGTGAGGTTATGTGAAAAACTGAGTTGTGTGGGAAACCAGCAAGTGAGGTTCCATAGTGTGTGAAACCAGCGAGTGAGGTTCCGTGAAAAAACTTGAGTCGTGTGGGAAACCAGCGAGTGAGGTTCCGTGAAAAAACTTGAGCCGTGTGGGAAACCAGCGAGTGAGGTTCCGTGAAAAACTGAGTCGTGTGGGAAACCAGCTAGTGAGGTTCCATAGTGTGTGAAACCAGCGAGTGAGGTTCCGTGAAAAAAAATTGAATCGTGTGGGATTCCGTGAAAAAAAACTGAGTCGTGTGGGAAACCAGCGACTGAGGTTCCATAGTGTGTGAAACCAGCGAGGGAGGTTCCGTAAAAAAAAACTGAGTCGTGTGGGAAACCAGCGAGTGAGGTTCCATAGTGTGTGAAACCAGCGAGTGAGGTTCCATAGTGTGTGAAACCAGCGAGTGAGGTTCCATAGTGTGTGAAACCAGCGAGTGAGGTTCCATAGTGTGTGAAACCAGCGAGTGAGGTTCCGTGAAAAACTGAGTTGTGTGGGAAACCAGCGACTGAGGTTCCATAGTATGTGAAACCAGCGAGTGAGGTTCCGTGAAAAAACTGAGTCGTGTGAGAAACCATCGAGTGAGGTTCCGTGAAAAACTGAGTCGTGTAGGAAACCAGCGAGTGAGGTTCCATAGTGTGTGAAACCAGCGAGTGAGGTTCCGTGAAAAAAACTTAGTAGTGTCGTTTTCGTGAAAAATCAAAATAAGTACCTGACGGATTTTAAAAACAAATGATTTTTAAAAGGTTTGATAAAGTGTGAGAACCATATCTTGCAAAGGGGGTGCACTGCAATTTTCCCGTCGTAAGAGAGAAAGTTGTGCGGCTTACAACCTTAGCTGCCCGGTCAACAACTTCAGTCGTGCGGCTAAGGCATCGATTTGGGGCCGAAACAAAACCGTCGTGCCTCTTGAAATTTCGTTTCTCACGTTCCAAATATCAGAGGCGGTTCTGGTGGCGATAATCTCTCCTTCAACCGATTTCTACCGGTTTCTTCCAAAATTCTTCAAAATCAGAGATCCAAAACCTTGGTTCTTGCAAAACCCGACATCCATGTCTGATATTACTGCCGACGGGAGTGGTTCGACAGCATCTGGTACGTCGTTGCCAGAGCACACAGAGGGGATGGCGGTGTTGTTGTCGTTCGATGGTGGTCCGGCTCTATCTGTTCCAAGTGGGAGTGGCACGATCGAAGCAGATCCAACCCACGAGGAGGGCCGCGCGGCCTTGATTGGGGAGCAGGCCCACCGTGCGGCCGAGCTTGGGGAAGGAAAAGGTCATACCCTCGTGCATGATGGCGGGATGTCTAGGCACGGTCCAGAAGTCGCCCAAGTTGAGACCCATGAGAGTCAAGCTATGGATGAACCCGTGGGAGGAGATGAGCTTGGGCCAGGGAGTACGGCAGTTGATGAGGGTGGTACGGAGCAGGAGGGAGTCGTAGAGACCGCAGTGCAGGTGGTAGCCGCGGGGCCGGTAGTAGTCGCGGTGGTGACCATGGGATGGCGTTGAGCTGATGTGCCCTAGTCTTGGACAAATGTGTCCCCAAATGATAAGCTTCAGTTCTGAACCCCTCGACTCGTTCATCCACACATAGGCTCTTCCATGCATTTGAAATCATCTTCCACGAGTTTAAGAATGTCGAGACTACCAAGGGTTGACTGGACAAAAGACCTTGTGTGAATTTGGATAAGGCCTAGACGATACGAGTGACTTTACAAAGATGCCCCTGATTTGGGCGGAGATGACATACTAAAAAAGGGGGTAGATTTGGACAAGACTAGGCTGACTTAATAGACTCAAAAGAGTGACTTCTCTGAAGGTGCTCCTAATTGGGTGGAGAATGACTACTCATGAATTTGGTAGACGCCGGTTATTTTGACCTTGTGACAAAGGAATGGACTCTGACAAGATTATGTTGACCTGAAAAAACCTTTAAGCGATGACAAACTCGAGAATTCGGGAAATGGCAGAAGGTGCCCCACAATTGATGTTTGAAATTGTCATAAACTTGAGTCTTTTTGGTTTTAAAATTGTGTTTACTCCGTTAAATAATGTTCATTCAAATTGATTATCAAAACACAAGAATTCTTATTGTGAACCTATGCCCCGGGATGCTGATCTGCTGATTTTCCATTGAGGTGCTCCGATTTGGACTTTTGCTTCCCGTTGCTGAGATCTTTGGTCTTGTGCAATGCCTTGCTCCGGGTTGCTTGATGAGGATCTGAGCTTAGGCGGATCTTTGGTGTTTTGCAATGACTTTTGATTCGGGTTCTTTTGATCCTTCGGTTTGGAGTGTTTTTTGTAATGCTTTGACTTTTGACCCGGGTTGCTGATGAAGATCTGAGGTGCTCCGGTTTGGACTTTTACTTCAGGCGGATGCTGGTGTTTTGCAATGCTTTGACTTTTGATGATATTGTTCCACTAGATCCTCGCTATCAAGCTGTGTTTTTCAATCTGAAAAGACTTTATTTAGGTTATAACAAGGTCAAGGCTTTGGGCTAAACCAAGAAAGGATAGTAGGCTCAAAAAAAAATTTCATTTTTCTTCTGGGTTAAAGCTAGCAGCTATCTTGAACTCTTTTTGTGTGTCATTTCTGTTTTCTTCAATGTTTTCCTTTGTGCCCTGTTTTGGATTTTGATGGACACTTTCTTTCTTTTTTCCTTCTACAGTGCTTCGCATTTGGTTATGCCTATGAACTTGGCATTTTCATTCTTTTGAAATTTTGACGTGCTGCTGACAACCATGCATTTGGCACTTTCGTCTGGACATCCTGCTGAAAACTATGCATTTGGCACTTTCGCTTCTCTTAATTCACCCCAATGTGAGGGATAGCTGCCTAGTTGGGTTCTTCTTCAAAGAAAATGATTCAGGCTCAAAAGGGCTATCAAAGGGATATATTTATCTGGGGAATAAAAACAAAGAATGCCTTCATTTTGAATTGCACAACTTGATAGAAAGAATTTGTACATGCTCTGACTTTTTCCTGGACCTTACTTCAAAGTTTTGATCCAGCGAGCTTTTTGCCTTAACTTTTGCCTAGGCCGCCCTTGCGGGTTTTCAACCTAGCAGGTTTTTTTTTTTTTTTTTGGTGTCAAAGCATTGCTCATTGATGATGTTGGAGAATGACGCCTGGAATTCCTTCTTCGTATGAGAGCTGAGGGTTCAATCTTTTCGTGTTTTGAAGTGACTATCATGAATCTCAAATGATGGTGGAAAACAATTTCATTTTCAAGGATTAATGCGAAAACTCAAGTTTATTATGACAATTCTAACACAAAAGTGTGACATCGATTCTCAGGAGTTGCGACCGAACCACTGAGAGCTGCCTACGTATCCCTTTGCAAGGAATCAGGTCGTGACGTAGTTCGGGACTACAATGCTGACTATTTTTTATTTTTCTCTTTTCAACGACAAGACAGACTCGAATATGAAGACAAACATCAAAGTAGAAATACAAACTGGCTCAATAAAAGAGAAGACTCTGACTCAAAACTTGAAAATTCCCAAAACTCGTGGAAGAATGGTCTATCTCATGGTCCTTGGCGGTTCATACTTGTTTTGCTGGTCTTGACATCAATCAACAATCACCCATGGGTTCAGAGTAAATATGAGAATTGAGACTTGACTGGGTGTTTGTTTTTGTTGGTGGGGAAATGATGGTTCACTGTCGATGAGGTTCTGAATTCTGTGACGAAGGCGATGACACTCATCGGTATCGTGACCAGGCATTTGGTGAAATGCACAGAAGGCATTGGGGTTATGGTAAGATGGAAGCTTCTGAGGTAGAGGAGTTGGAGTAAGTGGTTTGACATGGCCGGCTTTGAGGAGCTTCTCATAGATCAAGGACAGAGGCTTGGAAATTTGGGAAATAGTTCTTTGTGGTTTTTGAGAGTTGTTGGTTTGGGCTTTAACTTCGTTGGCAGGCATGCCTTCGTTGAAATTTTGGGTTGTGGAGCTTTGGTCATTTGAAGTGGAGCCAAGGGGGATCTGGTTGACTTGAGCATTGGGCTTATGTTCAGGAAGTGGAATGGTTCCATCTTCAATGAGATCTTGGATTTTGTGTTTGAGACGGAGGCAATTATTGGTATGATATCCGGGCATTTGGTGGTAGGTACAGAAGGTGTTTGGGTTATGGTTGGCAAGGAGCTCTTCAGGTAATTCTCGAGGCTCAAGTGGTTTAAGAAGGTTATTCTCAAGAAGGCTTTGTAGACAGGAATAAGGGAAGTGGAGAATTGGTGAAAGTTTATTTTAGGGCAGTTGGTTCGGGTTGTTTTCATGGAATTGTCGTTTGTGGAGCTGGGGGTGGTTTTTGCAAGGTCGTCCTTCTTGATGTCCTGCTGGTGCACTTTCGGATCTCCGATACCAATGAAACTTTCAAGGCCCATGGGATTGAATTCTTCCAAGATAGATTTATCTAATTCAGAAATTCTTGCCAAGGCTGCAACCATTTCCGGGCTCTTTCTGGGTCATTGGGGGTTCTCTTGGGCTGGTAGGAGATGGTTACAGACGTCTTGTACCATGATCATGAGCTGGGTGATTTGGCTGTTGATCTGTTTGCCCATATCAATTAGAGTCTTCTTAATCTCCTTGATCTCAGCCTGAACTTCCATGTCTGTTGCTTCGGGTCGGATCATCCTTTGAATGGGTGAGGTTTTCTTGTTTGGTTGAATGACTGGGGATTGACAGTAAAGCAAACTCAAAAATACCCCTGCTTGTTGTATTTTGAAAAAATGGGAATGTCGTATTTGTGTCGTCATGTATACTAAACTAAGTCTCAAAAGGTTTTCAACAGCCCTGGGTAGGTCGACTACTCAGTCGGTTAAGTTCCTGTGTGTTGGAACCAGAGCCAATCAACTTTCGTGACCATCCAAGACAAAGCAATAAGGCTGTCGAAATCTGGATAGAAATGTGATAAAATCACAAGGAGGAACCGTTCGAGCACGGCTGACACTGGAGGTGTTTCAAACTCCAAAGATTTAAAGTCTCCTAGACTATGCAAAAATGGGTCTTAGAAAGGATGTCCCGATCCTCAGTGTTTCTTTTGACAGTGTATCCTTTGTTTAGGATAGCAGGATTCAGAGAAATTAAATCAACTTGGTTCTCAATAATTCCTTTTCAAGGATCTAACTTTGACTTTAGGGACAATTGCCCCAGCTTGGGTCAATTGTTCATAATTTCTGTTAGGTCATTGTCAAGGAATTGTTAAAGATCAAATTGATTTGATTTTCCTAAGTCATATTATTCTAAGGACTAAATTAATCTGAACAACATGCATTGGGATGCACGACTCATCATCGGCCAGGGCAACCTCTTAAGATCGCGGGAAAATGTGACAGCATAGTTTCTAATTAATCATGATAATACAAAAGCATGCAAAATGATGACAAGAAAAATATATAGAGAGCAGTAAACACCAAACAGGATATATCACGTAATCCTAACCTGTAGGTCCCTGTCCTAGGTTGGAGGGTTCTAAGTTCATTATATGCAAAGGCTGGGTTTTGGTTTAAGGGGGTTCCCTAGACTAGAGCCAATATTTGCCTCCCCTGAGCCAAGAGTACTGACGTGGCAAGGGTAGTAACGGCAGGCTGACTTATCATCGTCCAAGGTTACCGAGAATCCTGGGATGTCCTAACACCAGCAAGCTGGATAGGGTAACCAGGACACAACGGCGGGGCTAGTAACCATGCACGTGCAATGCAAAAGTTTAACAATAAAATCTTTTAAAAAAATCCCACAAATATTTTTCAAGTTTGGCTCGCTTTTTAAATTAATCAAAACCTTGAAATTTTACTCATGCAAACAACCGGGAAAGCACCAGTCTAGACTGATTGGGCTTTCACCCTGACATCAATCCTTTCTAGTACAGCGTGAAGCACGTACTTGGTGTCAAGCTTTCGAAGGGTCGTTTTACAAGTGTAAAATGTCAAAATAAAGATTAATTTAAAAAAATTCGATACCCAGCGGAGTCGCCATTTTGTGGACGTCGCTTCACGGGACTGCCCACGTGTTTTGGTGTTGTGGTTGTGAAAAAGGGCGATCCGGGAAAAAGAAAAATTTAGAGTCGCCACCCGGGGTTTAATTTTTGGAAAATGTTAGGTACCCGAGAAACCGTTTAGAAAAAAGTAATGACTCTTATGCCGCTGAAAAAGGGTTTGGTCAGCGAAAAATAGAGATTTCGGTTCGGGAGGCAGGTTACCCGCGGGGAAGGTTTTGTTTGAAAAATGCACCCCGCGTACCTGGAACTTTCCGGTCTTTACTAGATCTTTGTGGGATTATTCTTTGAAAAGATTTTAACGAAAACCTTATTTCACATCAACAATATATCGAGAAACACTATGCTTAAAGGGAACAAATAATGATAACAAGTCACGTAATACGCAATCAAGTATATAAATGCAAGAAAATTAACTGAGAGGGGGTTTAAATGCAAAAACAGAAAGTAAAGGTGGTTAACCGCAATTTAACCCAATGGTTTTTACCAAAAACAGAGCATCGGATTTTCTGAAACAGAGCATACAAAAAGTTTTTCCAGTGACACCGTACGGTGTCCGAAATTACACCGCGCGGTGCCATGAGGATGACGTACGGCGCCTCTGTGCAGTGTATTTTTCAAAAATTCTCATTTTTATCTGATTGAAACCCACTTTGTTTTTGGTATAAAAACCACACCATTTACTGATAAAAACAGGTTTGGAAAATGTTTTTAGTGAATGAATGTACCTCATTTTAGGGACGGCATCCCGCGACAATCGATAATGTCGTGCGGTACCTACCCGAGAGGCTCGAATTTTGTTGAAATGTCTCCGTTTGGACTCAAGGAAGAGCTACGGAGCTCTCCTCGAGTCCGACGAAGATTCCCCTCAGAAGATTGCAATTTGAAGACGAACTGTTGTACCTTGGAACGGAACTGGATGGATGGGGTTAGTTGATTAAAGGAAGCGAATGTCGGGCTTTCGGGTCTTTGTGGAACTGAGCTTTGAACAGTGGGTGAATGCGAGTATAACGACGGGTTTCTTTTCGAAGAAATGAATTTGGGTTTCTTTCTTTCGGAATGATCTATTTCAGCTCTCTCCCTTGGAACTCTCTCCGATTGAACCTCTTGAAAACGCCGGATGGCGTCGGTTTTTATAGACGAAGGTGAACTAGCATCATTTGCCGAATATCATCATTCGGGCGAATATCATCATTCGTTTCTGAGCTGCTGAGCGATCGCGGGAATCCTGTTGATGGGACAAGGGTGTCGTACGGCATCAAAGGTGTGTCGTACGGTGCATAGTGTAACACCGCACGGTGCAAAGAGAATTTCAAGCCGTACGATTATGGGTTTCAGGCCGTACGGTTCAGGTGGGTTTGGGTTTTTTGGTTCTTTTGATCAATCCGTTTCAAGTATCCGCTCCAAGGTACATTTCGCGCATTCTTTTCATCATTGGGGATGCACAGGGATTAAAATTGGGGTGTCTACAGATGCTTCAAAACAATGTTACATGTAGATCTACCACAATAATCAAGAAATCAAACAAAAATAAACAATTCTATCACAATAATCAAGAAATCAAAAGAAAAACAACACGAGAAAAAAATATTGAGAACTAAATAAAGTACCCTGGTTAGGGATAAAACCCATCTATTCATAGTAGAGTACTCTAGTTAGGGATAAAAAGAACAACAAATTACGTAGGAGTTTCTCAACTATAAAATATTTACATGTAGACCCCTAAAATATTATTAATTACATTTTGACCCCGGGTTCACGAGCCTAACCGAGCCAAATCCACTTAGGTTCAGGTTCGGCTCATTTATGGAACGAGCCTAATATTGAGGTTCAAGTTCAGTTCGTTTAGTAGACGAATCGAACGAGCTCTTACCGAACCGAGCCTTGAATAGTTCGCGAATAGCCCAGTTCATTTACAGCCCTACTGTCAAGAGATATGCTCTTCTTATTCATGAGGTGTTTGGGAGACTATTTTTTCACTTTTTGCATTTTTTTTTTTTTTTGTTGGTCTTTTTAGATTATGGTCACAACTCACAATTTATATATTATTGATACGTACAGTGTTTCGGAGATTTGTGCAAAACGCATTTTGCAACATGAGTAGTGTTTGAGAGATGTGGGCAAAATACATTATAGGTATTTTTTGTTAATTAACCAAAATGGTAAAGTTTCAAATGAGAAGTCGAAAAGCTAGCTCCTCCCCCATACTTTTAGCTTCTCCTCTCCAAAGTCCAAAAATAAAAATCCATTTTCTTGAAACTCACATTGTGGTGTTCACCTAGCCAAACAGCCAGAAGTGAAAACATGGGAAAGCGAAAGGGGATAATGAGGTATCCAAACGGGCCCGAGTACTAAATGTCATTGTTTTGAATGAGCTGTAAGCCTGTAATTCGTGCAACATTTTCTGATTGAGTAGGTCATGACTAAAGCAAGGCCACTTTCGAGTGATCCCTTCTTGTCGCATTCTTTTAGGAAACCAATCTGTTAATAGTGAATGCAGTTTGAATACGCCTGTACTATAATGGTTGGGGGTTGGTTCTGAGAGAACTGGATAAGAGTAACGTGAATATAACAAAAATTCATAAAAGACAAAAATAATACTGAAACCAAAAACACGAAAAATAGAGTGGTAACTCATTCAAGATGTCAGTTCAAATCAAATATGTGGTTTAAAGACAGAGAACTTTTTTCAATCGCATGGTCGATTTTCCTTGGCAGCGATTTGTCCTTGAGCTACTTCACTTCACGCAAACATGTGTGGAAAAAGATTAAGGGAAGAGCTGAAGAGTAAAAACCTTTATTTAACATACGGAGACGACTTTTCTATCATATGCCAGTGGATCGCACCTTATTTCACACTATTTTGGATCCACTTTAATGGATATAAGAACCACAAGAGAAATTAAGCAACTTGAATACAGTAGTTAACATCTGATTGCAGCATATTTATTTTGAAAAATTCAACTTTTAAGAGCTCATTTTTGTCAAACATATATGATGTACATGGTATCAAAGTCACGTCAAAGAGGTCGGATGGCACAAATTGTGGTTCCCTCAACGCGACCGCGAATGGGATAGGGGAATTCCTGTTCGTCCATTTAAAGGTGACAAATTCTTTTGGTGCACCTAATTTTTTTAATTTGTGGTCCTTTCTTGCGTAGCACATGCTATATTGATATGAAACTTTGTCCATGCCCTACTGTTGATTGGAAAAAGCAGAAAAACTCTGGGGTCTTTTTTTTTATCAACATCTAAAAAAAAGAGCCCTTTTTTTATTAAAAAAAACCCTCTGTTTTTTAATATATTTTTTGGTGAAGAAAAAAAAAGATGAAGAAAAATTTGCTGATTTTAGCAGATTTTCAGGATTCATCAAATTTTCAGGATTCATATGAATTTAAGCTAAATTCTGCACTATAAAACTAAATTTGGGTTTTAAATTTCTATCATATATGTTCAGAAAATAAAGATAAAAATTCCAACACGCATTAACAGAAG
This sequence comes from Vaccinium myrtillus, assembly GCA_016920895.1. Lineage (NCBI taxonomy): Eukaryota > Viridiplantae > Streptophyta > Magnoliopsida > Ericales > Ericaceae > Vaccinium > Vaccinium myrtillus. The sequence continues at coordinate 20,349,704 of CM029280.1, read as the reverse complement.
TCAAAAATTTCACTACGCAGGGGTGAATTTTTTTCCAAAATACTTTGCAGTGGCGAGCCTATATAACTCATAAGAATTTTTTTCTCTATATAATACTTAGAGGTTTTTTTTTTTTTTTTGCAGGGGCGACCGCCCCTACTGCCCCCTTCTGACTCTATCCCTGAGCATTAATTATTTATCAAAACATGTCATTATCTAATAGTCGCATTTTGTGCGGCAATCACTTGGTGGAAAATTTATACGCGCCCCGTGACAAGTTCCCCCCGGCCCCACCCCCTTTTCAGGACACAATTACTGTTTTACCCCCACCTTTAATTATTTATATTATTTACTATATTAATTCATTTCTTTATATAAATCATTTAATTATTTAATTTCATTTCTTTATATTAATTTTATTTAATTCATTTATTTTATTTTATTATGTATTTATATCTTTTATTAATTCCAACCTATTTATTTAATTATTTAATATCATTTTTTTATTTAATTCATTTCTTCATATTAATTTTTTATTTTTATTTTTATTTTTCTCTTTTATTTATTTAATATTGTTTATTTACATCTTTTTCTTAATTATTTAATCTTATTTATTTAATTCGTATATTCAGATTATTTCTTATCTTGTTATCTTCAATTACAACCACTCATTCAGATGATTTTTTTACCTTCTTATCTTCTTATCTTCATTTATAACCACTTATTTATCTTTATTCACAACCATTTATTCAAATTATCTTCTTATCTCCTTATCTTCATTTATAACCACTCATTCAAATTTTTTTCTTATCTCATTACATTCTTATCTATTTATACTACTTCATTCTTCTACTACTTCACACCTTCATTCTTCCACTACTTCATACATTCACAGAACATCTCCCACTATTTTTCTTTCTTTTTTCGTAATTCATCGAACTACATTATGGATGGCTACTACTATTCAAATGGTTGGCCATTTGAGAATGATGTTCCCAGTGAGGAGAGCATCTCCTACAGCAATTGCGATTATACACTGGAATTTAGCACTGATCAAGTTAGTTATTTCCGTTGTTCTTATGCATATTCGTCATTTATTTTGAAAGTAGATAAAATATGATCAGGTTAGTTATTACAAATCAAGACACCAATGAAATCACAGTTATTGTTTGGGTTCATCCTACAAGTCTAGAGCTATCTGTCAAGTTTTCGTCCGTGTTGGTAATTGATGCCACGTACAAAACGAATGAGTATCGGAAACCACTATTGGAGGTTGTGGGTATCACATCCACAAATCTAACTTACTCGCTTATGTTCGCATATCTTAATAATGAGAGGGCAGATCAACTGACATGGGCCTTGGATACCTTAAAGAAGTGGATGGTTGGAAAAGGGGCATTGTTGCCATTGGTATTTGTTACAGATCGGGATTTGGCACTTATTATAGCCATTGAAGCATGTTTCCCCATGGTACGTCACATCCTTTGCATTTGGCACATAAATAAATGCATAATGAAGAACTACAGTGCTGTGCTTGGTCCTTAGTTTCAATACTTTTACCATTCATGGCAGTCTCTTATTCATTCATCGACCACTTCGTCTTACCAGCAAAAGTGGGCTGATGTGTGCGAGGAGTATAGCCAATTCCCGCGTGTCATAACTTATCTTGCGGATACATGGTTAAGGCCGTACAGAAATCGGTTTATTTCAGCATGGACAGATACATGTATGCACCTTGGAAGCAATTCAAGTCAAAGATATAGTCACTTTATAACTTTAAGAATTAAATTTTTTGCATTATATTCTACTACACTATTTAAAATTTTGTATTTAAACAAAGCGCATTATTCTATTACAGGGCCGAGTCTGCACATACGAGGCTAAAGAAGTATTTGGGGAATACCACCATGTCATCGCTCCAAACATCTTTTGACCGCATGGAAAATATGTAGAGAAATCAGTTTGGGGAAATTAAGAAGTCGTTCGAGAAATCTCTCAACATTTCACACCACTCACAATTACGTGACGACTTTTGATGAAATAAGGTGTCGCGTTTCATTATATGCAATGAGGTTGATCGAATTTCAGGTACAATCCGCCGCAGACGCCTACCCCCTCCCAGGCGGCTATTGCGGCTATTCGATCAAAACAACACACAGATTGCCATGCCTGCACGATCTTGCATGTTACCGTTCCATGCGCATTCCAATTCCGTTATCCAGTATCGACGTTCATTGGAGTAAGCTCTCAATGCATGCGGACGGGTTTAATGACGAGGGAGAACAACCCGACGGGACATCTCATGTGGTTGACATATTGCAGGGGATGGATCCATGTATGCGAAAGCATATGATAGCCAAGTTTGTTGATATGGTGGATCCATCTCAAAGCAGTGTTCGAGCCCCATCGTACAACACAGAACATATAGGTCGACCTGCGGGAAAAGCTGAGCAGAGTGGACGATGCATACCTTTTTGTACATAAGCATATACTTCATCATCTAGGAAAGGGAAAGGGAGAGAGAGAGGGGGTGGCCGGAGAGGGAGAGGGAGGAGGTTGACTACATTCTGTATTTACCTGGGCTATTTCAGCGGTATATGTCCCACACTAAAGACGTCAAAGCTGATGGTCATTGTGGATTCAAGGCGATAGCTGCACACTTCTATGACACTGAGGACGACTGGGCTCAAGTACGACAGGATCTTATTCAAGAAATTTTTCAGAATAAAGATCTCTACGATGTGCTTTATCCACAACGGAATTTGGCAGATGAGCTACTATAGTTACTGAGCTATTTCCGATGTACGGCTCCAGAGCCAAATTGGATGGATTGTATGAGATTGGGGGTGGTCATCGCATCACGGTACAACATTGTTTTACACACATTTGACACGAATGTTTGAGGTTGTTATACTCACTTGCCCCTGAGATCCCCTCCAATTCCGGTCCAGCACTGCAAAAAATAGCTATTGCTCGTATTAGCAATCACTTCGTGCAACTTTTTTTGCACCCTCATCACCTTGTACCACCCATCCCAATATGGTGGTGGAAGCATGCGTCTGATGAAGCTAAAGGATGGGCTTTAAGTTATGATCTTAATTTGTGGTTCCAAGTACTGGGCGTCGTGCCGGGACCACAATTTGGAGGCAATATTGATTAGGGCTGAACATTGTCAACGTGATTGTAATATTTATTCACTTTTAAACGTGATTGTAATATTTGTTTACTTTTAAGCGTGATTGTAATATTATTCACTTGTAGAAGTTTTTTTTTTAATTTATTACTCCCTCCGTCCCTATTTAAATGATGATGTTACTATTCCAGCTGGATTCGAAAGTTGTTTATAATTTTCAATCTATATTACATAAAATATGCAATATGGATCTTGTTTTATAGAAATCAATGAGTTCTAAAATACAATTTTTTCAAAAGTACATAATATATTATAGATTGAAAGTTATAGACAATTTAAAAATAAAGTCAAAAAGTGAAAGTGGTCATTTAAAAAGGGACGGAGGGAGTATCATTGTTAAGACAAATTAATTAACTAACTAAAATAATATAACATTGACACTTCGTCATCAATTCCCCTCAATCCATTTGTTGTCTAATACTTAACGGTAAGTGGTTAGGGGTTTAATTAATGTTTAGGAGTGTTTAGATGTGTGTGACACTTTGAGTCCAAAGATTAAGGTTTTTTTTTTGAAATTTTTCCTTTATAATCTTTCCCTTGTGCTCCAAAAGCATGTATAAAAAATACTTGGTTAATAAAATATTTTCCGTATTTTTTGGTCCTTTTTTTAATTTTCATAAAATTCACGTTAATTTCTTAGTTTATTATTCATCTAAGTAGGATGAGCCTGAAAAACAAAAAACCAAAAGTAAAAAAAAAAAAAAAACTAAAGACAACAAAAAAAATTTGACACAAGTGCCTTATTGTCTTTAGAAATCTAAGGAAAAAGAAGAGTTCCTTCAATGTTACAGGCAAATGGCTCAATCCCAAGCAACTGTTTAGATATTGTCTAAATATGGAAAATATATTACATCCTCTAAATATATTACATCCTCTAAAGCAAATCCAGAAAATTTTCCGCAAGTTGACTATTATCCCAAAAAAAAAAAAACTGGGTATGTATGTAATCACAAATGTGCAACACAAATAGTCTACAAAAGGGTATCGGCGATTTAGTTCGTCGATAGCGTAGACCCTTGACCCTCATTATCTTTAGAGCAGTTGAAGGACAAAAGTTCTTTCCGAATTCGGTCAGCAAGTTGGGAAGTTTCGTGGTCTAACTTCAAAGGACGCCGCGGTAAACTCTGTAGAAGTTTAAACACTTAGATCTCTCCGGGGGAGCATGTTTGTTTATTTTCCATGAGATACAAGAAATGAAAGCAAATAGTGCTTACCTCAGAAGCCCATAAACAATCCTGTGCTTTGCGAGGAATTATATGGAGGTGAGTCTGAAGTTCCGCCATAATTTATAAGACAAGGAAACAAAAATAGCCAAGGCTAATCAGCTCCCTAACGCAGATAATAGCAGCAGGCAACAACTAATCAATTCTAAAAAGATAATGCCAAACCCCATCAAATCAATCGGTAACATTAGCATTGGTTCAAGGATAAAAATAGAATCCTTGATCAATTCCAGTAAGCCTATTAATTTAAGTACTCCAATAAAATTTGATAGATAAAAATGTAGCCTCATCATCATCTGATCAGAATATAAGGAAACTACAATCTCAATAAAACTTACGTGAAATATAACTTGGCCTGCAGCTGCACCATTGTTGACTAACAAGTTGTATGAATCTGCACAGTTCAAACTTTGCATTCACTTAAGCTTATAATAAATTTGTTGGATGACAAAAATTCTTGCTATATCAAATTGTTCACCAAAAATTTGGTGTACAGTGGTTGGGGTTCAGAATACAAGTATAGTGCTGGAGATGCGCTTAGTTGCTTTCATTGAAGTACTAAAAGGGTCCCTTATGCGTCAAAGATGTGTCTGCAACTACAAAACGGCTGGCATCTGGAATCCGGACCTTGATAAGGGATGATTTCACAGAACACTTGTTCTGCCTGCTCAACTAGACGGAACCGGGAGAAAAGTTGATACACACAATAGCAAGACTCTGAAAAAGGGGGCTGAAAAATGGGGATGAGTCGGAACTTCAAGCATGCCAAACCAGTGCATTCGCATGTCTTAGAGGGGGCATCAACTGTATGTATTATTGTTGACGATTCAACTGTATGTATTATTTGATTGTCTTAATTTATTTTGCAGTATTTCACAATTTGAGAAAAGAACAAGTAATTGAAGAGATTAAACATATGGCGACACTCGAAGCAATCTACCTTGAGACCGTTTGCATTGCCCCTCCAGGGCTCGAAGGTTGGCTCAATACCCTATCAGATATGTACCAGAAGAAGCTTTGGCATCAACTCACTCTCAAGCTTGAACACTTCGTCTCTCTCTCTCTGCCTTCAGGCCCCCACTCTCTTCCTCCTCATTCCTATGTTCTTAACCCTTCATCTATTTTCTTGGGTACAAGTAGAAGTAGCACTTTACTCGTAAATTCTCATTACTCCCTGTTGTTTAGAAAGGGAGAGAGAGAGAGAGAGAGAGAGAGAGAGAGAGAGAGAGAGAGAGAGAGAGAGAGAGAGAGAGAAGTGTAGGGTGTTAATTAATCCAAACACATAATACTCTTTTTAATATTAGGAGGGACTCAGTACAAGACGTAATTAGACAATGTGGGACAAATACTAATATAAGCTATTCTAACACTCCCTTCGTCTCCCCTTTATCCTCTTAAATTGGTAATGATATTTGTTGAACGCAAGTGAAAACAGTGCTCAGGTTAATAATTTAACCCCCAAAATTTGCATTCAAGTTGTATCTCCCTAAACATGCTTTTTGGTAACTTATCCCTGATCCATCCTAGAAATTTATGTGCCTTGATATTCCTAACTAAAAATTGCATCCCCATGGATGATATATCTTTAGCAACCAATACCCATGCCAAATCAAGTAATTAACAAGGATATGACATGATTGCACGAGCACATCCTGCATCTGAGAACAAAAATGATTTACTACATCAAGTATTTCATCACATTGCAAACTAAGGACAGTGAATACACACCACAACCGGTAGCTTTGACAACTGCATTGCCGATGAAGGGCACTTTTGAACACATGGCTCCAATTACCTGCATGTCAAATTCTCTCAAGTTACATGGCACTGCAAACAAGTACAGACTAAAAGAATCGAACAATATTAAGCAAACTTACAGTAGGTGGAGTTTCTTGCAGGCAGGGAAAATGTGACTTTGGTATAATAAGAGAATGCCTACACATTAAAGTATGAAATTAGTCAGTACCCCGTTACACCAATGATTCCAAATCATTGCTGCAATTCCAAAAAAAGGCATACAGAAGCAAGGGTTTGAACATTTGAACCCACTCACAAATGCTTCCTTGCCATTAAATACATCTCTTTAACTGTTTTACAGAGGGAAGCATAAGATGCAGTCACGAGGATACCAAACTCTAATTCAGCAAACCTAGTGCAATTTACAAGTTCAGTGATTTTCTTATTAGGGTATCGACATGTTATTGGAGATGCTTTCTTGGTACACTAGAGAAACCATGAGTTTTGGGTTTGTGAACAAAACATATAATTAGACAGAACCATTGCTTATTCTTTTAATTTTTTATTGGGGTAATTGTTTACAAATAGTTTTGTTTGATTGACAGAAGTCCATAACTTTCTTTCCCATTTCCATTCGAAAGGGCACCGAATAATGAAAATAGCTCCAAAAGGTAATGTTGCAAAAGAATGTTGTGTCAGAATTGGCCACAAGCGATTGCATTAAGATAGATTCACTTTTTAGTCTTTGCACCAAGGTCTGAAGTTTTAACATCATACTGTCTCTGCACTTTCCCTGAATTATAATTTGCGATTGGAGCCTTAAGCTACGACCTTCTAGGTAAAACTACAAAGCGGCAACATAAAGATATCACCAACTGATGTTCCATCTTAAAAATATGATACCTTACCCATGACTCACTGGATTTATATCCAATATGCATAGGCATACATCATCTTCATAAAGCTGAAATCAAATCAATGAATTTAGATAAGTACTGAAACTCAAACAGAAATAGTATGCACTTTTTAACATCACTACATTGCTGAAACGCAACGAAATCATTCTAACGTGATGGACTCTTGAAAAATAAACAGTCTAAGAATTTAAAAAACAAAAAAGCAATTCCAAATCATAAAAGATCACTCTCCACCAAAATTGGACGAGCTTCAACACTTCTGTGGTCATTGAGTAATTTTAAACAATATCAGAGGATGGCCATATGGATAAAATGTTGTCAAAACCAATGAACCAATACTATCTAATTCAATCAAAAGAACAACTTGCCATCCATAAGAAACAAGATAACATAGAAGAACAAATCCTTTTGAACCACAAATGAAGGAAAACAATTGTAATAATCACAGATTGGCAGTTAAATGAGACTAGAGCTATATCTTTGCTACTATATCAAAAAACCACCAACAACTTGGAGCTACAACCAGCTAAAAACGTGTGAACCTCAATCAAAAAACTCAAACGGAAAATCATCACTTTGCTATGGGACACCTTGTTGCTTTTAGCCTTTAACTATGATCCACAATCACTTCCTCGCCAAAGAAACTTCAACCCTGGGAGTTATGGCAGCACCCGTAAGCTTATGATTGCAACAAAAACTTCAATCACAATGCGATGCAGGTAATGCTTTTATCTACCAAGCCACCATCAACCCACAATTGCCAGTCTAGCTCCACTCGTTACTGGAAAACCAATGATGCATCCATCAACCCCCCAATAAACTGCTAAAGTCACGAGTTCAAGAAACAATAATGCAAACCCATTAAAAATGTGTAGTAAGGGCCAGTTTGATTCACGTATTGATCATCGGATTGCGTTACAAATTCCCTAGGAACAGCCTACCCGCATTTGGATGCAACAACCGATGGAGGGATTCACAAACCCCTTGGCCAATGAATCTCACAAAACGTGAAATCTAAAACACTTGGATAAGGTATCGGTAACCTCACACTACAAGTTTGTTGTCACCATCCTATATGTTACAAATCCAATACATCATTCATATCCCACAGTACTAAATAATTGTTCCAAAAGTATAAATAATAAGGCAGAAGCAGTATTATCTTAGACCAACAACTTAAATTCAACTAAAGAAAACACTGAGAGTATCTACCAATCAACAGTAGCGAGAAATTTCAACACGCCAAAATATCATATTACCAATTGAATGGGGTAAAAAGAAGGAGAACCAAAACAGGGGAAAAAAGAAGAGGACCTTCAAAGCTGGAGACTCGCCTTGGATAATCCTACAGAAAACGCAATCACTTTCCTGATTACCCTTTTCATAATCAAAGCTGGAAGAGCAATTGAAAGACGAGATGGGCGAAGCAGAGGAATCGGCTGTTGGACGGAGGTGGGAAGAGAGAAGGGCGAGACGACGTCGTGCCTCCATCTAATAGAAATCGGTTAGTGTGATGATGGGTTTGGTGTAGTGTGTTGGTGCCGTAGCCATAGATGGGGTGTAGTCCGAAAATAGCTTCGAAGATTGGTGGTTATGGTGGACAAAGGGGTTTGTTTCGTTTAGGGGGGTCGAGAGTTTGGATTGTAATAGTGAAGATTAACTGGCCCTGCTTCTTTATCCACTGGAGATGATATGGGTATTCTGTATTAACCAAACATGTCCGGTCGGGTGCTCCCCTGTGGAATTGTGAATATAATATCATCAAATTTGAATAATGCTATGCACATATGCATTTGTACACATGTTCAATCAAAATCCCTTCATGTGATACAAAAAAAAACCTCCCATGACTTTATGGAATCAAGGATCCTGTAAGGGGTTGCCGCACTTTCATAATTTCAATTATTTATCTAGTACTCTTGATGTATTTAATATTCATGAAAATAAATAAATTCGATTGAATATCAAGTAAAATATAATTTGAATCAAGCTATTCTACATGAAGACGGCCGGAGTCTTTTTTTTTTTTTTTTTGACAAATATACTAAGGCATAGTTTCTTGGGCTAAAACTCAAAAAACATGAATTTTGAGACAAGTTATCCTCCTAACATACAATAACTAAAGGCCATTCAGCGAATTCGTATAAAGTCCATTTAGGGAAAACTCAACCTAATGTTGATTTATTTATTTATTTATCTAATGGAAATAACTCTATCCAACTGGTTATGTCTGTCACGCCCTCGATTTTTAAACAATAAAAAGTAAACATTTTTAGAAATAAAAGTGTCATATTCATAAAAGTGTCATCTAAAAAGGGTACCCGTATCCCTTTGGAAAGACATGAATTGAAAAGATAAATTGGTTACATTCTTCCAAACAAAAGGAAATTTTTTTAAAAAAATTAGGTTACAAACCCATCTTAGTTTTAATAAAAATAAATGATGATCTCGCAAATGAGTACATACTAAGTTTTCAAAAAGAGACAATGATAAATAATGCCTCCAAAAGATTTCATGCGTTCCCAATGCACTTCACTCCGTGCTCCTCATCAAATACTTGAAAATTGATAGGTTGAGCTACACTATCCCAGTAGGAAAAATCTCTTACACAAACTCTATATATGTATGAGGTGCACAATGCAAGTGAGTGAACTTACAATACATAAGACTGATTTTAAAAGTCATTCTTCTTTTAAATACATGTCTCGTCACACACGTACATACACATACACATACACACACACATATACCCCTCGCGCGCACACGATACCACATATACATAACAACACTTGGAAGTCTCAAACTGATCGGAAGTACTCTTTATCAATTAATTTCTATTTCAACACCACCCTTAGGATCACCACGGTTTTGCCCCAATTTCGTCTCTAACAATCAACCCTTTTACTTCTCAACACACATAAACACTCTAATCTTTCAACATAACCACACATTTTGATTTCTTAGATAGATGCTTCATTTACACCGAGGCCTCTCTTATAAAGTGTACAACAAATACCACGCCACTCCCAATGCACGAACACAATCAAACCAATGAAGGAATGTAAGGAACAATATACAACAAACAACACATGACAACACACAACAAACAAACAACACATAACAACAACATACAATAAAGACACATCACACCCAACTTCATGAACATATCAACTCAATTAAGGAGCATAAGAAACTAGAGTAAGAACCCAAGACATCAAACATCACCCGAACTCTTTCGGTCAAGGGTAATTCCGTAATTTCACCACGGGTCACATTCATAAGTATCACCATCAATCCGTACCTCAAGTGCACTTCTAAATATCTCAATTTCATTATGATGAAAGTAATTGGAAGTATAATCATGAATGTCACAAAAGCCCCAATTTCAATTCAAGCCATAACCCGTAACTTTAGCCAAATCATGATTCACTCCACCAATCAACTAGATTCAAGATTTATACGGATAAATATTCTAAAATAATCAAACAATCAACCATTACTTAGAAGTTTTACCAAAAATCCCGAATTCATGAGCAAAGGCTAAAAATTTCGCAACACATCAATATATCTGAAATCGAGTTTAGAAATTTGAGATTTCATTTATGGAGATAGGAGAGAAATCCCTACTTGATTGGGTTTTGAGCAAAACCCTAACTCCCGAAACTCAAGCTCCAAGCAAAACAATGGAGGCCCAACAAGTGGCTGTTATCATAGTGAATTTTAGTACCACAGTCTGATCAAACATTTTTCATATTTTCTATACTTCAAATTAACTTCTGAAACTTTACCACAACATATTAGACACATATCGGTATCTACAGTTAAAGTTTTGTAAATTTATCAGTTCTGGAAAAATATCAAAAAAATCGGCCAAGACAGAGATCTGTAGGAAAACGGATGAAACCGAACCGCCTGACTTTGAAAAATCACCATAAATCGAACTCTTAATATTTTTGAGAGATTCTTGTGCCAAACGTTTCTTAGAAGAACGAATTTCAAAGTTTATGAAGGGATCAAAGTCAAATTCGTACTCCAAAGATGAGAAAATAAGCAATTACAGAGGCTACACGAATCTGTCTCAGAGCAAATTTCCAGATTTGCAGACCCGATTTCAAAATTCATAGAAAATCGAATTCTCAATGGATTTGGGTGATTCCAGCGGCAAAAGAAAGGGCTTTGAGTTAACTTTAAATCATATGAAGGAACCAAAACCTAATTAATAGTTTATGAAGGAGATATTGGCCAAAAACCGTGACCCATTCAACTGTAACAAGCTGCTGCACCCACCGGTACCAAAAACACGAATTTGTACAATAAAATCAACAACAAAAAACGAAGAAAAGAAGAGGTATACTTGTGGAGATGAAGCTTGGGGATAGGAGGTGATGATCGGACATGGTGGTGAAGGTGGCCTGACTTGGCGGCAGCCGGCCTCTCTCTCTCCTCCTTTCTTTCTCCTTTTCTTCTTCTCTTCTTCTCTCCTCTGATCTCTTTGTGTGATCTCTTTTTTCTCCCGACCACAACACACATGTATCTAGATAAATGCGCTCACACCCCCTCTAATTCCTTATGTGTTATCATCAAGCCTAAATCCAAGTTATATTATATACTTAACTCCTCATTTAAATACTGTTTGCAATTACACTCCAAATCCCAAGTTCAAAATTTTGAAGTATTCTCTTTAAGTTTAAACAAAAAATTCATGGGTCTTTTCAATGTCTAACTAGTTTTGCCCCATCATTGTTTGTAAGCTCTGGATGGGAGTTTGTTTAGCCCTTTAAGCTATTTTTGACTTATGTAATGATCCTTTTGATAAATAAAAAATAAAAAATAAAAAAAAACCTAGTGTATGAAGCGGTTTTTGTTCATAATTTGAACAAATATTGTCGATCAAACCCAATGCATGTAAATCCAATAGACAAGGGATAAAATAGGTACAATTAAGGGCCTAAAGTGAAGGAAAGAGTAGTAGTATAAGTTTGGGGATAAAAGTACAATTAGCCCAACTTAAAAATATTTTATTGCCTTTTTTTCTTTTCTCGTAGAAAATAATTACGATAAATTTTTAAAATGTCCAGCTGGTTTTGCCCCATTTTAAAATAATGACGAATTTGTCATGTTTGCTTACAGAAAAAGCACCACTTTTACATACACTTTCGTACTGGTAATAATTTGTCAACTTTTAACCAGCAATGCTTGATATTCCGAAAAATTATCCCAAGAACTACTCTGAAAATAAATTAGTGGTTTAAATTTACTGGGATGTTTATCTGAACCATTGATTTCACTCTCATTGTTGTTTTTTAGGCAGTTTTTCACTCTCAGTATTTTGGACCCGGGTGCTTTGCATAGTGTTGTGCACCCCTCGACTGTCCGATCGTATTTTGGACGGTCCAGATGTATTTTGATTTTTTACCTGTGAATGTAAATCAAAACTAAATTAAAATTACCGAATGCATCCAGACTGTCCAAAATATGATCGGATAGCCGAGAAGTGCGAAACACTTTTATAGCACTTTAATCCACCTTTATTTCCCCGAGATATTGACAAATTGTAATTTGACATAGGACATTACGCCATAATCACGTCATTAGTTAGCTGATAAAAAAAGGCTGGTTTTATATTTTAAAGCAAAAATTTATTAAAGTTTTTTTCTTTTATCCCCCAAATTATTCATATTTTTTGTACTTCTTCCTTCAACTATTGAAACCATCAATTTAGTCCATCAAGTATCTGATTGCGAGCAAATTGAGTTCAACTGTTAACAGGGGCTTCACTTTTTGGACGGAAAACCGTCTATGTGAACCGATCCTGCATAGATCGCTAGATGGAGCCCACTTCGGAGTTCAACATGAACAAACCAATCCATTCATTAATGTTAAAATATGTTATCAATGGACCTCGTAAAAAATCAGCTCAAGCGATAAGTTTAAGTGTTTGATCTTACATTAATCCTATTTTTTGTTAAGTGGTCAGAGTTATCAAAAATTAATTGTACATTCCTATTTGTATTAACTTTTTGGAGTTATCAAAAATTAAAAGATTGGATAATGTACATAGAGTTATTCGATTGATTTGGTTTATTCACAGGGCCACTCGAGAACATATTTTAAAATTAATGAATGGCTCCTATCCATTGTGTGGGACACAAAGTGGACCTCACGGAGCGATCTGTGCTCGATCTACGGGTACATATATGTGCGAGTAGCAAGGCTATTACTTTTTCCATTCAAAAAGTGAAGCCATGTTAACGATTGGACTCAATTGCTTGCAATCAGATAATTAAAGGACTGGAGTGAGTTTCTACTACAATATTCTAGGTATTATGTTGTAGTAAAAAATGGGTGTAATTTCTGCTAAATGGTATTTTTGTGATGTATATGAGGAGAATAACTTGCGTTAGAATGAGTGAAAACTAGTGAAAATAACAAAAATACCGAGAATACTAAAGTAGAAACTCAACCTAAATTAATGATTTCAATAGTTTATAGACAAAGTAGAAAATATGAATAATTTTGGGGATAAAAACAAAAAAAAATCTTATTGATACAACTTTTTTCATGGCCGTTGAAACCAATGGAAATGGGACTGCCATTAGCATTGATCTTTCATGAATTCTAAAGCTGTGTCTGTGTTCTTCATGAAACTAGGAAGAGCTGAGGGCCGTCGTGCTGCTAGGCGAAGCTAATTAATGAAGGACCGTCCAAACCAAATTGAGCTGATCAAAAATTTTAAAACCACAAACAAATGTACACGCACTCATATTAGGAATTGGGGATCCTGTAGTGCGACATTCAAGCCGTTGATCGTGTAATCAATGGCTCGGATTCATTTCGACAATTGCACTATCTGAGCAGGCCATTGCCGAGATCAACAGCTCGAGTGCCGCACTACAGAGTTATAGTCCCGAGATCCCTCATATTAAAGTATGAGTGCCACGCACATTGGAAATGTAATGTCTGTGGGTCCCAATATGAATGTGAGTGTGCATGTGTAAATTTGTTTGCAAGTGTTTGTGGTTTTAGAATGATTGTTGAACTGATAGACTTTAGATAGGATAATTTTATGAATTTTACAAGCTTATATTTTCCTCTATCATGCGTACACTCCATGATTATGTGGAGGCGCATGCATTTTCTATTTCCCCTTGGTCTCTTCAATCTAGCTTATCAAAAATAAAAATAAAAAACACTCTTTCAAGTATCATTTAAAGCAACTATTTTTATTTTTTTCCTTATTATTTTACAATTGTCATTTGACTTATTTGAGTTCTTTCTCAATCATATAAAGTAAAAAATAAAGAAGCTTTGATATTGTATTTGGGTTCAATTTTGAAGCCTAGACCGCGTGCATCGAATTAGAGGATGACTTCAATTTACAAAATTAGAAAATTATCTAAAATCGGTCAACTGAAACCACTTATGTCACTGCTTACCTCTCTAAGTGTTAATCACTTTCCAGAAGAGTGAAATGTTCAGATAAAAAATAATAGATCATTGTAAATAATTGTTTATTTTTTACATTATTTAACTTATCTAATTTAGAATCTTTAATTGGCGCATAAATTCAAATTGTATTCTAAAAGTATTTGAATTTTTAATTGGTGTTAAAAATTTAAATTTTATTCATAAAAAATATTCTGTTTTTTTTATCGGATTGACACGGATTCAAAAAAGAAAAAATAGCAAAAAGAAGAGAAAAAGAAAAACCAGAAGCAATTGTCTTCAAATTTTTAATTGTAAGTTGTTTCCACCTTTAAAGCTATTCAATTTTCATAAATATTTGGCGAATCTTGTTTTGGTTTTCCAGTTGTTTAACTTCATAAATTTTAAGAAATTAGACAAAGGGGGACCTAAACTAGCAAGAGGATAAAAAGGGGACCATTATAGGACTTAACAAACTCCTCACGGGCCCTCTCACCAACAAAAGCCAAATTTCCCCGCCGCTTCTAGAACCCCATTATCCTCCCCCTATTAAGTTAGTATTAGTATTTTTTAATTCCCTATTAACTTTGTATTAGTATTTACTTGGGCAATTTCAGCGGTATATGTCCCACACTAAAGACGTCAAAGCTAATGGTCATTGTGGATTCAGGGCGATAGCCGTGCAAATCTATGACACTGAGGAGGACTGGGCTCAAGTACGACAGGATCTTATTCAAGAAATTTTTCAGAATAAAGATCTCTACGATGTGCTTTATCCACAACATAATTTGACAGATGAGCTACTACAGTCATTGAGCTATTTCCGACGTACGGCTCCAGAGGCATATATGGATGGATTGTATGAGTTTGGGGGTGGTCATCGCATCACGGTACAACATTGTTTTACACACATTTGACACGAATGTTGGAGGTTGTTATACTCACTTGCCCCTGAGATCCCCTCCAATTCCAGTCCAACACCGCAAAGAAATAGCTATTGTCCGTATTAACAATCACTTCATGCAACTTTTTTTGCACCCTCATCACCCTGTACCACCCATACCAATATGGTGGTGGAAGCATGCGTCGGATGAAGCTAAAGGATGAGCTTTAAGTTATGATCTTAATTTGTGGTTCCAAGTACTGGGCGTCGTGCCGGGATCACAATTTGGAGGCAATATTGATTAGGGCTAAACATTGTCAACGTGATTGTAATATTTATTCACTTTTAAACGTGATTGTAATATTTATTTACTCTTAAGCGTGATTGTAATATTATTCATTGTTAAGTCATTGCTAAAGGATGGGCTTTAAGTTATGATCTTAATTTGTGGTTCCAAGTATTGGGCGTCGTGCAGGGATCACAATTTGGAGGCAATATTGATTAAGGCTAAACATTGTCAACGTGATTGTAATATTTATTCACTTTTAAACGTGATTGTAATATTTATTTACTCTTAAGCGTGATTGTAATATTATTCACTTTTAGAAGCTTTTCTTTAATTTATTATTCATTGTTAAGAATAATTAATTAATTAATTAAAAAATATAAAGTTTCTAAATATAAAGTAAAATTTAAATGTCAATGTAAAAAATTAATTTACTTGCAAATTTAATTTGAGTAAACCAAATTAAATAAGTAATTAAATAAATAAACTTAAAAGAGAAAAAGAAAAAAGACAAAAAGAAAGAAAGAAAGAAAGGGAGGGGGGGTTCGGGTTTAGGGTTTAGCGTAACACTACTCCACTTGGTGCTTGGGGTTTTCCATGTTTATCTCATCTCTCGTTTTCATTTGGATAAAAGATAGGATAAATTCGATAGGTTGTGCGTGTTTTCTTGTTGGGGGTTTTGGTTGGCTCCTTGCTAGCATCAGGTTGTGTTTTTTTCCCCCTTTGGTTCCTAGCAGCAGGTATCTTTTGGTGTGTAGGGTGTATTCTTTGTGGGTATGCTCTTTCTCCGTCTTGATACCTTGTTGTTTGGATCCGTTTAATCTTTGTAATTCGTTTTCAAAGGTTAATAAAAAAATTTCTCTTCAAAAAAAGGATAAATTCGATAGGCATTGACGGCTATACGTAACTAACAAAGGTTCTCACTATTTGACATCAATATATTTGGACAGTTTTCATTTGCAAGGGAAATCCATCAAAGCTGTCTAATTTTACTTGAGGTCTAATAACTGCCTTTTTTCCACCAGAAAAATCACATATATGAGTCATATGAAACACGGACCACCAAGATTGTCAGTGGCACATGATTGTTGGCAGTGGCGGAGCTAGGATTTTCAATTCCGGGAGCCATTAGCCATAGGCATTTGATTGCTCAACCGATGCCTACGACGAGGCCAAAATTGCTCACTCATGGGTGGCATTACAGAGAGAGGACTAACCTTAGTCCTCGATCCTTAAAAAAATCAGTTATAATACTTGCCAAATTAGCTTAGCAATTGAAAAAAGCTTGATGGCTATGTAAACATTGATAATTTGAGACACTGGAAATCAGAGACGGAGCCCGGATTCAGCCACGGGGGTGGCACTTTTCAATGAAAAACTAGTTACATGTTGTACGGAAAACATGAAGAAAAAAATTACTAGGAAGTTATATAATTACATATAATTAGGTTTTGTTATGGTTTTTTTTTTGTGAAAAATAAATCAACGGTTCCTCCAACTTTCTTATGGTATTCAAATACAAGACATTACGATACCAATTTTTTCTTCATCCCAATTAACCAACAATGCTCTAAATTGCATTTTTTTTTCATTTTTTGTACAATGTATTAGATTTTTTTTTTTGTAAACCTGTAAATTCCAAAGCCCGGGTGGCACCTATTTGCCCCTCTCTATGTTAGCACTGTCACAAAATAAAATTGACCAGTAGCTCCATCAGTCGCCGTTTTTTTCTTTTTCCCTTGGTAAACACCAAAAAAAAAAACAAATTGACAAGTTTCATGGATGCAGGAGCGAAAGAGAAATCTTTCTTTCACTCTATACGTATAAAAAGATAATGTTCAAAGGTATATGTTTCTCTTCATTTTTAATCTACATTTAATGTTCAAAAGTGAATTAAACGAAACTCTGCGCCTTGGGAGAATAGATCTCAGGGTGGGAAGCGTGGAGTAAGGCGCTCCAACCATTGAGCCAAAGCACACTATTGGTTCAAACTTTCTCTACTTTAAAATTTATTAGTTTTATGCCTCGTGCGATGCACAAGATTGTGTGCTCATTATTTTTGTTTTGGACTCGATGCATTTGAATCCCAAGTGTTGAAGGCCGGAAAGTGGTCCGTGGTCATTGTAGTCGGGTAATTACAGTTTTATTGACCTAAACCTAAATGAAACATATTATTGGCAAGTTTGTTATAGGTGCGCAAAAATTGGCCCGGATACCTGGTTACCAAAAAAAAAAATTTTGGCAAGTTTGTTACAATCCAGAAACTTAAACGATGGGACTTAGTCTAAGCTATTTGAAGCATCACCATCATATTGTTGCATGTCAGTTTTTTGCAGTTGAAGATTCAGGCGCCATCTGTTTGCAGCATTTGCGCCATCTATTTGCAGCATTTGCTCTAGGATGCTTGGTGTGTAATTGATCTCAATGGTTGGCAGATTCTATATCGATTAGGAATACAGTAGTTTGGTCAATGCGTTATTGATATGTTCTTTTCTTTGAAATTAATGTT